>JABXJD010000112.1:255000-722500 GCA_013375575.1 Percina caprodes
GATACATTTCTAAAGTATTGATTATAAAATAATTTCTGTGCCATGTGTGCACATGTGAGATCCAGAGACACCAGCTCCTGCGTGCATATAGGGTTTGCTTGGTTCATCTATAAATAGCTTGGACCTTGGATTCCTGCTTTGATGATCCGGCTGTGGCTTGTTGCTCTCTCAAGGAGCTGGTGGATAATACAAGTTGCATTCAAGAACCCCACCTGGCCACAATAAAGCACAAGCCTTCTATTTCTGTACTCTCACAATCTCCATTTTCACGAGCAGTCTGAGATTTTCAAGAGCTCAAAATGAACGTTGAGCGCGTCCTCTCGAACTGTAAAGTTTATGTGCACGTTTGCTGTAAAGCCCATCTTTAATTAGAGATAGAGTTTAATTAGAGATAGATTTGAAATGAAAACCTCTCGTGCTTTACAAACAAACAAGATGCTTGGAAACAGATGTGTCAAGGGAGGTGAATTTGACGTTTTAAATCAGTTAAATATGATTGGAATTGCAGAGGGAAAAGATGAGTGTTGAACTGAAAAAGGCATACATTATTTTTTGGTTCCTCATAAGTTATTTAGGTCCAGGCCCTGGTCCAAAGAGTCTGAAGTACATTCATTTCATTCAAATCTAGACTTAAAGAAACACAGGACAAACAACCGTCCAGTGTATACAGTAGCTTGCTCATTTCACTCAGTCGTCCTGCACGGTTTAGGTTTTCATTACAAAACGCACCAGTCTCCTGCTTATTCATACTAAAAAAGGAAATTCTTAACAACAGCTCAGGGTATACTTATTAGTTAGTCTTGCTGCATTCCTGCCTGAGAGGGGGGGGAGGGCAAAAGAAAGAGCGGAGGTTACAGTCTGCCACATGCACCTCTACTTTTAGCTGAATGCTGCTTCCTTGTGTTGCGTGCCAACCAGTGTCATTCACATTATTCAAAATAACAGGGAGAAAGAAGCACACTGAGCCTTAGATAACCCCCCCTCCCCAGACCAGTCACAGGAATCATCACTTTTTTGTGGTCACACCAGAACATTCAACAGGTTTTCTGGAAAAACCACACCTTTCATGAAAAGTTGATTTCATCTATGATCCTGTTAGCATTTCTCTTCTGTTATAGCCTCTCTATAACAAGGAGGTAATCTGTTAAAAAGATTATGCTGCCGTTTCGGCCCATTGAGGCAAATAATAATGGGCAGATGGTGCCTCGGGCTAAATCCATATGGGAGGGAAACTACACTAATGCTGCTACAGCACGCAATGCTAAACGCTAACCACGGCAACAAGTTGTGTTCTCAAGAAGGGAAAGTGGCTAACATAATGTAGTAATGAGAAAAGTTGAGTTTTACAGTACTTTGCTGAAACTCTGCTGGGGCAAAATGTGACTGTAAAAACCATGTATCTCCAAAGCATTAACGTTGCATGAGCCAAGAAAACACACCTGTTTTGAGCTTTGTGACAATGCATTTTAGCTAATCCACTGGGGCTTTAAATTGTTTATTTTCTGTAGTTTGAGAAGTAGGAAAGTTTTCTCGAACCATAAAGACTAGCTCAGTTTTTCTGAAATAAAAAAAAAATCAAAAGCACCACATTTGGTGATACATGGATTTCTTTTACCAAGAACAAAAAGTACAAAAAAAATGGCATTTCTTCCTGCAGAATACACACCAAAACATTACACACACATGGACAAACACAGAGAGAAAGGCTCAATGACCAATGTGTAATTAAATTGGAGGAGGTAGTTAACGTGTTCAGGTTTGACGGGGATCAAGTGATAGCCATGATGCTGATCATGCTTTATGCATGAAAGCCATTAACTTGTCTGTCAGTAGACACTATCAGAGGTGTTATGTATCCACTGTGTGTGTGTGACCAGGACCAATCAGTGAAGCAGGTAGAGCAATAGCGTAATGCAGTATTTAAGGTTTTCCTCTCCTCGTCATACTGCCACAGTTCAATTTCAGCTTGTCACCCCAGTACATCAAAGGCATCTTTTTCATTACAAAAAAGTAATGAAACAAATTAAAGACAGGGTTTGTGGTGCAAATCCTAACAGTTTTAGCCTGGTTTGATCACCTGACAGCTTCCCTTTAGCATGAGTGGCCCGTCTCCTGTGTTTCTTCCAATGCAATAATATCACACGACAATTTGGCCTTTGACAGAGCTAGTTCATTAAGCAACAGTAATCCGATTATCCTTCTCCTAACACCTCGTCCCTGTGTTGCAGGGTATTCGATCCAGCTGCAACGGAAACATCCCAGAGGCATCTCAGCTGCTCTTTCACCAAAACATCAAGTTTGGGGAAAGAACTTAAGAGCTTAGAAAATAGGCTCAAATGTTTTGAAAGTGAGGATAAAAATGTCCATTTTTAGTGTTTGAGTGTTTTTTTGGCACAAAAAATGGGCCGTCGAAATAAGTTCTGAAAATGTCAATTAAAAAAAAATTTAAAAACATCAAAAGAAAGTACCCACAACATTGAAAAAGTGACAAAAATGTCACGAAAAGCGATTACAATATTAAAAAAAAAAATTTCATGGTTGACGGGGAGACAAAACAAGGGTTAATACTACTGGCAGCTTCAATTCGACGACAACAATAGTATCAGCCTTTTCAAAAACTCTTTTTAGAGCTCTTGGAGGACTGTTGGACAGTGAGGTGAGTACAGCAAGATGTCCTTTGTCAGGTCTGGACATATCGTGACTGTCCACATCACATTGTCCCATCTGTGCTCCTTGCATGTCATCCCAACGCTAATCCAAGCCTGTTTGCTGCGATCGTTTCATTTGGCTCAGGGAGGGAGGACATACACCCCCGGTGCTATCGCCCAGCAGGCGATATGTGTATTTGTGTGACGGAAGGACATGGGGGGGGGCATTATGGGAAGTGATGGTGGGATCACGCAAGCTTGCTAAAAGAGGCAAAGTCGGGAGAGAGTCACGCATGGTAGGGCTTTGCTGGGGATGCCAATCAGTCGCCGCTGTACTTCCTGGCATCTGGTGTTAGCGTGACGCTACGACTGTATATATGGATGTGTGTGTTATGAGTAATTCCCAACCAACTGAAGACATTTTCAGTGTGTAAACAAACACTGACTTGTCTGCCCTCTCCATACCGTCTGTCACACTGAATAGGAAGGCTATTTTTCGCCCTGTACACGCAAAGCTGCCAACTGCAGCCCACTCCACCGTCTTCCCTCTTGAGGGAATATTGAAAACACTACTCGGCCTGTAAAACTCTAGTTAAATGACTTCAGAGGCCCTGGAGGAGCTGTGTGCAATGAGAAGACAACCCTGATGATGTCACAGTGATTACAGGGCTTTGGAGACTACAATTTTCTAACAATAAGCCTGCATTACAAACTGGTGTTGATGATATTGCATTGCATTGTGGGAAATGTAGGATCCAGAGTTTTGAAGCTCATGTTAGGGTTTATAAGTCAGGATATTTCATGCTCTGCGACACCAATTTAGTCTCTTCAGAGTGCCTTAATGATCCATTTAGGGGTCATGTGTTTGTGGTTTTATGAGTCTATATTTGTGTCAATGGGTGAGGTCAGCCTTTATTTTTTTGTTCTTTAAGCATGCTTATGACTGCTTATGCTGCTGATGTTCTGCTTAAATGTCCTCGCCCCCTAAGATGGGCGTCTGCGAAAGCAGTGGTCCGTGAGTGTGTGTGCTTATGTGTGTTTTTATTTGTGCCTATGTGTGTATTCGGATCAGAGAAAAAGAGGGATTGTTTTGGACAGCTAGGCAGAGTACAGTAGGGCACAGCAGGGTCAGCAGACAGAATTGAGTGTCTCTGTCCACTGACCTAAAAGCTTCTGTGTCCCTGAATCACACAAACACACACAGACCCTGACCTGGCTGCTTTGAGCTTACCATATGGCTTTCAGTCGAAAATACATTTTGATCTGGAACCTGGAGATTGGCACCAATGTATTGTCCAAATATACAGTATACATTGCCTTTGATGTTGTCCATTTACAGGAATATGAAGTGGTTCCTTCAGAAATAAATTCTTAGGGCACCCGGATAGCTCACTTGGTAGAGCCCGTCCATATATAGAGGTTTACCCCTCGACGCAGCAGACCCGGGTCTGCATATAGACCGATATAGGAAATAATGAGGATGTTCCTACTTCTTTTAGTCAGTCCCTCCAGGATTTTGCAATCGCGCCATTTGGCCAATTTTGACCAATTAGGCAGGAGCGAGAATTCGAACATCTCACATTTACCAACAAACGGCTCTCTGAAACGGGGGGTCTGCTGAGTTCACCTTGCGACACAAACACACACACGGTGGATGCAGGATAAACCGGAGATGACGTCAATGATAAGTTAAAGTCCAATAAGTCCTTTATCAAACCGTATGGATGTGTTTCAGCCCAGGATAGGAAACTAACTAACAATGGAAAGAACAACAAGCCGCTGACACATATGTTCATATTTGATTAATTCAATAAATTATCATTTTTTTGTCTTAAATCCACCACCCATTTTTATATTATACCCACATTTGCAGCATCCTGAGCCTTTCAGGTAAGACTAGTAGGAAAACTCAGCCCGGAGCAGTTTTATTCTCCCCAAAACAAGTTTCCTTTTTAATTTTTGCAACTTTTTGGCAACTTTCTCTGTCTCCCACAACTTCATTGCAACAAACAAAACATTTATGGCAATTTTTTTTTACAAAAGCTCCTGCAACATCGGGCATTTTAGGCTGCAACGATCTCAAAAAAAGTCCCCGAAATCCTGGAGGGGCTTATTAATATCTGATGGCTGCAGGATGAGGAATTTAACCCTTTGAGGGGTAAAGGGCATATATCCTAGGCAACTTCGCAAACTGTTTAGGTTCCAAAATAACTTCGCTATAGATCTGTTCAGATGCTAAATCATGCCTTTTACATTCCTGCACTTTGTAGAACTCTGCAGATGGGAAAAAGCAACATGGCAATGCTGAGGCAAGAGATTCATGTGGAAAAAGTTTCAGGGGAAATTTTGCAGGCTAATTCGATTTATGTAAATAGTAGGTAACATCCAGTCATTATATAATTTGATTTGTCAGGATTTACCTTACTTATAAAGAGAGCTGCTTATGCCAAAAATCCTGGATGAAATGCAAGATGAGATCATGTGCATCTGATATTTGTTTTTAAGCTGGAGATAGAAATGTAATCAAACAAAAAGGCATGCATGTATCTGTCAACTCTTCAAAACCAATAATGGTTAGGGCATAGAGTCCTGATGTGACTTCTGGAAGTTTTGTACTTCAAAATATTCAGTTCAACAAGCAAGAGAGTTCCAACGAAAAGGCTCATGGAGAAATTCTACAGAACCTAATGTGCAGCACGCTTCTCAAACTACCCGTGCAATTATTGCCTCCACACTAATGAACCTCACATTATGTGTGTCAGTAAACCACCTTATGTTATGGGCTCAGCAGCATATAAACTTGCACTTCGGCTCTTTGGTGTTGCACTACAGCTGAGACTTGTGGGCAACACCGCTGGACCAGGGCCTAAAAAACAGTTCTGGCTACTTCCATGCTGTCTCTTCATTTTAGGAGTTACTCTTCATCTAAGAAATCAACTACATACAACAATATATACAACAAAACTGTCGGTGCGTCCACATGATACAAGCCTTCTGTGACTGTGCAGAAGTGATATGAGTCACTATGAAATCTCAGCAAGAAATAAATGGGCGATTTGAAGTGATTTGAAGTACTTTTTTTCTTCATAAACACAGTATGTTATTTCCACCTCATACCAAACGTATCTGATGTAGAAGTGCAGAACATGTGTTTCGAAGCAGTTTATCTGGAGCTGTACTGCACGCCACTATGCAAGCCTGTCCTGCTGTGTCACTGCGACCAACTCACGCGAGGAAAAGCATGTTCTTCATCTTCATCTTTTACCCTTTATGTCGTTAATTGTGGTTTTCTGTTCTTTTACTCATCGGTTAGGGTGTTAAATTTGAAGGGATGATTAGACGATGACCGGTATTTGGCTCATATATCCATCTGGTTATTTCCATATAATCAATACATAATGTATGTAATCGATTCTAGTATGGCATAAGGTAAGAGGGATTCTTATGGATTTCAATTGAGAAGTGTTTAATGCTGTTTCTTATGCTAAGCATGGAAGAGACAGAGGAAGAAAGTTACAGCACTGTTACAGTTAGGAGAAATTGCAACAGATCATCATCCACTAAGAATACACACACACACACACACACACACACACACACACACACACACAGTAACACCTAATGCATTCATGGACCCATTTATAATATTGTCAGTTTTGGACGTGGTGTCTTGCTCAAGGATACTTCAACAGGACACACAGCTGCTGCTGGATTTGGACCGTCAATGTGGGGGCCAGTCTCCTGTTACACACACTCTGCACACACACACAAAATAAACACACCAAATACCCACATCCTCCTCACCCTACAACAGTACTGCAACTGTTTCTCATGTGACAGAAGGGGGGTGAGCTGCTGAGCTGAGGGAGTGGCAGGGAATAGCGTGCAAAGACCTAATACAATGTTTCAACCCCAGATGGGTCACATCAGTAGCCCGCAATCAACAAATTTGGCCCTGCCAAGTTTACACGCTTTACATGTCAGAAGGGCCAGCGCAGAGAAAATACAGAAATCTGTTTCTTCTTCTTTTTGCCCCCATGCTTCTTTTTATCGCCTTATTATTAATTACTGTGATTGGTTTTTCCATTATGGAAGAGAAGAGAAGAGAAGAGAAGAGAAGAGAAGAGAAGAGAAGAGAAGAGAAGAGAAGAGAAGAGAAGAGCAGACAAGAGAAAAGAAGAGAAGGGAAGGAAAGGGAAGGGAAGGGAAGAGAAGAGAGAGAGAAAGAAAAGAGAAAAGAGAAGGGAAGAGAAGAGAAAAGAAGAGAAGGGAAGAGAAAATAATAGAAGGGAAGAGTTCAAAAGAGAAGAGAAGAGAAGAGAGAGAAGAGAAGAAGAGAAGAGAAAATGAAGGGAAGAGGACAGAAGAGAAGTGGAGAGAAAAGAAGAGAAGGGAAGAGAAGAGAAGAAGAGAGGAGAAGAGAAAAGAAGAGAAAAAGAACAGAAAAGAACAGAAAAGAAGAGGAGAGAGAAGAGAAAATGAAGGGAAGAGGACAGAAGAGAAGAGGAGAGAAAAGAAGAGAAGGGAAGAGAAGAGAAAAGAGAAAATAATAGAAGGGAAGAGTTCAAAAGAGAAGAGAAGAGGAGAAGAGAGAGAAAAGAACAGAAAAGAACAGAAAAGAACAGAAAAGAAGAGGAGAGAGAAGAGAAAATGAAGGGAAGAGGACAGAAGAGAAGAGGAGAGAAAAGAAGAGAAGGGAAGAGAAGAGAAAAGAGAAAATAATAGAAGGGAAGAGTTCAAAAGAGAAGAGAAGAGGAGAAGAGAGAAGAGAAAAGAACAGAAAAGAACAGAAAAGAAGAGGAGAGAGAAGAGAAAATGAAGGGAAGAGGACAGAAGAGAAGAGGAGAGAAAAGAAGAGAAGGGAAGAGAAGAGAAAAGAGAAAATAATAGAAGGGAAGAGTTCAAAAGAGAAGAGAAGAGGAGAAGAGAGAAGAGAAAAGAACAGAAAAGAACAGAAAAGAACAGAAAAGAAGAGGAGAGAGAAGAGAAAATGAAGGGAAGAGGACAGAAGAGAAGAGGAGAGAAAAGAAGAGAAAAAAGAAAAGAAGAGAAAAGAAGAAGAGAAGAGAAGAGAAGAGAAGAGAAGAGAAGAGAAGAGAAGAGAAGAGAAGAGAAGAGAAGAGAAGAGAAGAGAAGAGAATCAGTGGAACCCAGTATGCAGAAAACAGAGAGCTGCTTCCTGACATCAGGTTATTTCATGGAGACCTACAGGAACAGGTTAAGTGCAATAGATGTCAGGGGTCACGGGACACCCTTAGTACAGCAGGAAATGCTTAGCAAAAGCTCTGCGGTCAGCTGATCCATTTCCTCACTGACACCAGTGATTATTACCCCAACAGCAAAGACATTTAGGGCTGTTGTCTCTATCCAAAGTGGTTGGGATGTGCCAAGAGGACACCTGGCGCGTCACTTTGGGCTGAGGGGTTCTTAATGCGTTAACAGTAGGGATGTTGAAATGAAGCCGATGATATCACTGTCTCTGGAGAAAGAAAGCTCGAGATAACCAAAGTTCCAGCATCCTGCGCAACTTTATCAGTGACAAATCACACACATGCATGCTTGCATTTACAAACAAACACTAGACATACCATTATATAACGTGTGTATTTGTCACACACACACACACACACAGGCCCGCACACACGCATGACAGTGTGTGTGGTCTTATCATTCGTCTTTGTTTCCACTGTGGCCTCTCATCTTTAAATAACCCGCTGTAATCTGTCCATTCAAGCACAGACACATGTAGTTTCTCACTGAATTTTATGAGCACGTGCACTGTGCAGTTTAAAATCAGAGCAGACTGGAAGACCTGGGCCCAGATCTGAAGGGTTGTGCAACATCAGTAGGAAAGGAGCTAGCTAGTGTAAAAAGTTCATTAAAATGGCACACTGTTTCCTAAAAGATCAAATGCTGTTAAACCCTTGCAGACCATGCAACTTGGTGTTTCTTCAGGGTTGAATTTTGTTGTTCTTTTTCTACACTTTTATGGACGTTTTGTGACAATTTTTTTCAATATTTCTTTTTTTTTTTGGTAAATTTTTTTGCCGTTATTTTTAAATTATGTTTTTGTCCGTTTTTTTTTGGGCACTTTTTTTAAACAAGGGTTTGTCACCTTGGGCGATGTTTTTGATGGGGGGGGTTTTGTCACTTTTTTGGGTTGAAATTTCAACATTTTACACTTTCTACACTTTTCGGAATGTATTTTGTCAATTTTATTGCAGTTTTTTGTCACCATTCTTTTTTTAAATTATATTTTTGTCAATTTTTTTCCCCTTTTTTTGTCACTTTTTTTAAACAAGGTTTTGTCACCTTGGCCGATGTTTTTGATGGGGGGTTTGTTACTTCTTTGGGTTGAAATTTTAACATTTTGTTGTTCTTTTTCTACACTTTTCTAAATGTTTTTTTTTTTTATTATATTTTTCTCAATTTTTCCCAAAAAAATTTGTTGTCACTTTTTTGGCATTTTTTTTAAATTACATTTGTTGTCAAAAAAAATTTTTTTTATTATGTTTTTGTCAATTTTTTTCCAATGTTTTTTTTTCATTTTTTGTCACCTTGGGCAATGTTTTTGATGGGGTTTTTAGTTTTTTTGTCACAACATATATATATATATATATATATATATATATATATATATATATATATATATATATATATATATACTTTCTTTTGTCATAGTTCTGATATAGAAAGTTTTTGTAAATGGGTCAAATTTGAGCTGAGGACAACAGGAGGGTTAACGAATGATCTAAAATGATAGTGTCAGACTTGACAAACTGTTTGGGCGTGGGTTAATAATCACCGTGAAATTGTTTATAGAAGAACTCTTACGTTTGAACTGAAGGGTGGCTCTATGGTGTTGCAAGTCAAACAGCGGTTCCCATGCTGTTGTTTAAAACTCTGACAAACTAAGAAGTGGGAGGGAAAAAAAGATTGGAATCCTTTTTGCGTGACAAAAAAACCCGAAAAAGGCAGAAAGACAGTTAAAGATAAAGAGACGCCAGGGTGGGAACTGTCATAAAACAACCAGAGAATGAGATTCAAAGTCTTTCCCCCACCGGACAATATAACATGAAAAAGTATGTGTTAGAAGGAAGGAGATTCCTTTGTGGCTCCGCTGTACTGTGAAGGCGAGTCAGAGAGGGCTCCAGATGTGTCTCAAACATGCTTCAAGTTTCATAGTGATACTTAGTGGGTCTTAGTGAAGCGGACCCAGGGTTTGTATTAAACCCAATCCAGTCTGGCTCATGTTCACGCAGGGCCAGATGGTTAGCACATGAGAGATACATAGCAACAGCGTTGACCTTAATTGTACAGTTATCTTTATGATAATTGTACGCATCATCCAACAAATGACTTGATTTATGTTATAGTTTCCAACAAGATGATGAACACCATTGCCCTACACCACCATCACTGTCCAGAGTGGTCTACAAGCAATGCTTTGGGCCACGTTGAAGGCTTTAACCCTCCTGTTGACCTTGGGTCAAATTTAACCTGTTTTCAAAGTTTCTGTATCAGAAATACAGGTTACTTAAAACCAAACTGCCTTAAAAAATAACATGGATGGTTCCATACAATGCTTTTTGCCATTAAACTGACATTACTTTCATTGAACTGTGAGGGTTTTATTCAACTTCATAGCATTTGAAAAGAGATTGAAATGGTTTCAAAACAGTTTCCTGACTAAACGTTGACATATACCAGTCTGGGATCCACTCCACATCCTCTGATTTTAATTGTTAGTCCAAATAGTTCATAATTTGTGCGTTTTCTCAGATGATGTTTATTTGCTATATGTGCTATTTAGGAAGAAAGTTCCAGCTAACACAAAGGATATTGTAGCACCTCCCTCATTTCAACACTTTCACAACCCGATGTGAAAGATAGCGCCTGACATCACCTCTGCTTTCCTGTCTCCCTCTCTCTTCCCCTTGTTCGGCGGGCACATCTTCTCCTTGTCGAAACATTTAGGCTCATTATGCCACAATGGAGAAAGTCACTGTGGATCACCAGTGGTGAATCACCGAGGCGGGGGAGAGGTCAACAAAGGAAACAGAAAGGAGGAAAGAAAGATAAAGTGATTAGACCTTGCATGTGTTTGGGAAAATGTTGACTAATCACTGCTGATTTTAATGATCTAAATAATCCCAGAAAATTCTTATGTGAATACTATATAATTTGAATTTAAAAAAATGATGTCATTTTTATAATTATTTTTCCATTTCTTAGACTTACTTATACTATACAGTGGCTGGTAATGTTGAAGAATTCAAACATGGTTTTGGACTTCTAAATTAAATCCTGACACAAAATTAGGACTTCTTTTTTTTTTTTTGCTCTTCTGAAACAAATTTATTTAGATTTAAATCTAATTTGTGCTTAAAGGAGCTTGACAGTTGGATGGAAACACTACATAGCTAACTCGCCAGTTGGCTTTCTGCATCTCAAATTCATATTTTCTTGACTCCAAGCCAAACAAGTCGGTGGATATGCTGCCAACTGGAACATAAACTGTTATGCTTCTGGCTTCTTTCATGCCATATATATATGTTTTAAATCACATACAGTATGAGCTGAGAGTATATCTTCAATCTGGCACATAATCACACAGCATCATAAGATTCAGTGTTTTCATGAGGAACAAAATAAAAGACTTGGAAATGAAGAGCAGAGAAGGGTGCTTCTGATTGGCCGTTCCAGGTGCAGATTTGTGTGCATTTCTGTGGAATGGCTCTCTTGGTGTGTGTGATCTCATCAGATCAGTGTCAGGTATGACAGCTCTGAAGGTGTTTGGGAGTCAGAGTGTGTGTGTGTGTGTGTGTGTGTGTGTGTGTGTGTGTGTGTGTGTGTGTGTGCAGCATTTATGTGCAACGCATTAGTGTTTTTATCCAAGTGGTGTGTGTGAGTGTTTGTGTGTGTATGAACGCCATCTTTATGAGGTGAGTCCACCTGATCAGTGTTAACTATGTCAGCTCTATATCCTTTAGGTGTGTGTGTGTGTGTGTGCATGTGTGCACATGTGCAGCATTTATGTGCACCACATTAGTGTTTTTATCCAAGTGGTGTGTGTGTGTGTGTGTGTGTGTGTGTGTGTGTGTGTGTGCTTGTGTGCATGAACGCCAGCTTTATGAGTGATTCCACCTTATGTCAGTTCTATATCCTTTAGGTGTGTGTGTGTGTGTGTGTGTATGTGGGAAGAAGAGAGCTGGGATTCCCTAAAGCGTGTTCAGTAAATCCTCAACCAGCACGGATTCCCAGGCATCGCGTGCAGCAGGGCGGGACTCCTGGGCTAAACCACGCCTCCACACACACATATACTCTCAGACTCACATACACACACGTACATTAGACAACAGCTTATAACAGAGGCCAGGGTAACGTTAGGTGCAAAGCTTAAGCTGGTGTCGTGGGAGGGTTAATGGATTTCAACCATTTATTCACCTGTCATCCCCATTAAATCCATAGCTAGTCCTTTCGTGACCAAATGAGACCTCTTCTCTATAACAGCCCTCATCTGGTTAACCTCAACCCCGCTTTCGCTCTATGGTGTGTGTCAGAGGAAATGCATATCCCCTGTAAGCTCCCGGCACTCGCGGAAACACAGAATGATACTTATCTCGTGCAAATATGAATGCAATGATCCAATATACCTTTGGATTCCTTCTGAGTACGTTTGTGATTTTGTCATGGCTGAAACACCTTAAGAGAAATGGAGTTTTGAAGTTAAAGAGCAGGTTTGGCTGATGAGTCTCACATGTTGAGGAGGTTTTGGTTGCAGTGTGGGTGGTCAGTAGATCAGAGCAAGAAAAAACTGTCAAACTGTTGCGCGTGTGTGCGCGTGTGTGTGTTGTGGTGGATTTGTGTTCGAGGGAGGGCGCACGGTGAGAGTGCAACGTATTATGGTCGACTGTACCAAAAACTGTCATTGCTGAGAAATGGTTGGTTCTCCACCTCCAAACTATTTTCAGTGAAACGCTTTTCATTTAGACCATTATCATTATTATGCTGTAGAAGTGCAGATTAACAAAGTCTGCTTCCGCCTTGCAATGTAACAGGTAAATTGGATGTACAATTCTCAGTGTACAAATGTTTAAGGAAGTTTTTTACACACTTTGTAAAGCAGCTAGGACGGATAAATTGTCTAAATAATAATAATAAAATTAAGCTTTGGTTGAAATAGTTAACTGCAAGTAACACAAATGCTTGAAATACTAAGTTAACCACAACAGATAAACGGTTGAAATATTTTAAAGTAACAGATAAATGGTTGAAATACTAAGATAAACACAACAGATAAGTGTTGAAATAGTTAGCTACAAGTAACACAAATGGTTGAAATAGTTAGCTAAACACCACAGACAAATGTTGAAATAGTTAGCTAAATACAACAGATAAGTGTTGAAATAGTTAGCTACAAGCAACACAAATAGTTGAAATACTAAGCTAAACACAACAGATAAGTGTTGAAATAGTTAGCTACAAGTAACACAAATGGTTGAAATAGTTAGCTAAACACCACAGACAAATGTTGAAATAGTTAGCTAAATACAACAGATAAGTGTTGAAATAGTTAGCTAAATACAACAGATAAGTGTTGAAATAGTTAGCTACAAGCAACACAAATAGTTGAAATACTAAGCTAAACACAACAGATAAGTGTTGAAATAGTTAGCTACAAGTAACAGATAAATGGTTGAAATACTAAGCTAAACACAACAGATAAGTGTTGAAATAGTTAGCTAAATACAGCAGATAAGTGTTGAAATAGTAAGCTAAATACAACAGATAAGTGTTGAAATAGTTAGCTATAAGTAACATAAATAGTTGAAATACTAAACACAACAGATAAGTGTTGAAAGAGTTGGCTAAAAGTAACAATAAATGGTTGGATAACTAAATTAAACACAATGGCTAAATAGTTGAAATAGTTAGCTTAAAGTAACAGATAAAGAGTGTTTAAATCTGAATCCCAGTGAGAGTTTTTGGTAAGAATGGTCCTGTGCTGGTAGGGTGACCCATACTGTATAGAAGAACCATCTTTCAACATTGGGATAATAAAATCATAATGATAAGCAACTATGCTTCTGGGACGTATAAACCAGTTGCAGAGTTAGCTCACAAATGTTGCTTTGCTTGTTGTGGTCTGGCAAGTCTCAGTAGCACTATTTCATCTACAGTAGAAGACCTCATCCTATACCAAACTACACAAATGCACCACCTGCCATGGCTTCAGGTTATAAATCTCAACAAACATGGCAGCTGTTCTGGAAACATGTCTTTAAATGTCAACATATTTCTTCTGTCAAGTCTAAAATACTGTGGTCGAGCATTTTTATTTTGGGATGAGTCAGTCTGACCAACTGATATAAGCCCTCTGAGAAGCATTACAGAATGCCTGATCTCTGGTTTATAACACAAGGTCTTCAGAACAGCTACATGGCATTTTTATTGATGCTGATTCAGTCCTGATGTTGTCTGTCATTTGGTGTTAATGTACCCATTGAAACGGCATGTCAATTAATCAGGGAAAAACACCAGAATAAAAGCCCTTCTGTTGTCAATTTAGAAAGTTTGTAACCTGGCACTGTGTACTCTCAGTAAATAATACAACAACAACAACAATAACAACTCCATAATCTGAAATATAATATGGACAAACTCCCTCATCGGTTGCACACACTGCACATTAACATGTAGAAGAGATCCAAAAAAAGCGTCTCTGGACAGATTTACTAGCTTAAGTAGACAGTTGTTTTGCTCTGCAGTGGAAGTTTTTGACTGATTCGTTAACAGTTATTGTCTAAGCACCCTTGCTTTGAAATTAACACTATTAAGGAAAAAGAAATGAAGCAAAGCTTGCCACCTGCCTTATTTTAGTGTACTGCGCACAAAGGCTAATGCGTGCCCATGTGTGCAGCCTTGATGCATGAACCTGACACCATTACAACATGTGATGCTCACCACCTGTGCAAACTGCACTACAAAGACTTCCCTGTTTTCATGGCCTGGAGTTTTAATTAGACGTTAATTGAGCCACAGCTCCCACAGTTAGGACAGTGAGACACAAGCAGACAGCTGTGGAATAAACAGGGGCAGAGACAGGAGATTAACTGTATGAATGGCTGGAAAATTACGTTTCCCTACATAAACCAGTCAGTACTCGTTCATTGTCGATGGTGTAATCAGCAGTTATGAGAACTGCATGCATTAATGAAAAATGATATTTATATGAAGATAAATACGCTTAAGCTGTTAGATGAGGTGGCTGTCTGCAAACACTCTCTCTCTTACACACACACACACACACACACACACACACGCACACACACACGCACACACACACACGCACACACACCTCTATAGCCCAAAATACTCCATGATTTACAAACCACATCTGAGAAGTTATGCAATGTAAAACATGTGGCCAGTTCTGAAAACAAACCATGGCACGCAACGGCAGCGGGGTCGTTTTATGCACTGGAGAGCCTCACTGCCCTGCTCTCTCCACTCTCTCCCTCCTCTCTTTCTGAGTCTTTCTCTTAACCTGCTCTCTCTTATTCCCAAAGGAGCACTCGCAAAGCTCACAGGGAACGCGGTCAGACATTATTAGCTCAGCAACATGCCACTGAGTTTTTCCCAACATAGGTTGAATCCATAAATAGTCTTACCACTGCACCAGGAAAATGACAATGTAACTAAATGGAACGGCACCAATCCTGATGATGAGGTGGCGATCCGAGACAAGTGAACTAAAGCTTCAACTTAATTGTTGATAAGAAACATGTGACGGCTTCTTGGAAGCACTATATGCTGTGTAATTCCCATGTAATCTCTGTTACACTGGAGTGGCAGGAAGCCGGACAGAGGGTTGTCTTGCACCTCACACTTAACCAATCATGTTTCACACAGAGACAACAGTCTCTTTGTACAAAGTCACCTTTAAATATGCATCAATCCCCACAACGGACAAATTGTGGCATATAGACCAGACACAAGATTTATCTAATTTAGGCACCAAACACTATTAAAAAGTCAGTCTGTATGTGGGTGGTGTGTTGGGAACCTGGCACAAAAAGCTGTCCATGGTGAAAGTGTTTTCATTATTTGATTATACTAATAATCTACTCTTGGGAATCCAGTGTTACTATTATGCAATTCAGAGGTCTTGAATTTAGCTGTAATGATCACCCAAAAATCCCCAAGAGGATGGTAACCGCAAGAAATAAAATGTGAAGTTTGGTTCTAATTAGGGATGGGAAGGGTTGATGTGGAGTTTATTTACCTTTCTGGCCAGATACAACTATTTATTGAGTAAAATATAAAGATCACTGAATGGAGGTCATATGAAAAAGCTTTAAATTTCCATAAAGTACAGGAAGAATAAAAAACGTCAGCCAAGTCAAGATTTCTCCACTTGTATTCCATATCCTGTTCCGTCTTGTTAGGCAGATGCAAGCTGCATTTGATGGGAAATTTGAGGACGGATTTAACAGGTGAACAGAATATGTATAATTTTTTTTTTTTACAAGAGAAGAGTCAGCAGCTGTAAATCAAATAAAAGCAGCATGTGTGGATCCAGTGTTCTGTGTTTGTGTGGGGGTGCGTGTGTACATGTCTGTATATAGGCAGCATCCTTTGGAGAAGCAGAGGGACACCATACCATTGTGTTGGTGTACATATGTCGACACCTCCTTTCTACGCCCTGTTTGCTTCACTTCAACACTTCAACTGAAACGGACGTCCAACAATAGAAAGTGGGTTTTGAACCTCCACACTACCATTTTGAAGGTCTATGCTTTGTAATAGCCTACTGCTAGATCTGTATCACTGTATCACCAAAATAAATATAGAAATAAATATATATTTAAAATAAAAGGTCTCTAAAATTATCCTCTCATCCATTTTGTAAAAAAATCAAATTTTTTGAAAGTTTTTATCATTATTACATTTTTTTTTTTTTCTTTCTTTACACACTTTGTAAAGCAGCTAGCAAGCAAGGAGGTCTAGCCAAAATAATAGTAATATAATAAAAGTACTAAATACTAAAAGTAATAAATGGTTGAAATAGTTAAGTAGTTGAATAGTTAGCTAAAAGTAACAGATAAATGGTTAAAATCGTTAGCTAAAAATAAACTAATAAGAAAGTTTAAAACATCAAGAGACAGCATGATTGCAGACTCCGTCAAACTGACCTAAATATTTATAGTTATATTTTGTGAAAAAAATATTGTAACAATAACTTGAAATGAAATAATAACAACTAAATAATAAATACCATCTAATTTAAAATCAATTTAAAGAAAGATTATATTATATAGATGATATTAATGATACGAGTTATTGCCTATGTGTGAATAACTGTCTTTTCCAATCTGGATTGTTACACCGTGTTGCTTTTGAACAGTCAGTCTCTGAGGCTGCAGCAGTTCCACAACAACTTCGGGCCCATGTGCAAGAATCAAAAGCCAGGTGTTCCTTATGGTAAATGGGGATATTTTTCTTTGGAACCGAGATTGTCAAATATGAATTTCATTTGTACTCTCCTGCACAATCAAAGAAGAAGATCTACAAAAGGTCCAACTGTATCAGGTCTGGTCACCAGATCCACTTACTGTCGAGCAAGACATACTGTAGAACACAAGAATCCCCTTTGGAAAAGCATTAGAGTCGGGTATGGAACATCCTCCAGGATGCCCCGGGACAAAAAGAAACGCCCCGATAACATACATAACATAACGAATGACACACCATTAAATTCCCATTTACCCACATTCCAAGTGGATGCAACAGCTGTGTGCAGAATGAATTACTACGTGTAGTACTAGCACGAGGTATGGAGAGATGGAGGGGTGGATACACATAAGGAGGGAGAGATGGATTGGCACGAGTGCCTGTAATGTAATGCTTCCACAGGATGCCCTGCACGCTCAAAAGAAACCATAATTGGCCTTGATCACGCTCTACCATTGAGACATACAGTAAATGTGACTGGCAGTGGAGAGACAGGGAGGGAGAGGGAGAGCGAGTGAAAGACGGGAAGGGGGGGGGGAGATGGTAAGGCAGTGTGACAGAGCGATTTTGCAGAAGAGGTCGAACTGTAAATATTGACCCTGGTAAAGAAGGGTAATATGTATGTGCAAGATGCGTGTGTGATATTCTTTACCTGCTAAAGGCCTTCACTGGTCTGGAAAATGCAGTGGCTGTGAATCTTATGGCGTTTTTCCACTGCATGGGGGTCCTGAACAAACCCACCGTGTTTAAATAGTTTAGCCAGTGTTTTTTTTTTATCATATATTGTATCTACCTTCAGGACAGAGTGTAAAAGTCTTCTCCTGAGCTGTCAATGAACATTATTTATGAGAATGCCGCAGTCCACCTGAAAGAACTGCTCAACCCCAAATCTCCCAAACCCGAACTCAGGTGACCTATTGAGCCGTTGCACTCATGACTAATCTTTAGACTATAGCAGATCGGGCCTTGCGCTAAACTACCCCCAGCTCTGGAATGCATTCCCCCTCCCCCATCTACAAGCACTACAGATGTTTGAGTGAGTTAAATGAGGCCTCAAACCTTTTAGTTTAGGAAGGCATGTATTTTTGTTTTGAGTTCTCAAATACCTTTTAGTTCCTTCTCAGTGATAATGTGCCTTTACATGTGTTAACTGCTGGGGTGTATTTAGCTTTTTTAAGAGTAAATTATTATCATTAGCCACTTTTTTTAGTTTGCACTACCACCACCTTACTAGTTGTACACTACTTTTTGGAATTCATGGTCAATAACCCTCATTTATTTAGAATTATACCTAACATTTCAGTTAAAAAAAGCAGAAAATATGAATTATTTTGACTAATAGTTAAGATCGCAGGAATGAAAGTGATTAATTGTATTTGCAAAGAGCATTGGAAGGAATCCAATCCATTTTTTTGTGGTAATTTGGTTAAAAAGAAACTCATATTTCAGATATAGACATTTTTGTAAAGGGTCAAATTTGACCCGAGGACAACAGGAGGGTTATGTTAGCTGTAAAAAATTATATCTAAGTAGTGAGATATTATTGGTTATTACTTTTTTTGGCCAAGGTACTCACAGCTGCCCAGGATTTAACAAGCGCTAAGCTCCTTTTTTTACTTACTCTCAACTCATTACAAAACACTTTCTACTGTAAGAAGGGTACATAAACAATTTTCATAACAGATTGTGGAATAGTGTTTGCACTCACTGTATATGTGCATATGTGTGCTTTTATTTTTGTAAAGATATTTGCTGATTGAGTCATCACTATCAATTTGGGTGGTTCTGTTCAAAGTAGAAAAAGAAAGGCTCTATATTTCATATTTCAGCAAGCTTACTTTGTCAGTCATTGTTTTGATTTTCACTGAAATGATTGCAGGTTGTAGCGTGGCAGTAACATATAGTTACAATAAGATATATTTACAGTGTACTGTGTCTGATATTACTGCTGCCTCTTTTTCACACTCAAATCTGCAAGCTAGGCAATAGAAAAAGATACTTTTTTACACTGACAAGCTTTGCTGTTATAATTATGCTTTTCTTGGTGCAGGACTGGTATGTGAGAGTGTGGGACAGGGCTTAAAAGCGTGGATCTCACACCAAAAGCGTGAAAGCTGGCAACCCTGTTCATAACAAAGATGCCAATTGTCATGAATCAGACCCGTTCACCCTTCTTCGCTCTTCCTCTCCCTCTTCCTCTCTCTCACTCCCGGCCCTTGTCCTGGTATGCCCTCCCTCCGTCATGCCGCTGTCCCTGTTGAGCGACTCATGCATGGATACAATGTGATCCACTGTGCCTTTGAAGGCTAGCATTACTGTTCACACGCAATCTGCACCAAACACCGATATATTTCTTCCTCTTTCCTTTTTTAGGGTTTGATTTTTCTTACCCCTGTTCCAAGACAGAGCTGGAGAAACTATAGACTATTCCTATTTTTACTCAATTAAAGGTATTACTTTATTCCCTTCAGAAATTAAATGAATCCCGTAATTATTATTAACAAGTTATGTTACAAATATATGACTTTCTGGTTATATTTTCAGATGGACAAATTCTCAGGCTCATTTACACTCATTTGTCCTCAAAGCTTGGTTACCAAACTATGCAGCATCTGCTAAAAATGAACATCTTTCTTTGATTACAGGTTTACTGCCTCTCCTTTGCTCACCCAGCAATGAGCATAAACAGCCACTGGTCTCACCACAATCACATTACGGGAACTAACCTGATGTTCTTCCTCTAATTATTTCAAACGCACCGGAAACATTAAACGCATAACATCACTGTGTAATCACTGTAAGAGGAAAATAAAAGTTGAACCTTGTTCTATGTTGAAGACTGATGCCTTCTCTTTTCATATCAAGAAGAAAAATAGCTCTCAATATGTCATTCAACGGGAGACTCTAAGTCCTCCCTATATTGTAGCCGGCCTCAGGAATCTCTCCTGGATACTCAGAGCATGCCACTGCCACAGTAGGAACATGACACCTGGCTTTTCTTTTTCCCCCCTTAAGGTCTCAGTGACAAAAATGTCATTTTTTGTATGACTTTTTTTTATTGCTTTTGTGTCAGCACACTATCTGCTTGCCTGAATTGGCCGTTTACTGTTGTTCCCTCGTGTCTCTGTTAAAATAGTCTTAGTACAGTGAAGACAAACTGTCTCTACAGTGAGTACGACAGGAGGTATGTGCAGTGTATGCACTTACGCATTGAATACCTTAAGGAGTATGCAGCTCTCCAGTGTCATTCAGTGATAGTGTAGTATAGGACGTAAATGAACTCATTTCTGCAGGGCTGGTCTCTCTCTCTCTCTCTCTCTCTCTCTCTCTCTCTCTATCTCTCGCTCTCTCTCTATGTTGCTCGCTTCCTCTGTTTCTCTCTTGTTTACTAACTCTCTCTCTCTCTCTCTCTCTCTCTCTCTCTCTCTCTCTCTGACAGATCGTTTTCATAACCACTTTTCTGAGGTCACAGCCTCGTCTGCAGTAGTCACGCAACCCTCTCGCCTGCTCAGTCAGCGTTACACACACACAGTAAATGTACACACATGCACGCACGCACACACACACACACACACACACACACTATAGGAATACTACACTACACCACACAAATGTCTTAAAGAGACAGTGTCTCTGCTTTTAAAGGGTCAGCATGTCTATTTTTGGCTCTCTGTGCTCAAAGCATTCCTCCGCTGCTGGCAACACACACATGCAACCTGTGGCTGCGGAGAGGAAATGCAACACCCGCTAAAGCTGATTTTCAGATCAATAAACCTCTGGCATTTCGAAAATGGAACATTGTAACCATGTTTTAACTGAGCAGAAAGCAGGGAATTAATTACCACGTCGCTGGTGATATGCCTGTTCTAGTTACATTCTGCTTCATAAGAAGGATGCCTTTATGTGGTCAGTGCATACATAGGAAGTAACTGTTTACCTTTACCTCATTAACCACATGTGATTAATGATGCCAGTTGCTAGTGCAGTCTCTCATGTCCAGACCCTCCTCCACAGCGCTGCGGAGGAAGGTCTGGCTAGTCCATACAGAATTCTGGGATGGGAGAAAAACGTGCTCTGGTATATTGGCATTTTTCTTTAAACCAATCACAATCTTCATGGGCGGCACCAAGCGCCGGACGGAGCCACGGTGCCGCTGTGAAATAGCCTCAGGAAGAAACTTTTGGTGGAACATGTGTACGTTGGAAGTAGTTTTAGTCGTCAACAGAAAACTGAGATTGGATAGATAGTCTAGCTAGCTGTCTGGATTTACCCTGCAGAGATCTGAGGACCTGGTAACCATAGTCCTCAGAAATCCACCGGAGGTTAGAACGCCAACACAGAGACAGAGCAAGGAGACAGACATCCGGCCAAAACGAGGAACATCCGGTGGAATTTCCAGCGGCAACTTGAGCTGCAAAGAAGCTCTGGCTGTCCTGTGGACGCTTGTCAAAAAGCTTTTTGAAGCTTTGGCCGCAACTTTCTCTGTTCGATCATCGGAGCACAAGCAGCCACTGCACTGACACTAGAAGCCTTTTATAAATTACATATATAATGACAGAAATGTTATTGTTTCTTGGTCGCAGCGGTGTCTGTTAGCAGTTAGCTCGCTTGTTAGCCACAGTAGAATGCAGGCCTAGCGAGCAGCCGCCAGACTCTAACCTCTGTTGATCTGTGCAGGACTTTACTGTGAGAGACCATGAGACCGGCAGGTCATGTTAACTGGTCCCTATACGCAAACAACGTCATATCATAAATGATAGGTATCCCAGCAACGGCGATTATAAACCTTTCCTCCATTTTCTCGGAACTACTGTTTTGGTAGGAACAAAAGTTTTCCAGTGTAAGTGTATATTCCGATTGGTTGCTGGCATTAGCCACTGAACGGCGTCATAGCTCATTACTATAACGTTGAGCTACTTTCAACTTCCTGATTGCCGCTGTGGTCGCTCAAATCACTCAAAACGCGACGCAGACAGATTTGCCTCCTTGCAGCTGAGAGAAGCTTCCATTTGAAATGAATGACTTCCTGTAACTTTAGAAGCTCAAGTCGGCGGCGGTGTGGACGTAAAGTGATGGTCTCTATGTGCAGGACGTCCTTCTCTGTGTGTAACACGGTGATGAACCTCATACTGTCCTGTCCTGACCACGTCTATCCATCTTTCTGTCTCATCTCTTTCCTCTTGTTTCTGTCTCTCCCAACACCTTCCCATCCTCTCATCACCTTCCTACCAACAGGATAGCCCCAAGGAGGAATATACAGTAACTGGGGGTGACAGGGAACTAGAGGAGGAGAGTGGGCAGAGAGAAGGAGAGTGCCAGTGATTTGAACAAGTTTAGGAAGACAGCGAAACAAAGGGATGCTTCACATTGCTGGCCCTGTAAAATTCTTACAAATTCTTACAAAGATCTGGTTTGTTGGACGAAGGATGTGTCCGAGACCTGATACCAATATGAACTGACAGGGCTGTTGAAAAGATGTGCACAAAAATGACATCCCATCCTCCTACAAATGTATTGTTTCAGTACACATTCTAGTGTTTCAACTAAATGGAGCCGTCTCCCCAATACTCATTAAGACAGCCCTTGTCTTTTGCTCAGTTTTATTCCTCTAGCCGAGCCAAACTGCAAACATTATGTTAATATGTCAGTTGTATTTGTACATAAATTTAACATATTTTATCACCTAGGGCTTCTTGTCATTTGCAGCGAGCCTGACTCATTACTGGAACATACGTTGAGGTGATTAGCAAGACACGAATGAGCAGTGGCAGTGGACTTTAAATCTATAATTCTAAGGCTAATTGGCCTTCCATTAAGCCCGGCCCCCTTAGTTACTTTAGAATACGTGCTCCAGCTTTCTGTTATTGCAGGATATGCAGTTTACATCATGGGTTTCAGACAGAAGTAGACCAAAGCAGCCTTCTTTCTAGCCAGCTTAGCCTAGAAAAGCTATGATTGGGTCAACAGTCTTGAAAGGCTCAACAATGGTCATTTGTAGCATACAAGCATATGCCCAGAGTGTAAATGCATGGATGTACTGTAAAAATATATACATATATACATACAAACACACACACAGGTTTCAAATATTATTACCTGCACTCTAGCTGCATATTCAAAGTTGACATTTTGACACTTAACTCTACACAGAGGGGACTATAATTCTTTACAAGCTGAAATGAGATTTTCCAGCTCATCAAATCTCAGTTTGTGTTTTTTGTCATGACATCACCAGCAGGGGAGGGAATGCCTCAAAAAACAGCCTCAATATGGCCTGGAAATAGACTGAGAATTTGGCCGGGAGAGGTTGCATGAGAAGGAGAAGGACTTGAAGTAGCAGGGAGGAAAGGCCTGCCAAGAGTAAAGGCTCAGGCCTGAAGGCTTTTGGCAGGTGTTTTGACTCTGCTATCCATCCAGCTGCTGACTTAAAACATGAGAGGTGTTACAAGAGAATCTATTAGCTGTGCAGCCAGGCTGTAATCTTTGTGATCTTCTGTTCTGTTACTAATTTCTCCAAATCCTGCAAATATTTCATGTCTGACTAGAAAAAAAATGCAATCTTTCAACAACAACAACAAAAGACTACGATCATTTTTCTGGAAAATCTGAATCCTAGTTTATTGTCTACCACAACAACCTCATCAGCAATCATATTACTCTGCCAATTAGGTCAAGTCTATGGGGTTTCTACATGAATTGGCCCATCTGACACTTTAACAATGATGCTGGTTCAAGGATGGATGGATGGAGAATCTGTATTGTGATGGCCAAATGAATTATGCAATAGGGTTTCTTTGCCTTTTTTGCAAGCCCTATCCACCTCTCTAGAACACGGCACTGTGTTAAAATCATTCATGGTATCATCTTTCGTGACATGCTGACCTCATTGCAAAGAGTCTTCTTGTTTAGTAGTTGCAGAGACATTTAAAGGGCATGTCGAAGTTGTGGGGAAGGGGAAGTGAGAATGGGAGCAGGGTGACATGAGGTGGACAGGTGAGGAGGGCAAAGCAGCAAAAGTAAAGAATCAACAGCTTTAGTCACTAAGGCGAGAGCAATGAAAGGTGAGAGAGTGAGTAACTGAGTGAGTGGGAGGCAGGCTGAAGCCACACCAGGAGGCAGGCGGGTTGAGGTTGTCCAGGCCTCCAGGCGAAGGAGTGGTGGCACCACAAGAGAGGAAGGATTAAACGGATGATTAACAAGCTCAGAGATGGCAAAACAAAGTTTAAAAAAAAACTGCACAGCTGCCTTGACATTGAATTACAATGACAATGAAAGTGATAGATCAAGAAAAACATGGATTGTATGATATGAGAAGCCCTATTAATGTGAGGGAATGTAAAGAAATGTCTATTCTGCTGCTCTGGAGTGCAATCAATTTCATTATTCATCAGTACCAGGTTAAACTCACCAAGGGAGGCTGTCCTGATGAGTTTTTAATGTCAACTTTTTGTAGCGACTTCTCTAGAGTGTTCCTAAAGAAGCCACGGATAATTCTTTTGTTTAAGCCATCACGACAAGACAAAGGATTAAAGTGTAAACAGATGGTATGGAGGATCTGTGTGCCTGTGGAGAGAGCCAACAGCACATCAGCTCAGGCAAGAAAACACTGACCGACACAGGACAACAGGCGTTTGCTGCTTCTGTGTGTGCATGAGAGCGGGTACTTAGAAAACTATCACCACATTATCATGCCCGAGACATGTGAGCGGGTGCGGCATCTTCATCCTTAACTTGTTTAGGACGTATTGAGGTCAATTTCCCCGGGTTTACACAACATTGCGTGAGAAGGGAAGGGTATCCGGTGGATCCAATTGCCCTCTGTGAGGGCGGCAGAGCCTCCATGAATGTGGCCTTTGAGTGGCGAGAGGCCAGCAGACATGCAGACAGCCTATACTTACTGTATCTGGGAAATAGGCCTGATGCGACTTCAAACAGCCACAATGATGTTATTATGCCCCCCTTCCTCCTCCTTCCCAAGCCAAGTCTCTCTCTCTCTCTCTCTCTCTCTCTCTCTCTCTCTCTCTCTCTCTCTCTCTCTGAGAACTTGTTGCTTGTGAGTCACAAGAATATCCTCATATTACTCACAGTGGGACAAATGGACAAATCACTGCTTCAACTTCAGCTTAGTAGTAGTTTTTTTTGTTATCACCCCCTCTAAGGGAGATTGAAGTTGAATTATCCATTAAGCTAGCATTATCTCCATTCCCCCTGCTGAAAATAAAGTGCTTTCACAACATTTATTTTACTGAGACAAGAACATTGGCCTTCATCCAGTAATTGTGCGGTTTTCTGGAGAGGGAAAACAAGGACAATATCCTTGTGTGTAAATAAAAGAGGATTATTCTGTGTGGTGTGATGGCTCTTCTAACAAAGTAATAAGCAACGGACTAATATAACTTTTAAAGTGATATATCTGCACTGACTTTGGGCAACAAAGCATTTCACAAAATGTCACTGAGAGTTTTTGTTTTTATTTTTTTTGTTTAACTTCTTATGTTTGCTGTTCCTGTTGTTTAATAAACTTTTGTTTTTTTATCACGTGACACAATGTAGACTTGAGTGGTCAAAGTACACCTCTGTAAGTTTGGAACACGTGTTTAATTGTGAAAAATGTTAATAAAGTTTTTTTTTTAAAAGAGCATTTCACACTTCTTCATTCTAAACTGGGTAATCTATATATTTAAGCCAAGATTTGCTGTTTTCCCCAGAAAAATGAACTAAGGCCTCCCAGCATATTGGATTAAAAAATGCCATAAGTAGAAAAGTTGAACTTCATCCCAAGCAAAGCCAAAGTTTTTACAATATGATGCTATAGCAAAAATATCTTAGCTTTTTTTTGAGTTACCAAAGTGATGCTGGTGGCAGCTGTGGACGACGAGTGGATGTGACTCGGATTGGATTTTGGTGCCATATTTATATTATATTTAACAGGCGTTCAACGGCGGCGCAGGTCGTCACGTCAACAGCTTTTCGCTAACTTCTGACAATGAGAAACTGGGTTAGACTTCACAATGACACACTTTGTTCACATTTCATTTGTCAAGTTCTCCTGGAAAATTCGGAATAACGCTTTTGCGAGTTTTAGGATTTGTACAGTAAATGGTTGGTTAGGTTAATTATTTCTGTTCCGTATGAACACAACTGTACTATCCTGCCACAAACATACAACATCTATTTTACAAATCTAAAATGGAAATCATTTCCCCAGCTAATTGTTGTCCGCGCTGTGAAAAGCTCCTGCACGTGTTCATGTGGAGACACAGCCAGGGAAAGCGTTGAGCTGCGTCACAGGTTAAAAAACGCTGCGTTAGAAATAAAATAATGATTGAAAAATGATGGGAGTGGTGTATGAAAAACAAACATGGGTAGAAGCGACTTCCAGCTCTATGTTTGACGGATGACACCATATGAACACAAGGATTAGACTGTCAATGCTCTGACAGGATAAATGTGTGTGTGTGTGTGTGTGTGCTTGCGCGCGTGTGTGTGTGTGTGTGTGATGCATATTTAAACATTTGCAATTTAATGATGAAAACAAACCCTGACACATTAGCATGGAGAATTTCCCAGCTCCGCACGCAAACTTAGGAGCAAGGGAGGGCCCCAGTATATATGTGTGTGTGCGTGTGTGTGTGTGTGTGTGTGTGTGTGTGTGTGTGTGTGCTGTGGGTGAAGCCGGCAGCTGTTTAAATTCAGTCTAACAGTGCTCTCTCTGCAACATGCCAATTTAAACACGATCCTCAGGGACAGAAGCAGAGTCTGACACTTATCTCCGCCACCTCTTTCTGTCATTTCCTCTCCCTCTGTCTCCCTCCTTCTTCTTCTTCTTCTTCTTCTTCTTCTTCTTCTTCTTCTTCCTTCTGTTGCAAATATCCCCTATTTTACCTCTGTGTTGACTTTGAATCTGAATCCAACCAACACCACAATGCCTATAAGTCCAGCCCGTACTGGGATCAGACTTTACCCAGACCTCACTGGGGCTGAGTCATTAGGTCAGCGCTGCGTTCGTCCCTGAGAGGTCCGGAGGCTCCATTCCTAATGAGGTCATAAACCTCCGTGACAGACAGCTCTGCCATCATCCTTCCAGATATAGAGCAACACTCTTGGACATTGTAGATGAAAAAATATATATAATAATTAACTCGAAAATGTTCCATTTTCTGTGCTTGCTGCTGAGATGTTCTGCAGTTGAAACGTTCATATGTGAAATACTTAAACAGTTCAAGTTCAAGTTCAAGTTTCAGTCAAAATGCAAATACTAAGGGAAGTTAGAACGGTGCTGAAATGTCAGCCAAGGAGGAATTAAGCTGTAAGGAAAAGTGAAAAGTAAAAAAAAAGAAGACATTAGTGTCAACTTAAGTGTATAAATTGACATTTTAGCTGTCAGTTAAAACGCCTGCGGCTGTTGCTCAGTGGTAGAGCGGTAGCCTGACAGTTGGAAAGTTGATGGTTTGATCCCTGGGTCTGCAGTCCCATGTCGAAGTGTCCTTGGTCAAGACACTGAACCCTGAGTTTTCACCAAAGCTGCCCCATGGGAGTGTAAATGTGTGCGAGTGTTTATCTGATGAGCAGGTGGCACCTTGTACGGCAGCCTCGGCCACAGTGTGTGAATGGTGAATGGTTCCTGTACTATGTAAAAGCGCTTTGAGTGGTCGTTGAGACTAGAAAGCTATATGTAATACTCTGTAAGAACAGTCCATTAAAGTGTAAACACTGAAAGCAGCTGAAATGTCAGTCAAAGTGTAGCGGATACAGTTAAAATGGAAAAAAATAAGTGTAAGGATTTTGTAAGATGATTTCAATTGAAGTGTTGAAGTGATTGCATTAAATCTGCAAAAGGGTTAGGGATCGGAGAACTTCAAGGGTTAAAAGTGGCAGTCGAAGTGTAAGCACCGAGAGGCGTTCACATGTCAGAATAGAAGAAAAATGAGAGAATGCAGTGGCGGTGTCAGTGGACATGGAAGTTGAACTGCCATTTGAAGAGTGAGAGAAGAAACACTAGAGATAACCTCTGAGTTATTAACTGACAGAGTAATGAAGTACCTAAAAATGCACAATTTTGCTTGATCGTATATCATTTTGGAAAAAATGACTGTGAGTATGGCTGTTTTTGAAATGATCCACCTGTATTTGCTTTGATAAAAGGAAAAGGACAGTAGATCAGTGTAATGCTTCATAACGGATGAATAGTAACTCATTTCCTATTTTCTATATGTGTGAATATGGGTTGGCGATGGTGCAGTGGATATGACACATGCCCCTTGGTGTGGGAGACCTGGGCTCGATTCCCGATGTGTCCCTGAGCAAGGCATTTAACCCCTAGTTGCTCCAGAGTTGCATATCAGAGGTGACCTCTGACATATATAGCCATTATAAGTTGCTGTGGATAAAATGACATGTGATGAGCTGATTCCACCACTAGCGCCTTAAACCCAAAGAATATCATAAACAACCAAAACGCCTCTCAGTAGACTGCATTATAACTTTTTTCTTCTCCTCTATTATTCACTCATTTTACTCTTTCTCATCTTTTGAAAAACTACAGTTGAAGCTACTCAGAAAGCCTCAGAGAGCTTTCACCATGAACTTCCTTTAGTGCTGGTGATGTTAGTGAAAACGCACGCACGCACGCACGCACGCACACACGCACACACACACACTAACACAATTAAAAGACCACGTGTATTTTCAGCTAGGTTTTTAGCAGGCAACGTTTTTTAGTAGATGTAAACACATTTATAAATAAAGGAAACATTTCAATGAAACTCACTAAAATGAGTTTCATGAGTCAATAGCATCTTGGCTAGGATTGGACGGTAATACGGTAATGCAGTAATGCAGTAATACAGTAGTACGGTAATACAGTAATATGGTAATATTGTTTACTGCGGGGTCTTAAAATAGCAACGGTATGAGTTTCAATACCGTCATTAAAAAAAAATGCAATGCACTTATATAGGAGACTAGGATTAAATATTAAATCTAATTTATTTATTGCCTAAAAATGCTTATGTGTGGTCCCCACGTGACAGTGTGGAGGAGAGAGAGAGAGATGGAGAGGAAGAGAGGGAGAGCGGGAGAGAGAAAGAGAGAGAGGGAAAGATGGAGAGAAGGAGAGAGACACGGAGAGAGAGACAGAGAGAGAGAGGGAGAGGGGGAAAGAGAGAGAGAGAGACAGAGAGAGAGGGAGAGAGGGGGAAAAGAGAGATGGAGAGGGAGAGAGAGAGATGAGAGAGTGAGAGAGAGACAGAGAGAGAGGGTGAGAGGGGGGAAAGAGAGAGAGAGATGGAGAGGGAGATGGATAGAGTGAGAGAGAGACAAAGAGGGAGAGAGGGAGAGGGGGGAAAGAGAGAGAGAGAGACAGAGAGAGAGGGAGAGAGAGGGAAAGAGAGAGAGAGACAGAGAGAGGGAGAGAGGGTGAAAGAGAGAGAGAGAGAGAGAGAGAGAGGCAGAGCACAGCATGGCTAGCAGCTAAATATGTCTTCTCCTGCCAACATACAAGGATAAATAAATAGAGAATTTTATATATTATCATTTTTATTTTTCTATTCTTTTTTATTGTTTCAAAGTACCCTTTGAGGGGCAAGCACATGATTTGTTTAGTATCTACAATTGTATCATAAGTATCCTGTTTACTTGTATTATTATATCAGATGGATTTACTCCTTGTTGTTTACATGTATGATTGTTCTTATGCTTTGGCAACACAGATGGATTTTTTTTGTCATGCCAATAAAGTGAAAAATTGAAATTGAGGGATAGAGAGAGAGAGAAAGAGAGAGAGACAGAGAGGGAGAGAGGGGAGAAAGAGAGAGAGAAGGGGGGTCCTCCCTAATGAGAAGGGAGAGGTGTTTCAGTATCAGGGTTGGGTTTTCACTTTCTGAACCGTGGAGACACAGGCCAACAGTTTGGTGACGTCATCGTTTTTAATTAGTCACGGTAATATGGCATACCGCGCGCGGTAAAACAGAGAGAGGGTTCGAGGTTATCAACATTTGGATACCGCGCAACTCTAGTCTCGGCAAGCTTTTTTCGTAGTGTGTTTGTAAGTGGGTGTGTGGTTGTGCTCTATCATCATATCCCACTGACGTTTTTCCCTCATTTACTCAATGTGAGGGTCATACATGAGGAGAAACAAGATCAAGTCCCTTGCCCTTCTCCCATCATTGGGAGCAGCGCACACATGCACATCAATATGCACAGGTGCACATGCACATCAATACGCACAGGTGCACATGCACATCAATACGCACAGGTGCACACATCTCAACTAAATCCCAGTCGCGGCTCTGTTTACTATTTAAGATATACTTTCTTTTCCCCTGGCTAAGAAATAAAGCCTGGGGGAGCTGAAGCGCTGAGCCAAGCACAAGTCACGCAACTGCTTCTCTTTCTTGGTCACATCATCCCCCTACACACACACACACACACACACACACACAGTCTCTCTCTCACCATCCTGACTCACTGATACCTGATAACTGATTCCTGTTTTTATTTTAAATCTTAAATGTGTATATTTTACTTTATTCAATGCATTGTAAGTATGTATTTCTTCTCACAATCTTATCCTTTATTGCTTTGGCAATGTCGTTATTTCTGACATTCATGCCAGTAAAACAATTTTAATTGAATTTATACCTGGTTGCCCCTGCAGGGCTGTTTGTCTTTAACAATGAGACCCCCCTTCTGCCATCACCTGACGTATGGCTTCACTTTGTCTCCTTTGCAGCGCCCAAGTTAAGATGTATGTGTGTGTGTGTTCGTGATAAGGAAGCCTCCCTCTAGCCGTACCCTCTGCTTGCATCTCGCTCCACCCTAAAAATATTTTGTCAGGCTCATTCATTCGATAATAATTCGGCAGGAGTTCATGAAGAGTTCAGATGGCTTTGGGTGCACAGAGTGTGGCGAAGGCTTGCCAGCCAATAAAAACACACACAAACTTTCTTACCCATCCTCTTACATCATAGCCTCAGTAATCACTAATTAGTCCGTAGTACGACCCTTTCTTACTGAAATAAATGGTCTGCAATGCACAGCATGCACAGCAATATACGGTTCAGTATTAATTAAATTTTTACATTTGTGAGCTGAATTTCCAACACACTTTAGAGGGATTGACAAAAGCTTCCCCCCTCCAAAGCTTCTCCAAATAACCCTAACTACATATGACATGATCTGAGGAACTATTTTTACTCAGGCGAGTTACGTGCTCTCGTATCAAATGCTGATGAAAGGGGACCTCATCTGGCTGACGGTAGTTAGCGTATTGAGCTGCCGGGTCAGATGCCACCTTTGGTTAGTAATCTTTCCAACCACATGGAAACATATCGATTTACATTAGGGGACCGGGCTTGGCCACTGTTGCACATTGAAGCATGCTTCAATTAAGATAAACGGAGGTGACAGACAAAACAAACAGTCTGATGTACAGTGTGCCGGGCCAACCAGCATACAGACACAACCTGATGACACATACAACATGTGGAAGTCATGACAACAACACCAACAGGAGTAATGATATTTCTAAAAGGCCTTTGCTTCAGTTCCTAAATACCAACAGAGTGTTGGTATTTAAAGTGCCCATATAATGAATAAAAATCACTTTTTCTGGGATTTTGAGGGTTATTTTGTGTCTCTGGGGCTTCCACACGCATAAAAACATCCATGGTGTTTTGAGTGAGATCCGGTTTCTGAGTGTCCTCTGTCTTCAGTCTCCGGGTGAGCTGTTCAACATCTGCACGGCTTTCTACGTCACTAGAGACGAGGTGGCTAACCTTGGCATGCTAGCTCGTTCTCAATGGCAAAACACTGCTCCAACAGCCACTAGTTGACCAAAATCTCCAAAAGAACTACTTCCTGTCCCTGATCTAAGTCTAAGATCATAATGCATTCAGGTGAAGTCTCAGACTGTGTCCAATTTATGTCAGACAAGAGTGTGGAGAGACAAATGTGACACATACTACACAACATTTCCCGAGTTTCATGACGCGGTTCGTTAAATGTAGTCATCACTTTCTTGTGCTTTCCCTATACACACCAGTACTTTGCTGGTAACTGGTTTGTCTCGGTGAGACATTGGTCGGCATGGTCGTGCCTAAGCGGCGTCGCTGAGTTCTTTCATCAGCCACTGTGAATAGTCTCTCCATTCGCTCGGTTTAGCCATCAACAGATCGCATTACCGACACCAGTGAGCTTTTTATTTGGGTGGCCCTGTTCAATTGCTTGTGCTGTAGTTAATAGGCCTCGGGTGTTCACTTGGAGGCAACAGGGGAGTGAATCTATGTCATGCCGTCAATCAGTTCATTGTGGGCTGTCTCTAAAGCATGCGAACAGGACAACAGAGGGGCACAGACGAGCTTGACTCTAACCAACCTTGATTCTTGGAATCCACTATTGATTGAGTTATTGTTACAATGTTAAATTCCAATCTAGGCCACATGCAGGACTTTGTCTTTGGTTGTACGCATTCCAGCATGTTGCAAATTTGATTCAAATGCTATGACCTCACAGTAAGCAGTTGCAAATCTATTTCCTAAAGACAAGGAGCTGTTACCGCATGCCACAACAAATAAAAAAAAGACCATTCCAAGGCTTAATGAGTTATCAAATGGACTTTCAACATGTGGCTTTGGGCGGTAGTGAATCTGTAAGCCATATTGCATGTTTGCATGGAGATCAACAAAGTCTATTTGTTTGTTGTGTGGGGGGCATGAATATAAATTGGCAATAGGAAATTACTAAATCCAAGCCAAAAGGAGTGTAGTTGGGGTTAAGCATGCGTATAAGAATAGCAAAGCCACACTGCAAATTAACAGCAGAGCAGATGCTTGTGATAAGAAATGTGTCTGCCAATAACATTATCATTTAGTAACTGTAGATTAAAAGCAGTTTGCACACCCTATGTCTATGACCTTCTAATACTTGACTTCAGAGCAGCGTGTGAGATTTGAAACTGAATGCCATGATATTATAAACTTTGTTAAACAAAACCAGCTGGGTTTTGTCGGCATGTTTGTAGCACCGCTGCATGCTTAAAAGTGCTTCCATGATATAATTATTAACTCAAACTCCAGGGGCTTTGGTGCGCTTGCTCCTTCCCTCCTTGTCCCTGTGAGCTTCCCCTGCTCAGGCAGAGCAGCGCGCTAGGCGGTAGCTGTGGCAGTAATTGCACAAGACAGCTTCCAACAATGGTGTTGGGCCAACAAAGGCTTCTGTTCCCTCTGCATGAGTCCTGGCTGTCTCTTCACACTCACTCAAACTCAAACACACACTCTACCCTTCTATTCTCACACACACACACACACACAAAGACACCTCCCATTGCTAGACCGCCACCACTAGCTGTTACAGTTAGCGTCTAAAGGGGCCCCCTTCGGCACTGATTTGAGTAATTCACTTATGGCCTTTTGTGATCCCAGGGGGCTCTGTTGGCCCCCCAGGCCAACAGAGCCATGTCCACTCAAGCGCGTTCAGTGTCTGTGGCACGAGAGGCCAGGCAGGGACAAAGCCAGTGTCATGCCTTTGATTCAAGCGACTAATGAGTTAACTGTGAGGATCCTAAATGCATAAAGCGGCTTCTCCAGTTATGGTTCTCGACGCATACAACATACATTATAGCCGCACAATAGCTGTTAACTAGCGCGACAGGCCAGCCGCGCTAGTTAACAGCTATTGTGCGGCTGATTACGGCAGAGGAAGCAAACACACATGCAAGAGGGTGGGAAAGTGAGCCAACATGCGATTAATGAGCAACTCATCATAGGAATGCCTAAATGGAAAGGAAATATAAACATTTCTGAAATATAACATTTTAATCACAAATATACAAGCAGCTTGTACATGTACCAATGGGATTTTTTTCATCCCACCTCAAGGATCTCTTATCCCACCTTAAATAATTCTATGCCTTTGACAATAATCTTAATGCTATTCGAGAAGTTGTTCCACTTTGAAAAAAACATTTACACACGCTAAGTCAAAATTGACGCATGCATTGAGTCAATATAGCAACACACGCAATACTGGTTACTCCTTTAATCTTTATTTGTTTTTGTATTCTACCCTATGGATTATTTCTTGTACATTCTGTGCTGCGTGTCTGATATTTTGCTGCTGTAGCACTTACATTTCCCAATTTGGGATCAATAAAGTCTATCTAATCTAATCTCACTTTACCCAGTAAGCATGGGGAGAAAATCATTAGGTCCCAATCAAACCCAGGATAATGGGCGGTTGACCCAGTGTTTTTTTTTCTTTCAAATTACTGTCGGGTTATTATTTTTTAACTAAAATGTTTTTTTGACCCAAAAAGCTCAGGTTTTACCTTAAAACTGTCCCAAATGTATTTGACTGGGGTAAAGTTAAACCAATATTGCTATATTGACCGATCGCTGGTGATTTTGAGTACAAAAATAGTCAAATTTAATGTATGTTAATTTATGTTTAAAATCTGTAATATGTTATCTGTAGCTTAAATAAAAAAATCAATATCGGGACATGACTTTAGCGTATAAACATATTTCTGTCTAACCCAATTTACATTAAAAATGAACAGGGTTTTAACACGCCAAAATAAAGGACAGGGATGAGAAGACCCTGAGCACGGGTATTAGGTTAGTCATAACAGCAAGAACACGTTAACATTTACACTGGAAATGTATTAAGCGACCATACATCTACGTTTGTATATAGAACTCGCAGCACGGAATAACAGACATCGCATGTGGAGGAAAGAGGAAGGAGAAAAGCCTGAGCACTGGCATTTAGCCTGATCACGCACTCTTCATGAAGCACATGGAGATGAGAGGTGATTTTCTTTCACAGAGGTCAGTGAAACAAACTGGAGGCCAGAACCCCATAGGGAGGAAGAAGGGGTTAGTCATGTCCCAAGGAAAAAACAAATAGTTAATAAAATAGAGTAGACAGAAATGGGGTGATCTGATGATGAAAATCACACATAAGATCAAATTATCTCTGCTTCAACAGACGACACGCACACACAGATTGGGATGTTTTGATCCATTGTCTCCCTGGATGCTCTTAATCAATACACGTCACTAGGTCACTAGGTCTTAGATCCAGTATATAGGGCTCAGTGATGTGTGTTTGTTGATTACTATAACGGATGTGAAGCTACGTCAAATGATCTTATGAATTGTCAAAAGAAATCGTGAGAATGTGCTGGTTACTGAGAAAAACATGAAAGCTCAAATGCCATTAAGGTGCACTTTAAGAAAAACATGTCATTCATGTCATTCTTTCCCATTTTATTACTACTAATGGGAAAAAAGTCTAACAGCTTCGGGTGAACTGGCGATGCCGTGCCACCAACACCAGAACGGCACTGGCCAGTTTGCTTGTGTCTGTCTTCAGCCCCGTTGTGACATATGACATTTAACTGATATGATGGGCTGATGGGTTGAAGTCCTCGCATCCTTAAACATTGCGTGCTCGAGGACTCAAATGTAAATGCACAATCGGCATGCGCAACTAAGACATCAAGAAATCAGTCCGTTGCGTTGATACTAATTACCCAAGAAGTTTAACTGATTCCGGGTGTATCCCTCCAAGACTGTAACTGGGTCAAACAACAGTTCAAACGGTTTGACCCGCGTTGAGTTTTAGTGTTCAATTCAATAAAAAGGCACGGACAGATGTAACAAATGGCTTAATGAGCTGTGCACTCAGTGCATAGTCATAACCTGGGAGCGTATGAGGCTGGTGCCACAGGGCAACCTGAATAGGTTCCTTGAAAGAACCAAAAGGATCTGGATTCTAATGAAATGGCCAGTGTAGAGGCTAAGCCCAAGCTTTAAGCCCCTGAGGTGCTTTTCCACGGGTGGAGTAATTGACGCACTGCTTACTTTTTTGATCAATGAAAGCCCAAATCATATTTGCAGTTAAAACCATTGGTTCCATTTATTTCCATGACATCTTAGTTGGGTTTTTCGACAAATCCGTACGTATGCATTGTGGAGTTGTGGTGTTGGTGTGTGTGTGGTCGCTGTATGTACGGGGGAACCAAAGATTGGTTCCTATTTACACAAAGGGCACTAATTGGCTCTTACAGTCAGTAAACAAGAGTCATGTGAAAATACAACTTTCTTTCATTTCTCATTTTTTTGTGGCATTTTAGTGTTTTGAGCACACAAAAAAAACCAAAGGGCAGTTCCGTGTAATTGCAAGAACATGGAGGTGTGGTAACCTACATTCAACAAGTGGCCTCGGATGTAGTCATGACATTTCTTCAAAAAAATATGCAATGTACATGTATAATTAAACAGTAGATCATGATTTACTGTGATAGACCTATCAAAGCTATTTAGAACCCCTTCACCCATGCTGGGATAGGCTTCATGCCAATGTAACGCTGAGAAGGTATGCTGTCAGTGGTAAAAAAAAAGTTAAGATATTTTCACATTTTGTGAAAAAAAAGCGTATTTACTTCCTTGCTGAGGTTCGGTACATTCACTGCAGCCAGTTAGCTTAGCTAAGCATGGCATAAAGAATAAAAATAGGGGGAAACAGTTAGCCTGGCTCTAGTCTTGCTTTGCCAGACCTTCCTCCACAGCGCTGCGGAGGAAGGTCTGGCTAGAGAAAAACATGCTCTGGTTTATTGGCATTTCTTTAAACCAATCACAATTGTCTCGGGCGGCGTTGGCGTCGGACGCAAAAACGGAGCTTCTGTAAAATAGTCTCAGGAAGGAACTTCTTTTGGTGGAACGTGTGTACGTTCAGAAGTAGTTTTAGTCGTCAACAGAAAACTCAGATTGGACAGATAGTCTAGCTAGCTGTCTGGATTTACCCTGCAGAGATCTGAGGACCAGGTAACCAGAGTCCTCAGATTGGACAGATAGTCTAGCTAGCTGTCTGGATTTACCCTGCAGAGATCTGAGGACCAGGTAACCATAGTCCTCAGATTGGACAGATAGTCTAGCTAGCTGTCTGGATTTACCCTGCAGAGATCTGAGGACCAGGTAACCATAGTCCTCAGATTGGACAGATAGTCTAGCTAGCTGTCTGGATTTACCCTGCAGAGATCTGAGGACCAGGTAACCATAGTCCTCAGATTGGACAGATAGTCTAGCTAGTTGTCTGGATTTACCCTGCAGAGACCTGAGGACCAGGTGACCAAAGTTAACCATAGATATCCGGATCTGGATCTTCCGCGGCACCGGAGCAATCCCCTTAATGACTCGGCGTTGATATAGACTAGTCTGACTCTGACCAATAGGCCTGCCAGCACCTCCAAAGCTCACTAATTAAGATATTTTATCTCGTTTATTTAATCTGTACGATCACTGACGTGTAAAAACGCCTTTGTGCTAAGCTATGCTAAGCTAACCAGCTGCTGGCTGGCACTTATATTATTATATTATCTTTTATACAGAAGATAAATATGTGGAATTAATCTCCTCATCCAACTCTTGGCAAGAAAGTGATTGAGCATATTTCCCGAAATGCTGAACTATTACTAATAAACTATGACGGGCTGAACTATTTAAGGTAACAGCATGCTCATCTCAACGTCAATGTCAATGTCAATGTCAATTTTATTTCTTTATTTCTAACAAGTGTAAAAATTACTACAACCAAAGTGAATCACAGGGAAGCAAAACAACACTTTAAAACATCTCACATTCTGTCATACGAATGTGGACGACTGTGGGTTGCACTGGAAATTTCAAGAGCGGGGATATTTTGTTTGCGAAAAAAATCAAAACAACAGTGAATTGACCACGTCTTGACCTTTGTAATGATAAACCTTTTCACTTCATTTATAGTCCATGTGGCTTGCTGATTTGTCTTGGCCTCTGCCTTTGGGCTGCAGAGCACAGGGAAGGAAAAGGCGCGGGGTCACTGAGAGTTTAGGAAACACAAAGTCCGTCTATAACGTGACCTGATACACATTTTCCGCCGCTGAGCAAAGACTCCATTCACAAACAGCTATCAGCAGCACTTCCCTCTTTGGGAAATTGAATGGTCTGCACTTATGTTGACTCGATTTGATGCAGATTTGACATGAAAAGGATTAACCCAAATAGTTCAGGAGAGGGGGCTTACAACCATGAAATTCTCTGAAAATTTGTAGATGAGAGAATACGGATCTAGACTAGATTGTTTTGACTTCTTCCCTCCTTCCTCTATTGCTCGATGTTGGGTTAGTTGCAAAACCGTCTTCTGTCTGCTGGCTGACGTCACGGGTGGCGTATGCCTGCCGTGAGTCTGTGGGCTCTGCGGTCTTTCTCTTCCTCTTTTAATCTAGCTCACCCAGCATTTAGAGGCAGACAACACACATCAATACTGAAACTGGCTGGAGATATTTTCAGAGATTAGCACAAAACAGTGTTGCATGGATTTTACGTAGCAGCACGGCGATTAGCATGTCAAGTTCCTAAACTTGGCTTAGATAGGTATACTTGGACCCGTGTGTGTGTGTGTGTGTGTGTGTGTGTGTGTGTTTTCCCATACCCTATCATCAACACCCTGACTGGACTGACAGCTTTGAGGGGAGGTGGGGTTTTAATTGAGGGCTTCCAGACACACACACACACACACTTATAAATACACCTTGCTGCGATGTGGATCAGTTACACCACAGGCATTTATATTTGGGCATGAGATTTGTTTTGGTGGTAACTTTAGGGGTTGTTATGAAATACTGAAAGACATTGACAATGTTCAGGGCAGATCATTTACTGAGAGCAAAGCAATACAGCGTTCAAGTCATCTAGATGGTTTCCAGGTTGTTGATGTCTCATGGAGGTCAGTTTGCAGGTCTATTTTGAGAGTAATACACTATGCAGGAGAAAGTACAAATGAAGGAAGAAAGTGCTTGATCTTTGCATGTGTGTATATTATTATTTTTGCAATGACTTATGACAAATTTTAGATATTGCACATGCAATATTGCAAAAGAAAACCAAAATGTATTTCTCCCCAAGTGATAGTGGAGACACAGCTGCCTGTCACTTGAGTTGAACAGCTACTGTGAAATGGAAGAGTTAAAAGAAAGGGCTTCTGCTCAATTAACAAATACAGATGCCAAAAGCCAAACAGGAAGCAGAGGCTGATGCATGTTGATCAAAAATTCTGTCATTGTAGTTTTACAACACAATAATCAAGCAACAATAAGGCAGTAAGTGAACTGGCATAGTCATTTAAGGGAGGGAGGATGTTGCAACCTGGTGATTTTAATCATTTGTGGTAATGCCACCGAAACTTCATGTTGGTCACACCATTTCCCCAGCGTCAACGGCAACAACAAAAAAACACCTTCTTTCAGATATACCACTTAGAGCCATTAGTCACCTTTAGTTTATGTTTCTCTGGCATGTCCCCTTAATTGGGGCAGTGGTTGTAAAAGAAAGGCAAAGTGGAAGAACATGGAAAAAAGGGCAAAACATAAAACACAGGAAGCAATATGGGATGAACAGCATAGTCTTGTCAGTTAATATTTACTCAGGGTGGAGAATCTGGTGTGCTGGAAGAAATGAAGGAGACATTCATTGTGTGGGATCCCAAGAATGATGATGAGGAGAGAAAGAGAGAGAGAGAGAGAGAGAGAGAGAGAGAGAGAGATACACATGGATTAGTGCCAATGCTGCTTTTTCCCCCAAGGGTGTGATGGGGAATCTGATCGCAGTGCCATGAGGGTCAAGACCTGAGAGGGTGACAGACGCCGTCAAAATAAGAGTCTAGTCTCACACTTCATCGCACACAAAGTCAAAATAGCCACCATGGCAAGTACACAGTAATACACACACACACCGTTTATACATATAACACACTGTACTGTAGCTGGCCGGGTTTTAAGGCGTACAGCCCTGCTCTCTTCCAAGAACAGATCTTGTACTTCATTAGTAGTCGTTGTGGGAAGTGTGATTGTCAACTGAAACTGTCTTTGGTCACGAGCTTATATGTTAAAATTAACTTTTCTTAAAGCATTCTTATTTTTTTTATCCCTGAGAGTGTAAGAGGAATGAAGCTGCATACCAGCCAAGGATGGGACCACGATACACAGCAATTTCTTGAGATGTATATCTTGCCAGCAATGCATTAGCATGAATTACAACTGATATTACGCCTATAGTAGTGCAATATAGCGACCTTGTGTGGTCTCAAAGCCCATCTGATTCTAATCACAAGCTCTCTCTGTTAGAGCCAGTTTCAAGTCACATTAGTCCAGAAACACAGGACACGAGGGAAGCAAGGAGTAAAGTCAGGAAAGGTATCTGAAGACAGTAATGGACCGTGTCTCAGTTTCCCGTCAGTTATTTTACAAGATATCATGATTGCTTTCATGTCACTGAATTACAAAACCAGCACCCTGTCAACATCTCAGAAAATGTACAAACTAATTAAAAAAGAGAATATACTTGGGGCGCGGATAGCTCTGTTGGTAGAGCGGGCGTTTCGTGCCGGGGTTCGACTCCGACCTGCGGCCCTTTGTTGCATGTCATTCCCCCTCTCTCCCCTTTGACTTCTTCAGCTGTCCTGTCAATAAAGGCCTAAAAATGCCCCGAAAAAGAAATAATAATAATTAAAAAGAGAATATTCAATCTGCCTTTGGCTCCCTGATCCCTTTTGAAAGTATGGTCGTAATATGCTTCAATATTCGGAAACGAAGAAAACTAGTATTTTCAAATGATGTGATAAAAAGCAGTGAAACACAATCGTGCAAAACAGACTCCAAAAAACACACATACACACACCGGAGGAGAATTAAAGGCAATCGGGCAGAAAGACAAAGGAGAGGGGCTAGTTAATCCTTAGGGTAAATATTTAACAAGCTCAGCAATTATAGCAGGGGCAGAGACCTAACATGGTAGAGAAATGAATTACAGCCTGCTGACTGTCGCACACACACACACACACACACACACACACACACACACACACACACACACACAGCTAAACAAACAACTTAGCCTATAGGCTATGAACTGATGATGTGGATTTTTAAAAAATGTTATTATTATTTTTTTCATTTTCTGAAGGGGCCTCTGGACGTGTGTCCCATTTTTTCAACTGAAGACAACTGTGGCAGCAGCATTACTATATACTAATTATAAAGTCCAGTATATGTCCATGGAAGTCTTAAACTAAGTCTTAAGAACTTAAATAATAGTCTGAACACCGAGAAATGGTTCTCGGCCATGGGGAATGGGAGTTTATATTTTCTTATCAGGCAGCCTTGCAAAAATATATTTCTTTCTCGTGCATCAGTGGATATTTGCACCATTACAGACATGACAGGATTCTATTAAAATACATGTAAATGTAAAAAAGTGCACAATTGAAATCAAATCTTATATATACTGTATATATACTAGATACATATAGTCCTTTCAAGTCAGGTATATTATATGATGAATAAGGGAAATGGATCATGTGAAACTCTGTCTAATGTCGCTTTTTATTTACACTCATCACACACACACACACACACGCACACACACACACACACAGGCATACAGACATAGCCTAGGGGTATATTTGCATAAAGTACATAGGTACATACTATTCACTGTGCTCCACCCTAGAGCAGTCACACAACAGAGACAACCAGTAGGATCTCAGTGCGCTCCCATAACTCTTGCCACACCATTTTCTTCTTCTTCTCCTCTGTCTCTAAACAGTCGTATAATGGAATAAATTCCGTCAGTGAATCTATTGTTTAAAATGACAAAACAAACTGTAGCCAAATCCACTTGGTCACAACTAAGTGAACTGGACTGTAACAGTAACTTCACACAGTCCGCCCTGTGGACAAAAAGCAGAACTGCATCTGCATGAGTAATTGGATTCAGTTTGTCTCTATATGTGTCTATGTGTCTTTGACACAGTTAATAAATGAAACTTAAGGTTTCAGGTTGCTTGGTTTGCTAGCATGTTTTCAGTGAAGCACTCAGTGTTCAAAGAAGGAAAAGAAGAGTGACGATCATGACCGTTCCAAACCACAGGAAGGATGTGGATATGTACTTGTTGCTCATCGTAGATTTATCTGAAAGAGCACTGGCCACACGCTGTTTAAATATCAGTGGAAAACTACAAAGTGACTGTGAGAGTCAAGTGAGTTGACCAGAGAGAAGGAGGGCAGAGATTGCAGATGTATACAGAACCTAATCCCTCATGTTCCACTCTGATTAATCTCATTAGTGTAGCATCAAAAGCCAGCTAAGCTGCTCACTACTGCCACTGATAACAAGGCATCCAGCAGAGGTGGAGAAAAACAAATAGAAGCTTTGGCATGAATGCATGTCCAAAAGAGTTTAGAATAGATCCCTGATGAATGCCACCTTTACAGTCAATATAGTGCCTTAAAAAACCTACTGCTACTTTGGAAGGTAAGCACAGAAAACACTGTTAGACAATATAAGGTAACATCACTACTCAGTTACAACACACCTTTCAACACTTGTAGCTGTTTTACACACACAAACACACAAACACATGACTCAACCGTTCTCCATTCATCCTATAGATAGATGTCCTTTGCAGCTCTTGCTTGGCACTGACACTCCTTCATTGAGGCAGCAGTAGTGGTCTAGTCTTTATCTCTTATCTGGGAAAGGCCCCATTGATAACTCTAATTAGCACCTGTGCTGTATTGCAACTTTGCATGATGGCTTAGCTACATGAACATTCAGGTGAACAGGACAGGTTGTCCTCGGGTCAAATTTGACCCCTTTAAAAAATGTCTATATCTGAAATATGGGTTTCCAAATTACCACAAAAATGGATTGGATTCCTTACAACGCTCTTTGCAAATACAATTGATCACTTACATTCCTCTGATCTTAACCATTAGTCAAAATAATTCATAATTTCTGCTTTTTTAACTCAAATATTAGGTATAATTCTATATAAATGAGGGTTATTAACCATTAATTCCAAAAAGTTGTGTAAAACTAGTGGTAGTAAGGTGGCGGTAGTGAAAAAAAAAAGGGACAAAAATGTTAAGTTTTTGTCCGTTTTTGACCCGGGAGGACAACATAAGGGTTAAACAAGTGTGTGTGTGTGTGTGTGTGTGTGTGTGTAAAGGGGCATGCAGTCCCTCTACTTTATTACAAAAGCATTTTCCCTGGCAAGACAGAGGGAAGATGCTTATTCTTTCTTCTTTATATATAAAAAAAACCAAAACAAGCCCTTGTCTTAGAGCTGTCGCATCCAGCTGTGCCAGGAGCCTCTGAGCAGATAAGGCAGCCGCCGAGGCTCCCGGCAATGACGTACGCGCTGAAGCGGCCCAATGAATATTTGAAGTGAATTGTGGAGCAACAGAAGGAGTAGAAGGGAGGCATTCGGTGGACGGTGGGAGGGTGGGAAAACACGGATGTGTCTAAATATACCTTTCAATTCCATGTGACTAAAAGACACAAATGGAGATAATATATCTATTATATAGAATATCTTTAAAGTGATTTCAAAATGACTGCAAAATAGTATCTATTAGTATTTAATTTTTCTACTGAAAACAGAATATCACTACTTCTGGATTTATTGCTACGACTGCTATTAATGATATTCATATTTATAGAGCATCTTATCTTAGAATCAATTTGTTAGAGGGTCGGTTTTATAATAATTATGTATCAGAGGTGGACACAACATTGACCTATATGCTAGTTTACAGCAGCAGACATCCCATCGTCGACCCTGTATATCAACTCTGCAACTCCCGATTAACTTAGACACACACACACATTATATAAATCCAATACCACATGACACAACAAATGTCCTCTTTCGACCTCCTTTACCTTGGAAGAAGCTCTTGACGCGGAGGTAGGACACTGCAAGGCGTAGCACGGACAGCTTGTCCAGCTTGGAGATGACATCGGTGGGGAACGGCAGCAGGCTGGCCAGCCGGTCCAGCTCGGCATTCAGCCTGTCCCTGTGCCGCTTGGACGGGTTGGTTTTCTCATTGGCAGCCGACGGCTTCCTGATGATGAGACGGACAGCGTTGGGGTTAAATGGGTATCAGGACGTGTGTGTGTGTGTGTGTGTGTGTGTGTCTTCTGTATCAGAAGCTGTAAAATAAGAATAGTTTGAGCTAATTATGTGTTTTAGCTCCACTGAGAACTTAAATGACAGAAGCACACAGGACTTAAATCTCATCCACACTGCATGCCACTTTACACACACACACACACACACACACACACACACACACACACACACACACTTGTCCTACCGGGTCAAAAAGGGACAACATTTTTACTTTTTTGTCCCTTTTATAGACTTTTTTTTAAGTTTTCACTACCACCACCTTACTAATTGTACACTAATTTTTGGAATTCATGGTCAATAACCCTCATTTATATAGATTATGTTATAATTATTAGTGATATACTCACTACTACATTCTAAACATATTCTGGATAAGATCCTATATTTAATGTATATTACCACAAAAAAATGTCATATCTCATATCAACACAATCCCGTGGGAAAAAGTAGAGCAATGGCTGACTTATTGTGTGACTATTTAATTGTTTTGATCAATGGCAAAAAATATGGCACCACACCAAAAAAATCTTTTTTTCTAGAAATAGTTTCTAAATAGATACCTGACAATTTCACTGACTATAAGTTACTCCTAATGATGACATCAATCAGGTTTGGGCTGACCCTGGTTGAGTATGACAAGCACCGCCCCACGCCAGCCCGAGTGGAGACATTCGGCTCTTTATTTTACTGTATTTCCTTCTGCCTCAGCCTTCCGCGGTACACAATGCAACCCCCCGATCTGTTTCCTCCAGTGACGAGTCTGTTTATTTGGCAGTATGATGGGTTTCTTCACAACAAGACAAAACAAATGACTTTAATTTAACTTTGGTTTCTCTCCCTGCAGACTACTGTTCCACGCTGGGCGATAAGGAGAAAATCAAATATCACGATATTTTTGACCATAATACCTTGACAACAATATTGTAGTGTTGACTACACACATTTTACAAAATAAGAGTTTTGATGAATAATCATCAGTAATGTGGATAATAATGATTAAGTGGGTAAAGGCAAATAGTAACAGAGTTACAGTCTGGTGAGTTCAGAAAGTGACATCACTTTCCTGTAATTTACCCTTTAAAACCAGGAAAAGACAACACTTATGCCATATCTAAGACAACACCTAGTCTCATATCACGATAGGAATATAATATCAATATATTTCCCAGCTCTACGCTGACATACATCTTGTAGGTTTACATTAAAGTAATATATCTGTATTTACCTAAATCCACTTTGGCTGCTCTTCTTAGCAACTCCCGATATTAAAGGTGTGGACCTATTGCACCATCCTCCTTAGTGCCGCAGAGCATGTAAAATGCTCCTTAGGCACAGAGTTATTTGTGTATTTTAGTATAGGGTAACACAGCGTTACCAGTTAAACATGACCTGCATATGTACTGGTCAGCTCCTATTTCCACAACTGAGAGGTTCATTTTACATGAATGCTTGGACTCTGTTTAATTCTGAAAAAAACAAATAATCCCATATTCTCCACACAACTTACTGTTGGAAAATACACAAAGAATCTATTATTCAGATCATATAAAGTTAACTTCACATGTGCTTTCAACAATATTTATGAGTTGCAGAGGATGCCAAAAAAGCATCATTATGTCAATATTAAAGAAAGATAATCAATGGATAACTGTATAGGCACTTAATTATAATTTAAAGTCCTAAAATATCTAGTGGCATAACTAGCAGACTAGAGTTTTCAGAAGTATATTTCTGTCGAGTGCACAGGCGGTATTGATTTGATGTGGCAAAGGCTTCGTTTCAGATGAGCGGCGAAGGCAGTGCAAAACATGAAAACTTTATAAATGCCACAGGCCTTGTTAAATTACTTCAACATCTTATATAACCATATAACCATTCACTATTCATGACATCAGCTGACAAGATGGCCCCAAAAAACAACTGTCCTCAAACTATGGTCATCTAAAGCACTGTCATCCAAACACACACACACACACACACACACACACACACAAAACACACAGGACTCCTGCACATGTGACATGTAGGCTACATGCAAAGTTTAAAACACATACTCTTTGCTCAATGTTATTCCACTGACAATATTTATGGATGCAATTACACATATAGACGTCTAATATCAGGCTATAATGAGTAGTAAGAGGCTTATAATACGTAATAATGAGTGCTGTTATAGTATGTTTGCAATAACAATGCTAGACTGCTTATGTGATTATAGCATGTTGTGTGCTACAATCATACTGAAACTGCCAGCCAATGCCAGCTAACACCAGTCACACTTTATGGTGTTGTGGCTCTGTGATTGGTTGTAATGATAGCTACTTTTTTAATTCCAATGATCTTAAGGTTGAGAGTGAAGTGCCCTGTGTATGTGTGTATGGTATTAATTCAACAAAATTGTGACATGTTCAACAAGCGCTCCTTAACTGTTTTTGGACGGGCTTCCTCCTCTTTCTGCCCGCATACATGCAGTCTCCCGGTGGGATCATGATTCCGCGCTCTGTGGAGGTAACAGGTGCGCTGCGGAGGAGACAGAGAGGACGTTAACTTAAATATGGCTGGACAGAGAAACTCCACACATGTAAGACGCGGAGCATTCACACCGGTTGTTGCACATGGTGTCATCTGAAGTCATCCCTTGAGGTGAAATGCAGCGACTCCCTCAAATTAAAGCAAAATAATTCAGCTGAAAGTGACCGAGCAACGCATGAATCAAGCGCTGCGAACGGGTCATAATAGTTAACAAAAGGTGCAACTTATCAAATCAATATCTAGACAGCCGCAGAAGACATAGCTGGAAATAAGAAAGAAATCATAAATCGCCAACGTCAAAGGATAAAAGCACTGACCCAAAATCCCTGGGGGTGTCAGTTAATTCCAGTATAGTGATGGCTGGGGAGACACATTCACTTAAAGTGCAGGAAAGTGATGCGTCTCTCTGGGTGCACCGACTCGGTAATGGCCACTGTTAAATCCAAGGGATATGAAATGAATCGCAGAGGTCCTGAATGAGCTCCGGTCGGATGTTTTCATCAGCTCGGCACTGCTCGGGGCAGATGTTGGCTGATGCTTTATACCCAATTGAGTCGCCTTCACTTCCTCGCGTTTCAGGTGGCGGATTCCTCTGAATGACATGTCGAGCCCTTCGCACGCAACTCTCTGCCTCACAAACACACACACACACACACACACACACACACACACACACACATCAACACTCACGAAGCTCAGTCCGTGCCGCTTTCAGGTACTGTCTGCTTACATGAAGCATTTAATTAATATAGATTCCATATTTGGGGTGATTGCTTTAGTGTGCTATATTCTAATAACAAAAACTGCATGACATGTTTTTCTCACTGTGGCTGCTGTTCATCTTTGCATTCTTTGGTACTAGGCAACATTGACAAGTGTCTATTTTACAAGCATTGTCTCTTTATTCCGTGGTTACAGCCTTGGTTTAGCTTATTAAAATGCATTTTATAATAAAAGCCAACTGGACGTACCATATTTTGTATATTTTATTTCATTAGTGTGCTATCCGGATTAAATCATGTAATTTTCGATTGAAATACACTTCAGTGCGTGTTTGGCTTGTATATTTACGAGGAGTACCTGAAGGCAGCAGTAGCCCAACCCGTCCTGGGCACACACACACACACACACACACAAAGCGCGAGGGGGAGGGATCACACGCGAAGGGCAGCAGAAGCCCAAATCTCCAGCTTCACACCGGGGCTATCCGCGGTCGCCAGCGCTCGCGGACCGGAGGGTTCTGCTACTGCGTCGGCCCCTTAAAGATAAACTCCCATTTCACAGCGACCGCTGCAGCACTTGAACGTCACACTGCGTTGGACGGGACTGGGCTTCTTTGAACGCATTCTGAACTCAGTGGATGGAGCTTTCAGGGTCTCTGGGACAGATTGGCAGCGGCGTCATGCCCGGTGCAGATGGCCGGTTTACAACCAACTACATTATGCCTTCAAAACAAAAGCATTACTGTGTCACGGATCTAAAAGCCTACCCAATGTCTCTGTCGGTCAATGTCTCTGGAGTCCAACCGAGACACCGCTGGGATTGGGTAATTGGACTAATCAAAGTCTTAGTTCTAAACTATATATGTATATGTATACATATATATGTATATATATCATATATATATTGTAAAATAAATAAAGCATGGCATGTCAAACCTGGTATATTTAAGATATGTTTCATAGATAATTAAAAAAAGAGAGAATAATCATCACAGATGCTTTTCAGTGTAGGCTACCTAATTGTATTCTTTGCCTTTTAATTGTTCATTTTGTTTTCATGGCTGCTTGTTAAACTCTTAACTAGCTGGGCAATATAATATCTCAATATTGATATATGAGACTAGATATCGTCTTAGATTTTGGATACATCCTGATGTGACACATGTGTTGTCTTTTCCATTTTTTTGCTTTTACCCACATAGTTATTATATCAACACAACTGATGATTATTTATGAAAAATGTCCCTGTGTGCATATTTTGTGAAAGCACCAGTTGTCAACGCTACAATATCATACACAACATCGACATACAAGGTATTTGGTCAAAAATATCGTGATATTTGATTTTCTACTCTAAATAAATGACGTATGCCACTGAATTATGTTATGTCTTGTCACTTGAAGAACAGGAATAGTGTTAGACTACACTATATACACAGGATGTCTACTGTACTGCACCCTAGTGTTCAAATGCGTGCACTACAAGCAGTCAAGTACACCACTTGAGCACACATTGCTTATTGTGAATTTATATGGAGTAAATCATTCAAGCTTATGACTAAAATACACTTTCCATCTTTAAATAGGTATGACATAGTAGAGCAGGAACCCCTTGGTGATGTTGTGCCACATGTGATCACACTTACAACTATAGAAACAGGAAAATACCCTTAAGGGTGGTGGTGGTAATGGGGATGGAAGCTTGTGAATGAATGAATGCACATTTCTTTATTTGCTGGTTGAGTTTTCTGATTGTCTGACAAAATGAATAAATATTAACAGACATAACAAAGGCAAAAACATTGTGGCTGTTATTATTCTCTTTAGAATAAAGCAAGTTGAAACAAATGAAAACATTAGAGTAAGGTATAGTTATATAATAATATAATAATACTACAGACAATAATATCTAGAATGGCTGATATAGAAAATGGTCAACTGTATGGTCAATTTCTCATAATTACAAGTATTTATATAACTTAGAAACACATCATTGCACACAGTCTACCATAGTATCTTATGGTTATTGCATCTCTGTGAGTGAGTCTTAGGGTTCAAACCATGAGGCAGTAGAACCCTTCTATGTTTGTCTGTTATTATTATTATAGATAATATATATATAGATATATTACGGATAAGTACCCCAGATATACCCAGACAGTTTTATATACATATACCACTAGTACCCTAAAACACAAAACTCATAGGGTATGTTCAGATAACTGCCCCAGATATACCCCAACAGTTTTATATACATATACCACTAGTACCCTAAAACACAAAACTCATAGGGTATGTTCAGATAACTGCCCCAGATATACCCCAACAGTTTTATATACATACACCACTGGTACCCTAACCCACAAAACACCCAGTTTTGTGTACATACTGTGTGTCACTAGGGGGCGCTACAAGGGCAAGATAGGTGAGTGGCATTACACACATTTTACTATAAATCACATATTCATAGTCCGACCATAACAAATCTCTCAAAGTACCTAAACCCGCCCTATAAGTTTCATTCACATTGAACACCAGGGGGCGCTATAAATGCAAACAAACTGCAGGTGATATAGTGCAAATCAGGCTAGAAATGACTAAATGTTTGTCCAATCAACACAAAACTTCCAGGAAATGTCTACATACTGACGTCACACGTACACTGCAAGTCACATTCAAACTGACCACTAGGGGGCCCTTTAAATGCACAATAACTGGACGTGGGGGGGGGGGCTTTAAATGCACAACAACTGGACGTGGAATGATGCAAATCAAGGTTTGAGCTTGGAATTGCAGCTTGCGGCTTTATTAGCAATTGTGTCTGTGTTGGTCATCTGCTGTTCTCAAATCGCCGTGAGCTGGACCGAGCTACATATCACACTGACATAAAAATAAATGTTTTGGACAAATCAGCTGTAGGCATTTTAAACAAAGTGCTGGGCCACATGAAATTACTTTGAAGTCGCTATTGAGAAAAAAGGTTTGAACCCACGAATTGCCACTTCCGGCTATATTTATTATTTTCTTATTTCTTATGTATGTGTGATATATGTGTGTTTGTGTGTTATGGTTGTCTTGCTACTGGATGCCTAAAATTTCCTTTGGGATGAATAAAGTATCTATCTATCTATCTATCTATCTATCTATCTATCTATCTATCTATCTATCTATCTATCTATCTATCTATCTATCTATCTATCTATCTATCTATCTATCTATCTATCTATCTATCTATCTATCTATCTGTTCTTTTGAGGAGTATAACACAGTTATAATGGCATGAAACATTAAAAAAAGGAAAATGTAATTTAAATTTCTATGAATATTTATTTTTTAAATTTAAAAATGTTTTTCCTTACTTTTATTTATCACATACTGCACATATCTGTAACATTGAAAGAGACAACTTATAAGATAAGAAGCCTTTATTGACATTATATTACAATGAATACAATTGTGAATGCCCCTCCCAGCGGTGCTCAACCCTTGTAAGGTGTTCGGGTCTGTGGGACCCGTTTTCTGTGAGGCTATTAATTATTTCTTCTAGCTCAAACTCATTGGCCTTGGCTCATTTTCGGTGAAGTACATAAAAAATAACTTATTTTTAATGACTGCACACGGTACACCCCCCCCCCTACACATAACTAACGTGGCGTTCGGGTCTACTGGACCCGTGTGTATTTCAATGTAGGTGCTATGAAACTATGTTGCATTTCTGCGCCTGCTATTCTCAGCACAAGTTACAAAATTGTTACATTTCTAGCACTTTCACCTGTTCTGATTAACTTCTAAGAAATAAGCAGCAATAATGATCAAAAATCTTGTTTCTATTTTTTTTTATGAATGAAAAAAAAAAGGAATCATAAATGGGATCTCACAGGGGTAAATGGCAAATATGAACCATAAAGGATGTATAGGCTATATAACATTGGTAACTGAGCTACAGTTAACATCTTTTAAGTATTTTCACATAAATTGTTATGGCTGGATTGATTTAAAAGCCTAATGTGGTGGCTTCACCGGCCCCTAGAACATTGGCTGTGTTACAAAAATATGAACACACAAGGGTTAAAAGAAACTATATTGCACACCTCCGTATATAACATAAAAACAACAATTCATCATATACAGTACAAGTCAGAAGTTTGGACACACTTTCTCATTCATTTGAATGGGAAGCGTGTCCGGTACTGTGTAAAGATAGGGCCAAGATGTGGTGCTGTGGTGTGGCTCCACCTAAGAGTATTTCTAATCAGCAAGTATTGTATCCACCAGGGGTCATTTGTTGTGACAGGTGGAGCTGGGGATGTGAAAAGGTCCTAATGTCCTGTTAGCACGGTCAGTGGCAGCCGCTAAAGCTACAGGGAGCTTTAGTATCAATGCAAATCCGCTGGCAGCAGTATCCAAGCTGCCTTCCCGATTAGCCTATAGGCTTAGAGCTCTGCCAACGCTACTGGGAGGGACCTTTGCACGCAAGCCTGTGTGTGTGTGTGAGTGCATGTCTGCGTCCACGGTGTGTGCTTGTAGCAGGTGTGTGTGTGTGTGTGTGCGTGCGTGTGTGGTTAAACACACATTTTAGTATAGTGACCACATAGGACTTACTGGAAGCCATCTGCCAGCTGCAATAGTGTGGCTTTCATTGATTATGACGTCTGTGTTAGCATCAGCATGGGATTTCAAGGGACGTGCTGAGCTGTGACATGACAAGTCTGATTCTAATGGACATTCATAATTGATAGGACGGTCGATATCGGAAAGTCAAACATAACTAACACAAAGTACAGCTAACAATTTTGACACACGCACAAATACGCGGATGTACTGTACGTCAGCAACCTTGTTATCAGTGGGGGTTGTAACTAAATACATTTACACTAGTACTGTACTTAAGTACAAATTTGAGGTACTTGGACTTTACCTGAGTTTTGTTTTTTTCATGCCACTTTCTACTTCTCCTCCTCTACATTTCAGAGAGAACTTCAGATAGAACTATTGTACTTTTTACTATACTCCATTCACCTGACTCTAGTCACTAGTTACTTTACAGATTAAGGTTGCACACAAAATGCATGGAGCTGTTTTATTAGAAATTAAACTATCCAACAATATCACGGCGTACAAGTCCAGCTGAGATAATTAGACCATTAAAACACACAGCTGTTTGAATCGTTTCCAGGTTCTAAAATGTGAGGATTTTTCTCCATTGAGTACTTATACCTTTACAATTTTTTGTTCATTTTAGGCCTTTATTTATATAGATACAGCTGAAGACATGAAAGAGGGGGGGGGGGGAGATGACATGCAGTTGCATCGAGGACTCTATACCTGGGTGCGTGCTCTACCAGGTGAGCTACCCAGGCGCCCACCTTTAATACTTTAAGAACATTTTTCTGATAATACTAACATACTTTTAGTTAAGTACCATTTTGCATGACAGGGTATTTTTACAGTATGTAAAGGATCTGAATACTTCTTTCACCACTGTCAGAAAACATCTAGAGGAAATATGATGCAGTCTAAGTTGTTAGTCAATGTTTTTGCCCATTTCCTAACACTGGACGGGCCCAACAGAGGTGATGAGCTCACCCACAGATGACCCTGGACTCAGAGGCAGGAGGAGAGTTTATAGTCCCGTAAACACTGCTGCAAAGCAGGAATGCTGTTGTCAGGATTTGTGGAGCCGGAGTGTAATCCATGACAGCAGAAAATAGTTAATGGACATGAAGCAGCTCTAGAGGTCTTGTTAGGTCAGCACACACACACACATAGACACACACTCTCCATCATACCAAAACAACAGTTTCAATCTACTTACTTTCACAAATGCTGGAACACACATACCACATTCGGACAGATTGGATTTTTTTGGGGACAAGTAGATCAGTTTTGATCACATAAGACTATGAAACTGAAATCCAGGATGCAATGAGACAATAAAGTTGAAAGACTGAGTGAAACTATTACAAAATGTAGGAATGCAGGACTTACACACATACATTACGGGAGATTGGCATGGGGAACATTCCATAAAATCATCTCTCAATGCAAATCAAACCAGCTGTTAGGCTAACTGAAATAAAACCATGGTAATCTCTAGGTATGGTGAAGGGTATGTGATGATGGGGGGGGGGTGCTTTATCAGGATGCATAGTATCCTGATCCATGAAATAACTGGCCTTTAATAATACAAATGTGCCTGCCTCTATGAGAATTTAACATAGGAAGTGTGTATACTTATGCCCCTTGTATTTTAAGGACAACAATTTAACACATTATCTATTTATAATACAGTATTCATTCACAAAGAAAATTGGTGTCCTTAAAAGGTTGGATTTTTCCTAATTTTTTAAATAAGGTATTAAGATCAATTTCTAAAAGATGTTTTTTTTATTACTCTTTTTAGTCAACTTAAGCATGGGTTCCTATACTCATAAACAGCCCAGTATAGCAATTATAAGTTGCTTTGGATAAAAGCGTCAGCTAAATGACATGTAATGTAATGTAACTGCTCCTTAGTATATAAGTCCTATAAGTATGGCCTATAAAATATGTAATGTAATGTTAAAAACTGTTAAGATATGGATTAGCTCATAACAAATCACTGAAAAGAATTTTGTTAGGAATAAAGTGTGCACCTATCTTCAAGGAAATGATAATGTGCCCCATATTTCACTGTGTGTTAGGACTGCCCTTCTATAGTAATATTAATAATAACTTCTATTTACATAGTGCCTTTCATGAAACCCAAGGACACTCATTTACACTCCGGATGATGTGGAATGAGGTGTGAATTCAAAAATACATAAGATGTGTCAAGCAGGTAACTGGATGGTCATAAAAATCAATATTCCATAAGATTTTTTTCTGATCGTATAAGTAGTTTTCTCTTCTTATTCTATCTTACAGTAACATCAGAGATTGTGCAGTTGTTTTCAGCAAATGAGGGTTACATTTTAAACTCGTGCTTTCCTGTCACGTGTTACTCCCTGCGTCAATCGGTTTAAGAGAGAAAATTGTGTTACGGGATAATCTTTTGTTGACATTTGGATTTGGATTTTTCCAAAGGTCATTTTATGTTCAGATGAAGGGTCGGACGGAGGTTGTCTTTCTTCTAGGCTCTCTACGATCCGCTCCATCCTGATTCTGTGGATCTGTTTCTATCTGTGTGTGTGAGCGTGTACACCGAAAAAGAGAGGGGGACAAAGGGACGGCGAAAGGGCCACAGCGTTGCGTAACACCCAGGATGCTGGGAAATCCTCGGAGCAAATGAGTCACTTTTGCGAGGATGACTGTTAACTGTGGAATGTAAAATCAGGCAGCCACTGTTTGTTAGGACACACAATATGCAAGGTCATCATAGTGCACGCTGGTTATTACTATTTTTAACCTTTATTTATCTACACTTATCCAGGTAAGTCCACCTGATCACATTTACACAGTTCCACATTCATACCTGGAAGCTACAGTACAACCACAGTCTGATCTGATGCCAATGAGCAGCTCCACTGGAGCGGTTGCTCAAGGGCACCTCAGTGGTGGTGATGAGAGAAGGACCAGCGCTGCTCTTTCACTTTCCCCACCCAGATTTTATCCTGTCGGTCTGGGGATTGAACCGACAACCTCTCCCCACATTATTCGATGTACTTTAGCTTTAATTAACAATATTTCAAATGTGAAAAAGTTCGAAAAATCCCTGTTACCCACTTAATCACAGAGAGACCGAGCATCACACACACACACACACACACACACACACACACACACACACACACACACACACACACACACACACACACACACACACACACACACACACACACACACACACGCTGTAGTAAAACCATTGCCCTAGGTGATGCACATCTAAAAAACCGCACTGGCTTGTACAGCCAGAGGCCAATGGCCACAGAGTGAATTTCATGGTAATGGCACCCAAGCTTTTGGAGACGACTACCGAACGCTGGGATAATCCTCTATAGCTGGCAATTTAGGCAAAATGTGTCACCGCTGTCACCCCAATCCCGAATATCTTCAAGGACACACCTGGCGGAGCACAGCTCCATCACAATCCATTAGGTTGAGTACTTAAAAGGGGCTGTACCCGACATTCAGAACAATACTATAGTTAAGATATAGTGGAGTAGAGAATGAAGTCACACTCCCTCACCCGGTTAGTGGGTGTGAAAAAACACAGGTAATTCAAGTACTGGGGAATGGTCTGTGAGAGCCATGTGGAGGCAAGCTGAGCCCCCTGTTTTTAGTATTTCGAGGATGGAACCTTAAAATTTAGTTCTAGTGTCTTTTAACAGGTGAAATACATTGGGGGAGAGTTGACTTGTTTCCAAGGAAAATCAATCAGTCAATTTCCATAATCAACCTTGTACTAGGATAATGTCACACGCTCCAATACTTTCTTAGCTGACCTTGGGTAAAGGATCTTAAAAGTCCAATGGGATGAAAGAGTTTTTTTCTATTAATATGCGTCCCCCCAGCCTGCCTATGGTCCCCCAGTGGCTAGAAATGGAGATAGGTGTAAACCAAGCCCTGGGTATCCTGCTCTGCCTTTGAGAAAATGAAAGCTCAGATGGGACAATCTGTAATCTTGCTCCTTATGAGGTCATAAGGGGAATTTACCTCCCCTTTCTCTGCTTTGCTCGCCCAGAGAATTTGGCCCCCCCATGAGAGAGACATCATGGCTTTCAAACGAGCAGTTGGTCAAGGGTCCCCCTCAAAAGCTACAGACTCAGAAATGGCACATACTAAGGAAAGCTATTGTGGGACTGGCTCTAGTGGCTGGAATTCTACCAAGACTGAATTTCTATATAAAGAGACTTCAGATACAGTATTAGGGGACCACTAAGGTCTATATAAAAGAGACTTCAGATACAGTATTAGGGGACCACTAAGGTCTATATAAAAGAGACTTCAGATACAGTATTAGGGGACCACTAAGGTCTATATAAAAGAGACTTCAGATACAGTATTAGGGGACCACTAAGGTCTATATAAAAGAGACTTCAGATACAGTATTAGGGGACCACTAAGGTCTATATAAAAGAGACTTCAGATACAGTATTAGGGGACCACTAAGGTCTATATAAAAACATCCAAAAAGCACCATGTCATGGGACATGCTTTTCAAGGTTTTGCAGCACATTTATGAATTTTGTCAAATATCCCTTTTTTATTTCTAATATCTGTTAATGGAGAATGGTTGTCAATATTCTGACTGCGTTAAAAGAGACCTGACATTACCTCTATGTTTGTTACTCACAGATGATGATGGAAAAAATTATGTGAACGAATGACGTCACCTGTGAGCAGATTCTGATTGGTTCAGAGTAGACAACCAAACTAGTACACAACTCAATGTGCAGTGTAAATTCACCTGAGGAAAGTCTGTGTGACCCAAACGTTGTGAAATAAAGTATTTGCATGCGTAATGGACAGTGTGTGGGACTTCTTCAACAAGTCAAATATTTCTTTTAACATTTGACAGTGCAATGGTATTGCCAATATGATACATGTTCTATTATGATTAGTGCATTAAGTAAAGGTGGTGATGGCTTAGCACATATGACACATCTCTTTGGTGTGGGAGACCTAGGTTCAATTCCCACTGTGATACATCCACCAATGTGTCCTTGAGCAAGACACTTAACCTCTAGTTGCTCCAGACATATATAGCAATTGTTGCTTTGGATAAAAGTGTCAGCTCAATGACATCATTGATAGATTAATGCTCATTAATAGATATGTATAAGGCACCTGGGGTTAGTTTTGAGTCAGGCTGTCCTACACTATTTACAGCTATAGGGAAGCACAGGGAATGAAGATCGGAAAACTGACAGTGAAAATTAGGGGTGGGGGAAAAACATCCAAGTATGGATCTTTAATTATATATGTGGTGGTCAGTTTGTCCCATTTTGCAGCAATAACATTGAAGTGAGATGAACAAACAGAGAAATGTTTCTTTTTAGATGAAACAGATGTTGACAAAGTTTCCTTTTGGGGACGTCATTTGGAATTGGGAAAAATTAGAAGTTGGAAAAAAGGTTATACATTGCAATATATTGCAGAATATTGCAATATGTTTAAAATTGCAATAATATCGTATCGTGGCATAAGTATCGTGATATCTGGTGATTCCCACCCCTAGTGAAAATGTATCTCTTCTGGGGATCTTAACGTAGACTTTAACTCAGACAGACTCCTTTAGTCAGGCGGTTTTACCACAGACAGGAGACCACTTTCAGCCGCTAAGGGGTTTAAGGCTCGGCTAAGGTTGTCATAGGGACCTCACCACTAGCAGGGGTAATTAAAAATGAATTTATTCATTAAAGAAATCGTCTTTCTGAGTCAGTATCTACATCACTGATTTTATGACCTCCATAATGCACCTATGACCTATGTGTGTTGTTCTTCACTACTGCATGACTACTGTATTGACAGCTACAAAAAATATTATTACATGTTATTCAATCCAATCAAAACCGTATGTGAATGAAATCAATTGGGAGGAAAATGAATGAGTCACTCCATTTGCTACCCACATGCCACAGCAATGTTAATATATTCCAAATGTATTTTTCTACAACTCACACATGACTGTACATCTGAACAATCTGCCACAACCCTGGAGAGGAAAGCTTTCCTACACTGAGTGATGCTTTTCATTAAACTCGACAGGAACCCTGTCGCCTGCCTGTCGGGCCAGTCTATATCCAGGTCATCAGTAATGATTTCAAATTTCAACCAACGCCAGTGAGATGCTATTCGGTCATGTTTGAGGATGGTCTGTGTTTCTAAAGTGGTTTGAAGCACTCAATCAACATATTTTTCAGCTGTTCTTGCTCACATGCTGACAGTAAAATACCAAAAAAAAACACCACAGCCAACATGGACAATGGTGTCTACGCTAAACATGTATATCTATACACCCAAAAACATGTTATACTTGTTGTACCTTTCTTGGATGTTTGTGCTTCACTGTGTACGTACGAGCATTATTTTGTGACATCATAAACTGTGATGTGGAAACCTCCAATGCAGATACACCAAGAACAGATTTTTTCTAGTAGAAGACATTGTCGTTTTGAAATCAAGAAAATATTTGCATATTTATAGATTCAACTAGGACTGGGTTAAAATCACTGATACAATTTGGTTGAGTGTTCTTATATTGATATTAAAATCCAGAAATGTATCTTTTAATATACACCTTTCCACCATGGATGCATAACACACCACAAACCCATTTTTGGGGGGTTTGACCTAACATTAACATTGACCTGGCGCATTATCAAAAATATTCAATATTGCGTCTTGCTTGTACAATTTACAGCATACGTTCTCTGAGATTTTAATTCATATCTAAGGAAAATTGGTATTGTAAGTGGAATTTCCCTAACCTAGCCTCACTGAACTCCTTCACACACCCAGCCCTGATTTCAACAACCGTAAGTAATACCAAAACCTTATCAGATACAAATGATGAAGTTGTATCTGTCTTAAACATGTCTGGAAGGGACTTCTTTTGAGCACGTAGACAGCTACTTCTGAAATAAACGGCTACACCTGTGAGGGTTTGCAAGTAGAACCATGCATTTTTTTTTAGATTAATTTACCTTAACTGAAAAGCTTAGGAGTCATTGGAATGGTTTTTTTTAAATTTTTTTCGAGTTGAAAAGTGTCACGAAAGAGGGTGTGATATCAAGTCTCGCGATGTAACAAATTGTTTCACGGCACTGCACACGTACACCCATTCAGGAACCGGCTACCAAGGTAACGATGGAGTTTTTCACACTATTGTCGTGGCTGAGACAGTACAAAAGAAGCAGAAAGCTAGGAAAGCATTGTCTGAGGAACAGAGAAAAAGAAAACGGCAGACTGACAGAGGGAGGAGTCAGACACAGGTAAACATAGGAGCTGTGGGGGGGGGGCTCTATAGAGAAACCCATGAGCAAAAAGAAATGGCCAAAACTGCATAGCGCACCTTTAAAGCAAGCCTAAAAGTGGAAATTATGGCATAATGCTAAAAGCTAAAATATAACGTTACAGTAGCATGAGTAGAGAAGAGTTCCCAAGTTGGAAAACTGACTCAGTAATGTCAGTTACAGTGGTATACACCTAAAGTTTACCCTAGTCAACATTAGCTACCATAAACTAATGCTCATACCAGACCAGGTAAAGCTACATACCTAACTTTTAATTGATGCACTCTTAAATTAATTTAGCTGTTATCCTAATAACTGTAGATTTTATCATGCTGCGTATAACTGTTGCATATCTGCAACTAGTCTCTCCTGATTGAAATGTAGCTCAGTGTAAATCCTTTCAGGAAGACCTCACTCTTAATCAATCAAACCTAACTAGAATCAGCTGGCTGATTGGTTCATCTTCCTGTTAAACCAATCAGAATCGTGCACAAATTGCAAGGGCCTATCACAGTCACAACCCTGCTTTATATCTGTTTCTCCCTTTGCTATCAGCTGTTGTTGCATGCAAAGAGTGCAACCCCCTCCACCTCCAGTCATCTACTCCAGCTGACCGGTCCGGAGCCTCCTTCGGTCTGGTCTTAGGGTCCTTCGTCTCCACCACCGGTGTCTAGATTCCATCGGGGGGGTTATGATGGTTCTCTACCCCTGTATATGAACTATTAGTATAACGATGGAGTCTAATCGCCAAAGACTTTGTACATTTTATTTGAGCTATACAATAAATCTTATTTGCATATCTGCAAACATGTCTCTCCTGATTGAAATGCCACGTTTCCTCAAATGAGCGAGGTTGAGTTTTATTGCTAATGAATTCAACTTTCCATTTGTAAGAGAATGTAACATTTCCTTATTCAAAGGTCACACAGTCTAGCTTTAACGTGACTACTATAGCTGAAGACGAGACCTCATTCAGGGAGTCCCAGAACAAGCCTGTAGATTCCAGCTGGGTAATGTAGTGCATCCAGAGAAGGTCACTGCCATCTTGTGGAAGGAAGATGGTTCCACATCACATTTGATTTGGTTTTACACAAGCAAAGCTGGACCTGAAACCTGGTTTCCAACTATTAAACGTGAGCACCAATGAATAGAGTTTGTATTTATTTTTGCATTTCAGTTTTGGATCCAAAAAACATTTTGGGTTTTATTTCTGTCTAGCGATTCAATTCATCATCCAGATTCCTTTTTGAAAGCGTACACAGCATGTTTATTCATCTTTCCCACACACAGTGCCTGGCTAAACAGGATATGAGATCAGTGTCATCTCATATTTAACGAACACATCTCTTGGATTTAAGTGTTAAGGTTTTATAAGTGCCTAATATTAAGGTATGATATGTTGATATTAGTGATGGAGCCAGATTGCTCAATGCCCCTCCTAATTTACTGGTCATAAAATTCTCCCAAAAGGTTTTTGCCAATGTCCTCTCATCTCAAGTCCAACAAAAACTTAAAACAGTAAAGAAAAAAAAAAATATATATATATATATATATATATATATATATATATATATATCATTTACATACATGCTTGTTGACTATTTTATTCAAATGACCAGGACTTTTAATGAATAACGTGGTTCTTATTTAAAATACAGGGTCAGTTAAACAGGCAGATTTTATTATTAAAGGCAGTTATTTCCAGGAGCATCCTGATGGCCTTTAGAATTAAAATAGCCCCACATCATCACATACTCTTCACCATGCTTAGAGATAGGCATGGGATACTTTCTATAAAATCATCTCTCAATGCAAATCAAACCAGGTATTAGTCTAACTGAAATAAAACCATGCCTATCTCTAAGCATGGTGAAGAGTATGTGATGATGTGGGGCTATTTTAATTCCCAGGGAACTTTATCAGGATGCATAATATCCTGAATCAGGCCTCTGCCTGCCTCTATGTTTAACATAGGGTATGTATACTTATGACCTGTATTTTAAATAAGAACATTTATTTATTTACAATCGTTATTCATTCACAAAGAAAATTGGTGTCTCCTCATTTTAATTTAGTATTAAAATAAATTTCTGATTTTATTCCTCTTTTAGTCAACTTAAGCATCTCACCACTGTATGTAGCATCATCATCATGTTTATTTATTCATGACAGCAGTCTTTTACATAGTGGCCCATAAACAAAACACATAAAAGCAGTCCAAGAGACTGAAATGTCCCTTTCCCCCCCATATTCTTTCCTCATCAGTCTCCTTTTTGAGGAGTCTCAATCACAGTATTACTGGCTAGTGTCTGTTTTATTGTATTTTATTGTTATACTCAGGCTCTCTCTCTCTCCTGTTTTCTCGACTTTCTTTACAATACATTATGCTGTACTTCTCACATTCTTTTCAGATAAAAATGAAAATCTCTCTCTTGGCTCCCTCCCCCTCTGCTGTGTATCTGCGTCACCCATGCGCCGCGTTAGCAGTGGATGAGGTAACCGTATCACTATGGCAAAAAACAATATCACTTGTCACACACCGTGTGCTTTGTCAAATAGCAGCAGGGCACTGGACTCAGCCAGCCCTGTCACACCCCCCCTGCTTTAGGATCCATAAGAAGAATACTTTAATGCAGTTTGTGCCTGGAGGCAGGATATCAGGGTCTGGTTGGTCGTTTTGCCGCAGCATCCTCTTGCGCTAACGCCGCGAGTTGTCTGGGACACCGGCAGCCTTATTATTCATGCCTTGGCAAGAGGTCCCCAGCATTTTACTCTTATTTTAAGTACCTTTGGTGCACTCCCTGGTGGGCTTCAGGGCTGCTGCGTTACCTTTTGTTGGAGGAACGGACCTGGTGTCTCATCCAACCCGTGGGTGCTGATGATGAAAGGCGGAGAGAGAGAGAGAGAGAGAGAGAGGGAGGGAAACAGATAAAGAGGAAGATGTTGTCTTTGCATGTACTAGTGTTACAATTTCTCCAGAAGTTCTCATAGCTCGGTTGTTTGACACTCACAGCGTGGTTCGCCCGGCTGTCGGGGGTTACTGGCGCTGCTGCCAAAGGAGGACTGGAAGTTATGGATGGTCTCTTGAAGGATCTGCCTTTCTCGGCCCTGATGACAACCAACCGATGGTCATTATGAACCAGTTAACATTCACAGGCAGAGATACTTCCTCTGGTATCCACTGTTGGTCCCTTCAGCAATTTCCATCCTTGTTCAAAGTAATTGTACCTATCTCTGCAGGTTATTATGACATCATGTTGGGTTATTCTGGGGAAAACTGGATGTGGAAAAAATATATATAACCTAAGCCTAGAGATCCCTGCACGATATACTGTATGTTGCACCAAACGCACCTTTCCAGCATTGAGCTCTGATATGGCAGCCAAGATCTGTTGTCTGGGTCCGTCCGTTTTAATGCCCAGCTCCCGCAGGTCTCCATCTGTTAGAGTCAGGAATGCCTCCATGTCCACCTAGAAGCAGAGAAAAGAGAAACGCTGGTTCAAACACAAAATGTTCAATGAATTAGACAAACTATGTTCTGTTTAATATGAGCACAGACGTGTACAGTCCATGCAGTCCTCTCAGGCACTGCAGTTCTAACTGTAATTGTTATTTATTTATTTGAACAGGGACAGTGCACGAAAAACATTAAAAGATGTCTTGTGATGGGTTATGGCAAATTGCTAGTTTCCGCCTGTAGTCTCTGGGCCGCCAAAAACGATCACCCTAAGACCTATATAAAAGAGACTTCAGATACAGTATTAGGGGACCACTAAGGCCTATATAAAAGAGACTTCAGATACAGTATTAGGGGACCACTAAGGCCTATATTAAAGAGACTTCAGATACAGTATTAGGGGACCACTAAGGCCTATATAAAAGAGACTTCAGATACAGTATTAGGGGACCACTAAGGCCTATATTAAAGAGACTTCAGATACAGTATTAGGGGACCACTAAGGCCTATATAAAAGAGACTTCAGATACAGTATTAGGGGACCACTAAGGTCTATATAAAAGAGATTTCAGATACAGTATTAGGGGACCACTAAGGTCTATATAAAGAGACTTCAGATACAGTATTAGGGGACCACTAAGGTCTATATAAAAGAGACTTCAGATACAGTATTAGGGGACCACTAAGGTCTATATAAAAGAGACTTCAGATACAGTATTAGGGGACCACTAAGGCCTATATTAGTGCAAGTTAGTGCATAAAGTTGAGTTAACTCAGTGATGCAGTTATGGGAAAGCAGTTTCCTTCATGTTGAGAACCCATAATTAGAAACATATTGAAACAAAGGACAAACAGAAGGGAATTATTTTAGAATTTCCTTTTGACAGATAGAAGATAGAATACCTCCTGTTCCTCAAATATGGGCTGGTATTTCTCAAGGGACAGTTTCTTCAAAATACTAGACAGCTCATCTGAAAAAGACAAAGACAACATGGAGTATGATCTAAGGAAAAACAATGGCACTCATTGCCACAGTTTCCACAAGAAGATTCAGTTTGTGTGATTTCATGTGTGTTGATTATTGTACATATGAGGCCGTGGTCTATTTTCAGTCATCAAGAATCCCCTATCATCACCAATCATTGTATTATTAATAGTAGAAAATAGAAAAAATATATTTTAGTTTGGGCTGAAATCAACACGGTATCACCTTCATCTGTTATGGTTCCACTGCTGGAGCCACCGCTGCTCTTGGAGCGAGGATGGGAAGAGTTGGAGGACAGCGAGTCTCCCGGCCCGGTGGGAGGCTTGGGTGTCGGGGAAGGAGACGGGGTCAGAGTGGGCGACGTGCTCTTGGATGTGGAGGAATTCCCTGACTGAGGCCTCTTCTTCAACTCCATCTTCTACAAAGGAATAAGGGCAGACAGTAGCAAACATATTGGTGCCGGTCATGTGACCTGTAAGGTTTCTATTGACCGGTCAAATGGCAAAAGTTCCGGTCAAATATTTTCCGTGTTAATTGCGCTTAAAAATAACGGATTGGCAGGCTATATAAAGCATAATATAATCTACAGGCAGAGAGGCCAAAATAATGAAATCAATGCACATAACTTTGTGCTGATGATGAAAATGTATGTGATGTGTTTGTGGCATTAACGTTAATGAGGGGGGCTGTAGCTGTGCCGAATTTCTTGGCTTCATTTACATTAGACCGGCCGCTGTTTGGTATATACTGTAAAATTTAATATTTCCCTGCTTCGCCATGGCTTGCCTCCCCGATACGATTTTCCTGCTTGCTTGTCGCCGTGTGTAGTTTGTAAATCTACAGTAATCTACTGCATTCAATCAAAAGTGAGAATGCAACATGTCATTTTTTCCTTTATTGTATACACTTAGGGCTAAGGCGATATGGAGAAAATCAAATATCACCATATTTATGACCAAATACCTCGATATCGATACCGCAACGACATTGTAGTGTTGACTATAGGTGCTTTCACAAAATATTTACACAATGAGATTTTTGATAAATGATCATCAGTAATGTGGCTACAATGACTAAGTGGGTAAAGGATAATAATAGAACAGATACAACAGTCTGTAATGCAGCCTTTAAAACCAGGAATAGACAACACTTATGCCATATTACCATAGCCAAAATCTAAGACGATATCTAGTCTCATATCACAATATTGACAATATAATATCAATATATTGCCCAGCTCTACATAAGCTACAGTCTAAAGTAATTTCTTTTTAAATGAAAAAATGTGATTGTCCATTGTTTTAATACAACAACAGATATAAAAATCACTGTAGCCTCTTTTAACACAATTCAAATTGTGGAGAGGGAATTATTTCCACCGGTGACTCTGACCTGACCCGTTTTCTTCGGTAATTACCGGACAACAGAAACTCAGACCAGTTTGCTGACATGACAGGAGGCACTTATTTAAAATTGACTGTTTCTCACAGTAATGGCAAAAAGGAAAACTAAAAAAAACAACACAGACCCTTCTCGAGTGGTTGTCAGAAGCCACCAGGCTGGGGTGGGAGTGGATTTCAGGAAGGTTTATATCAGGCAGCGGCAGGCCGGGTGCTGGGGGCGGCAGTGAGGGGTGGCTCTGTTTCTCTGGAGCCGGGGCCTTCACATCGATCAGGCCTGCTGCTCGCTTCCTTTGGGCTGCAATCTGAGAGAGAACACTGTCTGCACTGCCCCCTGGTGGAAGAGAGGGGCAGAGAGGATGTCATCTGGTTGCTCATGTTAGGGCTGCTCGATTATGGAAAGAATCCTAATGACGATTATTTTGGTCAATTTTGAAATCACGATTATTTTACACGATTACCCATTGACTTTGAAAAGATGTTGCAATTACTGAAATTAAAAAACAGTGAAACAAATCAGAAAAAAACAGTAAAGATACTTTGAACTGTGAAATTATTTTCATTCAGAACATAAGACCAAATAAGAATTTATTGCAAAACGTAATGTGCAAAATAATCGTTTTTTTCGATTACTCTGTTTTTGTGTTTGTGTGTGTACGTGTGTGTACGTGTGTGTGTGTGTGTGTGCGAACCTGAACGGTTGTGACAGTCCCGGTTGATCCCTGCCACTCCATTGGAGCCTCCTGAGGAGTGGGGGGAGTGGTAGTGACCAGAGTTGGAAGGAGAGGAGGAGGAAGGCCCCTTGGGGATGCTGGGAAACTTAATGGACCTGCTGACCACACGACTGATGGACGTCTGACGCACAGAGGAGAGATGAGGAGAAGACAGCAGAAGACATATGAATGATGAGAAAACATAAGGACGGGGATTCGCCAGCACCACCCTCTCACTCACAAACACTCACAATATCAGAGTTCCCACTGCTGTTCAGCTTCCTCTGGGGGGGCATGGGCAGGCGGGATGCTTCGCTCTTTCCATCCCCGAGGAGACGCGAGCGGTCCGAGCTCCACGGTTCAAAGTTGGACGGAGGCAGGAAGGGTGGGATCACCGCTTTTAGTTTATCGTTGGGCAGCCGGGTCAATGGCGCACCACTTCTGAGCTAGAGGACATGGAAAACATATGAGAATTACAACACTACCACTGATAATATCCATAATAACTACCTGCTCGGGGGGGGTATTTGTGCATGAAGTGTAGTGATTACTAACAAAACAGAGTGTAAATTGTAATTCCCCCACTGGGAATCAATAAACAGTAAAAACTATAAACTTTGTTCATACAGCTCTAATTGAAAGAGTTACAAAGTTCAAAGCTTATATACTAAATATTACAAAAACACAAAAACCCAAGATATTACTTTGCAACATGCTGTTTCAGCCAAGCATGCTAACTTTCTGACATTTATTCACAACATGATTGAAAGAAATGTTCAATGAAACATAGTTTACATGAAATCAAACACTCATACCATGGTGGTTATAAGAATGTCCTCCTTTTCTGACGATGCCCTGCAAAGACCTGAAAAAGGAACATACGTCACTTTTACACATTCCCTCCACCATATCTTCTAACATACAGCGTCCATAATGAAATCTTTCTCAACAACATGTACATCTCCAAAGTCAGTTCCAACCAGTTTGTGAACAAAACTGACAAAATCAAAAGCAGCAGCTTGTTCTGGGGCCACAAAAGTCCTTATCCAACATTTTTTTCACACTGTAAACACTTGATGTATAAAAATCGGTGGAGTTCCCCTTTAAGATAAACATCTGATGTGTGACAGACAATAGTAATCATGCTTTAGAACTGACGATGAAGTCATGGCATCATTGGGTCTCACCAGTATCTTTGCTCTTGACCGCCCAGGCAGTGCTGGTGTCATTTGCCCCCAGGGCAGGAGATGGTGCCAGCGCCCCATTGGACACCGCAGCGGGCTTTCTATTGGCCTTCATCGTGGCATCCAATGAAGTCTCAGCATCGTCTGGAAATGGAGCCAGGCGGTTGGATGAAAGGCCGTGCCTCAGGGTGTGAGTCAGCTTAAGCCGCCGGAACCGATTGGACATTCGACTCCACCAGGACTGGAAGGGTCAAATAAGTCAAATTTCCTTTACAGTAATTATCAGTACTACTGCTAGAGGTGGGGAAAAATACTGTGTCGATACACAGGCGCCAAATATGGATCTTTAATTATATATGTGCATGTTTAAAATCGCAATAATATCGTATTGTGGCATAAGTATCGCGATATCGTATTGGGGAGGCATCTGCTGATTCCCACCCCTAACCACTGCATGGTATGGATTTTGAATTCATTCATACAGCATGAAGTAATCTACTGTTTAACATCATATTACAGTAACAGGACTTGTGCTTTACCTTAAGGCTTCCCTTGTCGTCAGGCGGCACGGGGACGTTGTTGAGGGACTGTCGGCTTTTGGAGCGAGTCGTTAAGGCTCTGCCGCGGTGTTTCGACTTGTCCTTGTCTACTTGCATACACACGGATGCTAACAGACGCACCAACTCAGTGTCTGAGAAAGTCCAAAGTAGACACAGAGAATATAAATAAGCTATACATACAGACATCATGGGAACTACCAAGCATGGACTGTGTAACAGGCTTCAGTCTTCTTTGAAGAATGTATCATGTTGGCGGGCATCTTTGAAAAAATATTATAAACACTGAAGCATACGTAACAACCTTTACATATACCATCATTACAATAAAAGGCCACTTGTGTAATGACTAATTTTTGTGGAGAGTTGGGTTAAATTAACTTAACTATTTATTGTGATTATTTTCATCATCCATTAATCTATTAGCTACAGTATTAGCGGACCACTAAGGTCTATATAAAAGAGACTTCAGATACAGTATTAGGGGACCACTAAGGTCTATATAAAAGAGACTTCAGATACAGTATTAGGGGACCACTAAGGTCTATATAAAAGAGACTTCAGATACAGTATTAGGGACCACTAAGGTCTATATAAAAGAGACTTCAGATACAGTATTAGGGGACCACTAAGGTCTATATAAAAGAGACTTTAGATTCAGTATTAGGGGACCACTAAGGTCTATATTAAAGACACTTCAGATACAGTATTAGGGGACCACTAAGGTCTATATAAAAGAGACTTCAGATACAGTATTAGGGGACCACTAAGGTCTATATAAAAAAGACTTCAGATACAGTATTAGGGGACCACTAAGGCCTATATAAAAGAGACTTCAGATACAGTATTAGGAACCACTAAGGTCTACATAAAAGAGACTTCAGATACAGTATTAGGGGACCACTAAGGTCTATATAAAAGAGACTTCAGATACAGTATTAGGGGCCACTAAGGTCTATATAAAAGAGACTTCAGATACAGTATTAGGGGACCACTAAGGCCTATATAAAAGAGACTTCAGATACAGTATTAGGGACCACTAAGGCCTCCAAAAAGCACCATGTCATGGGACCTTTAAATCACAAGTACTTCTACCATGCATCCTAGGACAAAGTCCTAAGATGACTCCATAACTTGAGAGTTAACTTTTCAAAAGGGTAATGCTACTGCTATTTTCACAAACGATGGACACCTGATATTATTAATGCCGCGATTGATTACAGTTTAATAGGAAGGGACTATTACTTCATTCTGAGCACATTTCCCCAACAGGCTGTAAAACAGTGATGACACTGTTGTGTGATGACAGTGGGGGTACCTGGGTCGTTCAGCAACATAACCAAATCAAAGGCTGTGTATCCGTTCTTAGCCCGAAGGTTGACATCAGCCCCTTGACTCAACAGGTACTTGACAATGTCTTTATTACTGGAAGGAGGAGGGAGGCAGAGAAAACAAAAGGGTGGGAAAGGATTGATGATAGTGTCAGCATACACAGTAAATGTGTGCATTACATTTATAAAATGACTTTATATCCCCACTAAAGTTTACCATAATGAACCACAATGTCCTTCTTACCCGTGATAGGTGGCCTGCATTAAAGCTGTCCAACCATGGACACCATCCTGTTTGTCTATGTCGGCGTTCTTCTCCACCATCAGCTGCACCACTTCCAGCTGACCGCTCACTGCTGCCATCATGAGAGGTGAGGCTCCCTCCTGATTGGATGAATTCACCTGAGTAGGATCCTCCTCCAAGATCTCCTTGACTAGTTGGGAATTTCCTGAGTCAACACACACACACAGACACACGTATATGGACTTGATTGTGTTTTTTTCAATCACCTGTTAATCTTACAACCAAAACACAATTTCCACAGCAGGGGTCATCACACTTGATACAACATTGAGTTTAACTCACCCAACTTGAGAGCACTGAACACATCTGGTCTTCTTCTATCGTCGTCTGTGGAGGAAAAATGTGCACGGCTGAGAACAGAAGACAGTTCTGGTATACTCTGAAACAACAGTCCTACTTGGCCAAACTCCAAATGGCTCAGCATCCTGTGTGAGTGGGGGTTGTGTAAATAACTAGGCAACTTATCACCGCAGAGTTCTCCTCTGACACAAATACTTGGGTGTACTTTAATTCTGCTGTAATTGTCACACTCTGAATTCTGCCTAGAAACTCAGCCAGACCAAACCTGTTGTTTTTTTTTCATTCACATGTCAGCAAAACCACAAAATTGTGTTTTACCTATAGTTCAGCACAGCCATGGCTATATGGCACGCCACTGCCTAGACATTCATTCATGAGACGGATCCATCTTAATAAATTGATAGCTTAAGTGTCAAACAGTGTAGCTGTGGTTCAGAGTCTAGGCTTGGTTTGAGAAGTGGAGGTCATATGCAACACTACACATGACCGTGCAGTAAACGGAGCTATTACTGCTATTAAACCTCAAAGAGGCTGAGAGCTGTTGCTTTTGCCCTCACCTCAGTGTTAATTGCAATGCAAGACAGCAGCACACACAGACGTTGTCATGTCTGCAAACTGGGTAGATCAACACTCCGGATGGACATCGGATGGTCCGATGTCGTTTTTTTTGTTTCCGATACCGATTCTGATACCTGAACTTGTGTATCGGCCAATAATGAGTATTGATCCAATACCAGTGGGTCATGTTTTATATTATTTTTTATTTTAACAGCTGTATACTACTATCCCTGTATGGATATGATTTGTGTTGTCGGTCTGGCTCAGGTTAAACTCTCAAACAATGAACGCTACAGAACTTTCTTTTTTTATCCAGTTTGACAGTCAGTTATAACATTAATAAACTACATAACTACATAATAACTACTTTTTTTCCAGCTTTATTATGTGGTATTGGATTGGTGCATATACTCCAGTACTCCACACCTTTGTGCACGTGTGTGTGTGTGTGTGGGGTCAGCGCTCTTCTCTCTGCAGATAATCTTGCCCTTACACACTCTCAAGTACCAAAATGTGGTACCGTTTGATTTACAGTTAATCAGTCCTCGGTAGTACCCAAAAAAGTACTGAGTTTGGTATCCAACCCTACTTTCATCATATTAATTTCCTCACGTTTAATAATACAATTGTATGATGATGATTCATCTGTGCCTAAATCTTGTTCTGTTTAGTTTGGTCTTGTTTTGCATCGTTTATGTTTTCTACCTCCCATGTGAAGTGACTTTGAGTCTGTGAAAAGCGCTATAAAAATTCTATTTATTATTATTATTATTAATTGGAAAACCTTCATACATAAAACCTTACATTCATAACTACTACACATACACATGTTAACCTTGTATGACATGCTTTGGCACGACTGTACTACTTTATCGTCATCATGCCAATGATGAATCTGAAAGCAAGAAGGAGGCCTTACCTGTCTGGGGTCGGACCGTGGTGATGGAGTCCAGGTAGGCCTTGATGTCTCTCTGCTTAAGCTGCATGGCTAGTTCAAAGGCCGTCTTGGACAGAACATTGACCCTGTCTGGGTCAGCTCCCCGCTCCACCAGCTGCTGAGTCACAGCCACCTTCAAAACACATGTAAATACATTTAAAGTGACACATGCTATAAAATGCCATACATCCAAAAGACACCCACCACGATACCCATAATGTATTATCCATCCATCTTGTTTATCTATCCAACCATCCATCCATCCATCCATTGAACCCACCTTCCCACTGAGGGTGGCCACCATTAGTGGTCCCCAGCCAGTAGTCTTCTGGGAAAAGTTGACATCAGAGCCCCATTCTAGCAGCAGGCGCACTGACGCCTCGTGGCCATGCTGAGATGCCACCATCAGGGCTATGATGTCCATGAATTCTCTGCCTCCTCCTGGACAGCCTTCACTACCTCTAAAACCAGCACGAAAACAGTGGGAAAACAGGGAGCCAGAAGACTTATTCAAAGGTAATCTAAATTAAGTTTTGTTTCAGTCTAGGAGTGGGTCTAAAAAACAGCCCAAACCTGCAGCTGTTGTTGTTGTTGCCATTTGAGACTGCTTCCTCCGCAGCAACAGCCAGATGATCATAGTCATCAACGTGGGCCCCGCTCTCCAGGAGTAGCTTGACTACATGAGTGTGTCCCCCACGGGCCGCCATGGTCAGAACACTCGCACCTAGCCTGTTCCGCCCATTAATCTCTGCCCCGTTCTCCAACAGGATGTGGGCGACAGTCAGGTGACCAAACCTGGGTGGAGAAATAGAGAAATGTATGAGAAAAGAAAAAGTATGACAAAAGTTGTAACATTCATTTTGAAGATGTTACAAATTAATTAGTGCACTCTTCTCTAAGCCAAATGAGGGTGTTGAGAAGGCCTGGTCCTCCTGTCATGCCAAGCACCACCCAATTAAGTCATGTCACACTCCATTAATTCCCATGGGATATTCATCCTTAAGTTCTTACCTAACATCCACATAGGAAGGCCTCAGGCAGCTGTTGAAATGCAGACACTTGATGTGGCATGTGTCATATTGGAAGCCAAATAAGTGATGTGCTTGCATTACAATCAATGATAGTAGATTTTTGAGAATTATGGAATATTTTACATTCAACTTCCCAGTTTCTTCACTGTATGGCATGCCCTGCTTGTGCGCTTAGTTGTACACTGTACACTGTTGAATATGTTAGCTATACCTCCATGGTTAGGACAAAGCCATTAAAACCAATATACCAATTTGACAGACACCAAGACAAAGGCATTACAACTCCAGAGGAATGATCTCTCAAAGGTTATGTGTCACGGCCATGGGTCACACTGACAGTTACATTAAATTAATGTATACAATGGGATAGGGCAAATTACAATCTGGTATTATGACATACAGGCATGAAATACACACACAATCCAACTGAGAACTATCAGAGTGGGAGGGCTGCCCACAGAAGGGAGCCCCGTGAACTGGCACCTCTCCAGCTACCAGTCCTCCACCATACTCCGGTCCGTATGGGGAGTTGAACCTGCTACCCTCCGGTTCTCAACCCAACTCCCTACGGACTGAGCTACTGTCATCCCGCATTTTTCCCCTAAAGCTGAGAAGTATTACTTTATTATTATTTGATTTAAAAAGAAAATGTTAATGTTGCTTCACAAAAGCTGAAAAAAAGAAGATTCTATTCGACAAATTCAAGAGTGGGTCCCGTTAATGAAATGACGAATAAAATCGCCAGATTGTTTAATGGAGTTTGGTGTGTCCGCCTCGTCATGTACATTAGCTAGACCAGTGCATTGAGCTCGAGCCCGCAGCCTCACCTAGCAGCCTGCATCAGCGGGGTCCAGCCGTAGTTATTTCGGCTATCCACCGAGGCCCCCTTTCGTAACAAAAACCGGACCAGGTTCTCATGACCGCTGGCCGACGCAAACTGTAAGGCGGTGTTCCCCTCCTCGTCCGTACAGTCAACCGGTACCAGAGACAACATGTCCGCGGTATTGCACTCGGACCCCGCTTCTGACCGCAGCCTGCTCTGCCGCCCGGACTCTTTCGAGGCTCCGGGCTCCAGTATCCCCCGGGCGGTTTCATAGTCCCCCTCGTCGCAGGCACGGAAAAGCAGCAGCGAATTAGCGGGGACACCAAAATTCATCTCCTCATTTAAAGTGTTACTCCGTCTCCATTTAATCAATCCAGTTAGTGTCGTTTCATCGAAAATAACGGACTCCAAGTTTTCCTCTGTCACCTGGCGGCGGCCTGTGATTGAAAAGCATGACGCACAGGAAAAATAAGTTTTCAAGTCTTCTTCTTCTCAAACACTACACCCTGGGAATCATCTTTTACAATCATAAACTTTCGTAATATCTCAACGCGTTTCGACAAAACAACTTTTTGGCAACCGCTGCCCCGGTTCCGTTACTTCATCAAATCGTCTACAACACAACAACGTTTGACTTCCGCTTTCATCTTTCAAAAGAAAAGCTTATTATTTAAGCAATGGAATAATTACGGGTTTTTGCTCAAGGAGTTCCTCTGATATCCACATCGGATGAGGGGAGAGCTATATGGGGGCAAATCGGTGTTTTAAGCCCCGAACATCTAGGGTTAGGCAATGGTTAAGGTTAGAGTTAGAGTTAAGGGTAGAGTTAGAGTTAAGGGTAGAGTTAGAGTTAAGGGTAGAGTTAGAGTTAAGGGTAGAGTTAGAGTTAGAGTTAGAGTTAGAGTTAGGGTTAGAGTTAGGGTTAGGGTTAGGGTTAGGCTTTAGGGTCTAAGGGTTTTAATTTTTTGGCACTGGCCTATTGATCTGAAGGAAAGAAGTGGATGGAGTTCTGGGAAGCTTGGGTTTTATAATTTACGTCAATGAAAGGGGGGCCACGTTGGGCCTTAGTGTGCAATTATAGAAAAGAAAGGGACCAGGGTGTTTTAGGGTATGAATGGAATGAATTTTATTGGGAGAAAGGTACACGTAATAGAACAAAAAGTGGACGACACCGCAACCAAAGGTCTGAAAGGAGAGCTGAGATAAGTGCTCCAGTCCTCAATTAAACAAAGGGTAACACACTATTGGCATGCACACATCTAAAAAGGTCCAATAAATAGAAGTGCTGGATAAATCAAGGTGCCAGTAAAATCATGTCACACCTCCAGCTGGCACTGGAATAAATAAATAAATAAATATATGACAAATAAATACAAGAAAAATGATAAAAGGCATGCAAAAACAATGAATCTAATAAGTGCTTAAAAAACTATGTATCAAAGAGGGGAAGGCATGCAAACCACATCTAATTTATAATAAATTAAATAAAAGTTGTATAAAAACATGCTTAAATATACATATGAATTAGATTAGATAATTTAAAAACGTGTAAAATGGAAGTAGAGAAGATAGGGTGGAGGAAACTCCGATGTCTATGCCCTGGGAGCTTAGGGCTCAATCCCATGCCAGGGAGGTGGGAAGGGAGGACATGCAAGGCAACGGCAAATCAACCTATGGGGGGTGAACTCTAAAATAACAGTGGGTTAGGGAGACTATATGTTGTTCAGATCTACAGGGATGGTAGTTTTGAGAAGGTGAATCCAGATTTTTTATATTAAAGAAACTTTCAGTGAAACATTAAACAGTATTTTCAGTTTTCACCCGGGAGGACAACACAAGTGTAGCCACTAGATGTCGCTGTTGATTATGAATGCGTCTGAAACACCAAAGAAGAAGTGTAAGTAACCCGGATGAGCAGTACATATTGAGGAAACGGGCCTCTGCTCGCTCTTTTCCTGAAGAGCTAACCACGTTTGTGGCTCTTGTTCCTGGCTCACCGCTGTTCGCTTGAATTTCTCCCGAATAAGTCGGTCAGGAATAATCAAAATGGTATGTGCTGTTTTAGAATAGCTGACGTTTTGTACGACCCTCATCGTGTAGCTAGTAATTTCCTAATTCCGTAGCTTAACGAAATTCTCGGTGTTGCTTGCTAATGTTAGCACCGAAAGCTAATATCGCTTGAGTGGTGTCCCGCCACAAATCATTCACAAACTAGACTTTTTAATAAGAACCTCTGTATTAACAAAGTTGTGAACATGTAGCGACATGAAGCATCGTGTTTCCAGAATATTCAAGAAACTCTCTATAGTTCGGCATAACTTACTTAAAAGGGCACAAGCAGCATTTAATATAGCCAAGTTTGTAATTTGCCATGTTTTTGAAACGAGCATCGGAACAACGGACAGTTGTCACATGCCCGTTTATATGACTTCACGTTACTGTGTTTCTTGGCTACAAATGGGTGAACATTTGTCGTTCGGGTTAGACTTGGATAGCGTTCGCCAACACAAAGCGTGATAGGTTTCATTGTTGAAGACGTTTATTTTAATATTAGGCGTGCTAGCTAGTTAGCTGGTGTTGCGTTTAGGTGCGCCGTTTAATTCTTCAGCGTCTTTGAAGACTGAAACCATTTGAAGGATTAATTAAATTACTAACCTGAATTTTCAACTGTAAAGTAGTAGCAATAATAATATCCTAAAAAAATCTCAATCTGACGTTTTAATTTTCTTTAATACTAAATGTTAGTGTTTCAGTTGGTAATACGTGTCAAGTCAGTGCTGTAGCTGTAATACATGAGAAAATACTCAAGCTATTAACTCTGCTGCACCTACCAGGAATGTTACATCTGTCCTTGCTAACGTGTGCTGACCCATGTTGGCTAAAATCCTAAGTGTCAGATTAAGTGTTTCCATTACTGTTTCCACACATGCAGGCTTTCAAGGACACTGGCAAGGCACCTGTTGAGACTGAGGTCGCCATCCATCGCATCCGCATCACCCTGACCAGCCGCAACGTCAAATCTCTGGAGAAAGGTACCAAGATCCAAATGGTTAATGTTGAGAATAGTACACGGATGTGAGCTATGAGGATAAACTTCCATCTGATAAACAGTGAAGACTGGATATACGCTATTCTGAGCCATGGCTTTAAAAGTATCATTGAATGATTGCCTGTTGCTTGTGATTTGAAGTTTTTTTTTTTATATAATTCAGTCTGCGCAGACTTGATCCGTGGGGCTAAGGAGAAGAACCTGAAGGTGAAGGGACCCGTCCGCATGCCAACCAAGGTACTGAAGTACATGGGCTAGACAAACACTTTCACACTTACTGCATTGGTGTAAGTCCCATCATCTGCAATGTTGATGTCTGAGGACAGGGACTGACGGGCACTTGTCATGCATGTTGAGTTAAATGGTAAAGTGGCATTGAAGTTGACAATTTCCCCCTATTCAATCAAAATATGATTGTGTTACGCTTGATTTATAGGATATTTATGAATGAACAGAGTAGACGTTCACAAACTGTCGGTTTTTAACACTAAATACTCCTTGAAGTTAACCACCTCTAATGTGTCTGCCATGTTTTTCACAAACGCTTTAGCATTTTGTAATGGCACCTCCCCTCTGCACTAATACTCTTTGTTGGTATTTACAAATTAGACCTAGCTTACAGACTTGACGCTGGTATACCACAGACAGGGTGCTGTTGCAAAAAATGTTAAAGAGAAGCATCTGTGCACATCTCCTATGCAAGCATTTATTCTCACAGCTTTGTCAGCCCATTTGAGGATAAAGTGAGAACTTGGACACTTAAATTTTCACAATCTTAACTTCCCTCAATAATAGTGATTGGGTTGACAAATCCCAGCAACCCAGAACATGGTTTTCAATTATTTTCAAGTTACTAAAGCTACGGTCAAATTACATTTTCAGTTAAATTGCCCTACAATGGGCCCATGATCACCTTTCTGATGGGAGTAAAAATATGTAATCTTTGTGTTCTGGTAGTGTGACACTGTACTAATTAGGTTGGCAATGAAGCTGAAATTGCAGCCATTTTATTGGCCTGTCAAAATTGCAGCATACCTGAAATGTAATGGATGTCTATACTGAATAGGAACAGCATGAATGCAGTGTGAATAATTATTTTTTTCTGTCCCTCCAGACTCTGCGTATCACCACCAGGAAAACACCTTGTGGTGAGGGATCCAAAACCTGGGATCGCTTCCAGATGAGGATCCACAAGCGCCTGATTGATCTGCACAGCCCATCTGAAATTGTCAAGCAGATCACCTCCATCAGCATTGAACCTGGTGTAGAGGTTGAGGTTACCATCGCAGACGCATAAATGATGCAGATGATTCAATAAAGAAATGGATAAGGAAACTGATGTGGTGTTATTGGGTGGGCTCTTAATGCACTGAGACAACAGGATCTGCACACGTCTCAAACAATTCTTTGCTGATTTGTTCCATGGAAACAATTAACAGATCAAGATTAATGATATCTGGGTAGTTCGGTGTAAACCAGGATATTAATATTGGCCTTATCGTACATCACACAGTGCTGGATGAGCAACTCTAGAATCTATTTTCTGGCATTTGCTTTTATTTTGAATCTATAGTGATGTTTCTAGCCAAATGCAACACAGTTAATGCGTTTATTTCAAAATTCACAACTTCTATGAGTTTTATTTTAATAAACATTCTGTTATTATTTGCAGACTGCCAACTTTAATGGTAATGCAGAAAACTATTACATAAATGTGGTCAGGAATAGTGTCCCAGAAGACTAAACTATTTTCAAGAAGCGTTCACCAAACTTGTTAATCTCTGTCTAAAATGAGTTAACTATAAACATTGTTACTTCACTTCAACCCAAGAAGAAAGGGCACATTACATTTGACATGCTTTTAATGCCTCTGTTACCTAGAAATGCAACTTCTAGAAACTGCAGAAAAATCTGAATTACAGGATAATGTTGAATGCCAAAACACAATTTAGTAAGCTAAATGAGCCAATGTGAACTATGGTCACATATGAAACCATATCGGGCTGTAGTAGCAAAACACCAGAGTATTAGGGGTGGGGGGGGGAATTGATACAACATAGTATCGCGATATTTTCCGTGGCAATACTAATATATCGGTATATCAATATATCACACAGTCGCCAAGTATGGATCTTTTATTATATATGAGTGGGACAAACTGACCAACACATATGTGTTGGTCAGTTTGTCCCATTTTGCAGCAATAAAATTAAAGTGAGATGAACAAACACAGAAATGTTTCTTTTTAGATGAAACATGTTGACTAAGTTTCCTTTTGGGGACGTCATTTGAAACTGGGAAAAATCAGAAGTTGGAAAAAAGGTTAGAAAATGCAATATATCGCTGAATATTGCAATATGTTTAAAATCGCAACAACATCAAAAGCTGAGGGAAATTCCATGTTCATATTACGTTCCTTTAACTTAGCATATTTGGAGATTGATCCTCAGAGAAGTATCTGATATATCATCGTTTTCACCTCAAAGCTGATTGGTCACCCTGGTGATTTGCTCCACTTCCCACCTGCTTCCAATTTACACTGATTACATTGGCCACTTGTTCTCAGTGGAAGAACATCAGACCCACATGGAGGTGAAATAAGTTGTTTTTTTAAGGCCAACATTTTCTGTCAACTGTCCTCCAAAGACTCAGGGGCTTTGTTCAGCACACACAGCGAATTAATACGCGCATGAATAGGCGTGATGGAGCTGTCTTGCCTTGAGATGAGTACAGCTAATTTCAGCAATGAAGACAGCGTCAGTGTGCAGCATGTTGACATGGACTTCACTTGTAATACTCCTCCTGTCAGCACTTCATCCCACCAGGTAATAGTTTTGACCTTTTTTTTTGCTTTTGCCAAACAGCAATACAGTTCAGAGTCTCTTTCAGTTATTAACATATATAGTAATGCTTGTTCAGATTCCTTGGCCATATAATTTACTGTTAAAAAGACTGAAATGAGCTGTGCACCGAGTTTCTGTTGTGGTGATTGTCTGTGTGTTGGCAGCCTGAGGGGCCAGGTGGTGCTGAGCAGCAGGCTATGCGAGTTTACCTCCGAGTCAGGCCCTTCTCTAAAGAGGAACTCGCTGACAACGAGGATCAGGTACATCATCATCATCATCATCCTGATCATCATCATCAACGTCACCAGTGATTTTGTACTCCTAAAGGGAACCAGTCCTCAATGCTACACAGACCACGGTTACCTGTAATGAAGATAAAGTATTACTTTAGCCCTGGGATCTTTAACAAGGGGTCCTGGGGGGGGGTCATTGGAGTCACTGCAAGGAGGCCTATACAAAAAATGTCTTAACATAATTCCAACATATTATTAGCTAATGTAAATCCCCGCTGATAGGCTTACTGGCCTGTAGGTAAGGGACTGTAGTCACTAAGGATGCCATCCATAGATACAGTTAATACTAAGGATTCACTACTGTATGTTTAACATTAAGTAATGATTAAAAAAATCATGCCAATAGTTAACATTTTAATAGCTTAGTATTCATGCAAAACGTTCCCTATAAAGGCTTTAGGACGCCCTACACGTTATTGTAGGCCCAGTTTAATATGCAACTTAATGTTATACATTAGTAGTAGGGGGTCCTTGCTCGGTCTCTTAAGTGAAGGGGGGTCCTTAGCTTAAATAACGTTGAGGACCCCTTCTCTAGCCTCCTTATTGTGTTGCATTTTAATTATATTGTGTATCCGTTTTCCACCGAGGAATTTTACAACTGACCCTCTCCCAGCATTAGTTATCATATCTTAAGAGTAATATACTTCCTCCTGTATATGTCTTCATTTAAATGCATTTAAATTGTTATAGGCAAACTTTATTAAACACAAATTTATATTCTGCTTTTTAAAAGTTATTATAATGCAGGGAAAAAAAGTGAAGCTGTAGACTAGTGATAAAGGATATGTTCTCCAGAGAGACAATGTTCAAGCTCTAATAATTATAAAGATCCACATTTTTCAAAACTGATATTTGTCCTATGATATGATTTTTTTGTTGAGGCAAATGATACCCGTACAGAAACTGGGCTGTTGTCCACAGCATATGGCCAAATGCACCTTATGACCCATCACGCACAAAAGCTATTATTTTTGTGTGTGTGTGTGTGTCCCTCTCAGGATTGTGTAGTGATAGAAAACAGCCAGATGGTGACACTGAACGCACCAAAGGGTTCGGTCACCATGAAGAGCAGTGAGAAGGGCATCTGCACGTCTCTCCACAAATTCTCCTTCTCACAGGTCGGCAACATTTTAAAAATGTACGGTTTCTATCAGCCTAGAGGTCCTCGTACGCATTTATTCCTAAACTATTCTGGATGAGAATCGTGCCATTTCACTCCCATTCCTTTCCACCCAACCATCTTCCTTTTGGCTTTTAGATTTTTGGACCGGATGAGACCCAGTCGGAGCTATTTGAGGACACTGTCAAAAGCCAAGTGTGGGATTTCCTAGAAGGGAAGAATGCGCTAATCTTCAGCTACGGTGTAACCAATGCTGGGAAAACCTACACAATCCAAGGTAAAGACTGTAACCCGACAACATCCGCGTTACTGTCGGAAGTCCTGTGTAAGTTCTTCTGCCAGTCTGAGTATGTTTAATGTTTTAGGAACTCCAAAAGAGCCGGGAATCCTCCCTCGAGTGCTGGATGCCACCTTCCACTACATTGGAAGCCATGTGTATGAGGGGATGGACCTGAAACCCTACCACAGAAATGATGCCCAACATCTGGATCCTGACCAAGTCAAGCAGGAGAGAAGTGCTAAAGCTGCCATTTTTGCTTCAGTCAAAGAAGTGAGTGAGAAAGAGATGAGACGTTTCTCCAGGCTTTGCTAAGAATTTAAAATGAATGCCCTGACATGCATATTCATTCGCTCCCATCTAGGAGTGCGATCCCCTCAGAGCCAGTGGTGGTTTAGAGTCCTCATCCTCTTTGTTCTACGATCAAACCGGTAGCCTTCACTAATTCTACACACTGAACATATTGTCTTGCATTTAAAAAAAAGAAGAGAGGGGAGAAAATTCTTCCTGTTTCACATGTCACTATTCCTCTATCTTCTCCATTTTAGTGTTGGCAGGCAACCAAACGGAAGCAAGCAGCAGCCAGTTTGCATTATGGGTGGCGTTCTTTGAAATCTACAATGAGCATGTATATGATCTGCTTCAACCTTCCTTGTGCTCCAAGTCCAAAAAACGAGCTGCTCTTCGAGTGTGTGACGATGGTGCTGGAAACGCTTATGTAAAAGGTGTGAGCGTACCTTTTTATCCTGTGTTCTTAAAGCGCCCATATTCTGCTCATGTTCAGGTTCATAATTGTGTTTTGAGGTTGTACCAGAATAGGTTTCCATGGTTTCATTTTCAAAAATCACCATATTTTTGTTGTACTGCACATTGCTGCAGATCCTGTTTTCACCCTGTGTGTTTAGGTCTCTGTTTTATCTCCAGAGTGAGACATCTCACTTCTATACTATCATTGTTGGGAGCTGCACATGTTCAGTAGCTCGGTAAGATCCCGTCAGCTAGATAACTCTTTCTCCAGCTTTGGTCAGTCCAAGGCAGGATTAGCTGGGAGACTTCTTCTAGACCAGCGCCACTTGTGCAGAACAGGGACAGGAAGTAGTTCTTTTGGAGATTCTGGTCAACTAGTGGCTGTTGCAGTGCAGTGTTTTGCCATTGACCAAGCTAGCGCTAGCATGTGCTACGGTTAGCCATCTTGGCTAGTGACGTAGAAAGCCGTGCAGATGTTGAACAGCTCACCCGGAGACTGAAGGCAGAGGACGTTCAGAAACCGGATCTCATTCAAAACCGCACGGATAGTTTTTATACATGTGGAAGCACCAGAGACACAAAATAACCATAATATGGGCCCTTTAAGTTGGTGGACCATTCCAGCAAAAGTCCTTTATGTTGTGCGAGGTTTAAAGTTGAATCTAAGAACTGTGTGTGTGTGTTTAAATTATTTCAGATCTGAGGTGGACTAACATCCAGACCATGGGCGAAGCCTCCAAACTACTACACTTTGGAAACAGAAACCGAAGTGCTGCAGCCACGAAGATGAACCAGTCGTCCAGCAGAAGGCAAACTTCATTTCACCATCTCTTTACTCCTGTGTCCTTTTTTCTGTTTTCATAACTCAAACCAGCTTTCCTTACAGCCACAGCATCTTTACCATGAAGTTACTGAAGATTGATGGCAGTACAGTTAAAAGGATCTCGGAGTAAGTATCGGACGATGACATCATTACTATTCAATGTGTTTGTTTGTATCCTGTTGTAATGGCTAATAATAAGGCCATATAACTGAACAAGAAAGCAGACAATTTAAATGTTTACCATTTTAAAAGGCTTCCAAAGAGGAGTAAAACACAAGATCTGATTCAGAGCCTTTAGCTTAGGATTTATGGGACCAATTCTGAAGTTGTCTGATTAATTTGGCAGCTCTGTAGCTCCAGCACCATGAAGTAAGCTATGGTTCTACTAAATGTGCTCCAAGTTATGCAATTGTGTGTTTTTTAGGCTACAATATTTGTCACATACAGCAAACCTCTCACCATCTGCTAGCTGCCTGTTCCCTTAACACACTGTAAAAAAAAACATGGTCTCTGTAGACAGCCCAGGGTCTACAAACAGCAACAAAAACAACCTGAGCCCACCTGCACCACGAAAAATACAGCGTTCCAGCCAATTACCGACAAGAAGGATTTTGGTGGGGGCTAGTGCACAGAAGGGATGATGATGATGATGATGATAATGAGGAGGGAGGGCCGAGCTAGTCTCTTTTGTTTAAAAATACTTTGAATGTCAACAAGAAGTAACGTTGCTTGGAGCACTTTTTTTTTTTAAATATAATATAACTTGTTTTATGTTTGTCAGGTTTTCTCTGTGTGACCTGGCTGGCTCCGAACGATGCAACAAAACCAAGACATTTGGGGAGAGGCTGAAGGAGGCGGCGAACATAAACAACTCTCTGCTCACTTTGGGGAAGTGCATCACTGCCCTTCGCAACAATCAGACCGACGGGTACGGCCGGTTCTCAATGGGTCGGACAAGTGACCCTGGATGGTTTTAGATGTTTTGCATTGTTAAAAGTCCTTTTCTTCTGTTAATCAGAATGAAGAGCAGCTACATTCCTTTCAGAGAGAGTAAGCTCACCAAGCTCTTCCAGGCGGTTTTCTGTGGCAAAGGAAGTGCGTCGATGATTGTCAACATTAACCAGTGCGCTTCCACCTACGACGAGACTCTCCACGTTATGAAATTCTCCGCTGTTGCCAAACAGGTGAGACTGAGTACAACACGGTGTGAGAGAGAGAGCTGTACAACGAGCCGCATCGCCAACCCCACTAATCTTCCCTGCGCTGTCTGTAGGTGGTGCAGGTTATTCCAGTTCAGCCTCTGGAGGCTCTGGCTCCTTGTCTGGTCGGCCACGATGGCAAGCCTCTGGTGAGGAATGGGCGGATTGACAGCCAGGCCTTGGAGGGCGGCCTGTCCGAGGACGAGCTGCTGGAGGATGAGGAAGACGAGGCGGACGTGTCCCTGCTCCCACAGAGTGTACAATTACTACATGGTTTCATAAATCGGTACCATGTAGTTTATGGGGTTATACCCCTATGACATGTTAGTCAGCCGTTCCTTCAGCATGGTTTTAGGGGTGACACGGTTGGTCGTTCTACCACAATAGGATGAATCCTATTGACCTAGAGATCCCCCGACGTCCTCGAGTGGCACCATGAAGGTGTCATTGGTAAAATAGTCTGAACTATTTAATCGATTGCCGTAAAAGACGGTCATGGTGCCCAGGGATGAACCCTAGAGACTCTGGTGATTCCTTGACCTTTCCTGGAATCACCAGACACCTCCCAATAGGATACTATTGCGATTTTAAACATATTGCCATATTCTGCAATGTATAGATTGCAATTTAGCACCTTATTTCTAACTTTTCCAAATTTCAAATGACTAAAAGAACTAAAAAGACATTTCTGTTCATCTCAGTTCAGTTTTATTGTTCCAAAATGGGACAAACTGACCAACAAATGTATAATAACAGATCCATACTTGGCGCCTGTGTATCGATACAGTATTGCCACTGAAAATATTGCGATACTATGCTGTATCGATTTTATGATTGTAATAACTTTTGAGCTCTTAACGTTCTATATATCTCTGTCATCCGGTCAAAATTTAAATTTGTTTATGACCAAATGCCTGCAAAACTGTTACTTTAAGTGCTAATTGGCAAAAAAATTGCAAGCGGACACCCTAAAGTAAGATGATGACCACGATATTATCGGAAATATCAGCATGTCATCGTGAACGTGTTGGCGTTTTTAGTTTGACGCACTGCTGTTGGGGAATTCTTAGCCTTCACTCATAAGATGCATAATATGGAAGTTATTTTCAGTTAATGTACTCTAACTCTCCTAGGAGGTCGTAACTATGATTGAGAGTCTGCGAACAAAACTCCTGGCTGAGCGACGACGACGCCTTGTTCAGGAAGTGGAGATCCGGAAGGAAATGGGAGATGCCATGTTCCAGCAGCTCATGGAGAGTGAAGAACTCCGCACGTAGGTTCCATTTGCAAGAGAAGGCTAGTAATGCAGCTATCTGGTATTGTATGCTTATAGCTTTCATTTTTTTTTTTTTTTTTTTGTCCTTTCAATTTTGTTCAGCGCATTGATACTACTCTGTTACAACCATGGTCAGGGCGGGATGAGCAACAACGTCCCAGTTAACCCTTAACGTCAACATGAAGCCAAGCCGGCTGAATAAAGGTGTGCTCTGATGCTTAGTCGACAGGTAGAAGAGCTGAAGGAGAGCTACCAAGAGAAGCTGGAGAACACTTTTGAGATGTACAAGGATGCCTTCAAAGAGCATGCCTACCAGAGCGCTATGAACAACCTGGAAGATGACTACGTACCGCTTGACGAGTTCATCGCTGAACAGGAGAGAGTGGAGGTACGTCACGTAATCAGCCGTCAACAGGTCTGGAAAAATGAAATGGTTTTTAACCCTTTGGGTTGTCTTTCATCAACATGAGGAAAAACTTTCATTGCCCCTATCTCATTGTTTTTTGTTTTTCAAAAAATATTTTTTTCAACATTTAATTTTTTCCCCCCCCCCCAAAGTTTTTGTCACTTTTTTGACATTTTAGCTGTTTTTTCCAAAGTTTGACATTTACTTCCACTGGTTGTGTTTTTTTGTTTTTGTTCTTCCAATGTTTTGTCGCCTTGTTCAACATTTTCAACCTCCCCATATTTCTGATATAAAAACTTGGATACGGGTCAAATTTGACCCCATGACAACATGAGGGTTAATAGGTTTTGTTAACTAGAACTGTAATGCAATTTGTTCCTATGGACATGATGGCTGGGTCATGACCGAAAGAACCGGATCCAGGGTACAAGCAATCCCCCAGTCGGAGCTAGTTGATGTGGCTCGGGTAAGGGAAGTTTGGGGTCCCCTGCTGGAGCTGCTGCCCCCGCGACCCAATACCGGATAAAGATGGATGGATGTAATGCAATCATACACCGTTCAAATCCCAAAAGCTTTATTCAGTTAGTGAATTGTAAATAGTGGAATTGGCTTCATGGTAATCTGGTGTTATGTCACCAAACCAAGCAGTCAGATTTTTGGCTTGTCATTTTGACCTTTTGTCTCTCACTGAATGTGTAGGCGCTGAATCGTAAAGTGTCAGAGTTGGAGACCTTAATGTCCAGTGTAGACGGAAGAGTGTGTGCCCGTCCAACAGTGGCCCAGTCGTGCCAGACTAACGCGACAGAAGGTTGGCATACTTTCTATGAATATAGACAACTTGGTTTTAAATCAGTGGTTCAAAAGTAGGACATTCCCTGACTCTTTAAGAGACACATTGCTTCAGCTTATTTCCTTCTCTGCATTTATTTCTGGTTTTGTGTATCTTCTATTGTCATTTTCTCCCCACAGCCGATGATCAATGCAAACTGCTTTACAAAGAAAAATGTGCCTTAGAGAGGATATGCGAGGATAAACAACAGGTAACCAGGACAACATGTCGTATCTCCATTTTAAGTGTCTGGTTGTGCGACCACTTGCTCAACTTTTACTGTTTTTGGTTTAGTTGATTTTGTCATTAGAGACGAGGCTGATGGATGTTAGTGAAACACTTGAGAAGATCAAAGATGGCTTTCTGGAGAAATCCGCTGATCTGGAGCTTTTACAGAGACGGAGCGATGATCAGGTGAGAGGATTTCAAAGTAGGAATATGCGAAGTTTGGCAAATCATTCTGAAAATGGTGTTAACCCTCATGTTGTCCTCGGGTCAAATTTGACCCATGTTCAACAAATTTCTATATTACACATTTGGGTTTTCTAATTGTCAACACTACAAGGCTCGGTTCACTACTCTCATTGAATTTGGGTGTTTTTAAGAAATGTATTTGAATGTTAAACTGTCAAATTTTGGAAAAAGCTTCCGAAACACTGAAAAAAACAGATACGAAAACATCGAAGCGCTGAAAAAGATCTACGAAAACATTGTAAAATGTGGAAGGGGGGGGGGAAGACTACAAGAAAGTGACAAATGGCAAAAAAGAACTCAGATTTTGACCCAGAAAAACCAAAAGTTGCGAAAGGAAGACAACACAAGGGTTAAAGAATAGAACTTGAGCTGTTTACCGGATCCAGTCTAATACAACTTCACCAGGATGGAAATTGTTTGTGCTTTCAATGTTCTATTTTTTTTTTTTTTTGTCCCCCTCCAAGACAAAATCTATGGATGACATTGTACGGCAGAACGTTGAAAAGGACAGGGAGATTGACTCACTAAAGGCAGAAGTTGCCAAGCTCTCCCAGAAGTCCCCTGTGAAGCCCAAAACCAAGCGAGGTCTGCTCGCCAACATCAGGGAGGCTGTGACTTCTCCACGGAAGAGTTCAACTGGCCGAACGCTCAGGAAAACCGTTCGGCCGGTACACCACTGACGAGCCCAGCGTCTGGGCTGAAGGACGGGGATCCCTTTTTGGTTTTTAACCCTTGTGTTGGCCTTCGTGTTAAGGGGACTTTAGTTTAACGCGTTTGAGTGCAGGATGAGTCTCGGGACCCCGCGGGACCAGGCCACGGTAGCAGGAGATACGATTTGAAAACAGGACGTGTCTCTGGGACCTGAAGGACAACACAAGGGTTAAAAACTTAACATGGGCTGTTTTTAGGAGACCTGGAAAAGAAACTGCAAGCGTGAAAAACTTCTTAATTTTGTGTTGTGGGTTCATTATGATGGCATTTTTATGTTTTTATTAATAAAATGAGATCACTCAAAGCTTCTAGGCATGAAGTCATTTATCATAATCATTAACAAATTTTGTTTAGTTTTTGGATGCCTGTAATGCTAATTGAAATGTCATTCCATGGCCACATGCATACACATACTGTATATGGTTTCATTGTCGTGTTTTCTCATAGAACCCGTGTTATACATGCATACATGCACTGCTATAGCAATGTCACGCTGGGGTATGAGTACACTGAACCTGAGGGCAAGTCAACGACAAAAGACCCTGACAGAATAAAGGATGTATAATTCATTGCGTGAGTCACTTTATTTGCTGTTTTTACTTTCCTGTAAAACGCATTCATCTTAAACATGTTATGTGTCCACCATGGTAATAAATGTGTTATGTAGCATGTACACTTGAGTGAATAAGGTGTATGGGTGTGTGTGTGCGTGCTGCAACTAACAGTGCTCAGCCTCGTCTCAGTACGTGAAAGGGCCGTTGTGGTGCAGACATCCAGCTGCTCTTCTATCGCTCTGCTCTCAGTGATGCTTAATAAGATTAGCTGTTCGCCTTGGCCTGCATCAGTGCAAAGGGGTCAATCGCAGGATTAGCACCTTGCTTAACAGTTACATCAGTTTATTACTTTCCCCCCCCCTCCTCATTACTTTGACATTCCCACTTCTGGCTGTTTGTGGGACATTGTTTTTAGCCTCTAAAGCATTTTTAGCACAAGTAATTTAGCCATTGGAGTGGAATCTGTGCATCATGCAGCTTTGGGATTGAGTCCGTCTCACCCCTCAGCCATCGAATGAAGCATCTTTCAGGGGAAGAAGAGGAGCAGGCGGAGAAGTGAAGGACAGCCGGGCCAAACCTACCTGCTGTGGCAGAGTCCGAGACTCTGGACAAGCCATCCTCATGCCACTTGTAAATAACAAAGTAGGCGATGATTGCACAGTAGGCACAGAAAAGGCTTTGGTCGATGGAAAGGCTCAGGTGGATTCTTTGATAAAGGTAAGCTCCATGTCTTACCAGTTTTTTAATGCTGGAACTGTTTAGGACATAAGAAATGGTTGGGTGTAATTCTGCTATATTGTTTAATTTATGAATATACTTTCAGTCTGTTGCTAATTTTTACAATTGAATAAGCAGGTGCAGGTTGCCATCTGATACATGTCTGAAAAATGGTCGGTAAATCTGATTTTATTAGCCAATATTTGTGACTTTTAAAAAATAAAATGGCAGGTCATTATTGCAATAGAGTGGAAAATATATAAAAAGTTAAATGTGTTGTGCATCATCAATTATTGTCAATCTTCACTATTTTCTGTGTATGCTGTGTCTTGTCACAGACTAAACATACACAGAACATCATATACCCCGGCTAAAAAAGCACTATGAAAAGAATTTTTTCTTGGTCCACTGCATCATAGTGGCCGTTCTGTATCTGTGTCAGCTAATGGCCATGCCTGGCAATTTGTCGCAGTTATTGACGTGCATGTGGTTGTTTAAACTATAATTCACTATAATAGTTTTCCGTTGATGGCATGTCCTTAATTTATATGATTTTCTTTTTTCTTGCACAGTGAGAAAAAGGTATTTGGTCAACGATCACATTTTGCTTCATACTTTATATTTTCTTGCTATGCAGTTAGCTTGCACTTATAACAAGCCCCCAGTGTATCATCTGAGTATAAATTATACTGCATGGAAAAGTAAAAATGCCAATTAATACATTCAGTACACAAATCAAATAATATAACATACTCGTAGTTATCATGTTCCCTCTCATCTATCCACGCTCTGACTGCACAAGGTTGCTTTGGCTTATCTAGGAATAGATCAATGATAATGGGATTAATTGTAATATTTTTCATTGAAACCACTCCTGCTAATCCTCCAGTGCTAAGCTCATGCCTATTAATAAAATACGGTGTTGGCAGTGGTGTGGTGGAGGGTTTACAGGGTACCCAGCTCTTTTGCAGTGGTTTACCCATCTATCAGCCAAAAAGCTATTGGAATATATAGGAGAGTACCCATCTACCTAGTAATACACCCGCTTCATCAACTACCACTACACCACTGCATGGTAAATGTATTGATAAAGCACTTTACAGCAACCAGCAGGTATCCAAAGGGCTGAACATCAGAAACACATATCATACAACAGAAAGAGTGAACATAGAAAACAGTAAAATCAGAAAAGATTACAAAGAAATGAAGTTGTCACACCACTGTACAATGTATATATATATATATATATATATATATATATATATATATATATATATATATGGGAAGATCTGCTTTTATGATCTATGTATATATATATATATATATATATATATAGATCATAAAAGCAGACCTTCCTATGTTATTGTTACAAGCAGCTTTAGATGATAAATGGGATATTTATCAGAATTGTTCACCAAACCTCTATATTTTTCTTTCTTTCATGAAGCACTGAGTTTGTCTGATTTGTCATGTCTTAAGGACATATTTGAAACTTGCAATGTTAACGTGTTCACCAGAGGACAATTCTTTAGAGGACTGATAAGTAGTAGTAGTAGTAGAGTTATTTATTTGATTAGGACGATGCACATTAATCAGCATTTCTGTCTCTAGTTACCTAGCACGCATGTCTTTAAGTGCACAATGTCTATTGATAACAGGTGATTGGTGGTCTGAACGTATACCCGATCGGGTTATGTGCACAGCAGGGCCGTGTAATACCAACCACATTGGACCATGCTGTCACATCCTTTGAGTTGTAGGAAAGTGTGTGTGTGTGTGTGTGTGTGTGTGAGACAGGCACAGAGTGCAACACCGAAGAGAGATACAAAAAAGATATTTAATAACTTTATTAGACCACTCTATAATTTACAGATAGAGCAGGTCTAGATCGCTCTATAATTTACAAATAGAGCAGTTCTAAACCGCTTTATATTTTATAGATAGAGCAGGTCTAGACCACTCTATAATTTACAGATAGAGCAGGTCTAGACCACTCTATAATTTACAGATAGAGCAGGTCTAGACCACTCTATAATTTACAAATAGAGCAGTTCTAAACCGCTTTATATTTTATAGATAGAGCAGGTCTAGACCACTCTATAATTTACAGATAGAGCAGGTCTAGACCGCTCTATAATTTACAGATAGAGCAGGTCTAGACCGCTTTATATTTTACAGATAGAGCAGGTCTAGTAGTTCAATCCAGAGCAAGCAATAGTGCGACAGTGGCGAGGAAAAACTCCTTTATAGGAAGAACCTGACAGACCCAGGCTCTTGGTTGGCGGTGTCTGACGGGCCGGTTGGGGGTGATGAACAGGGGCAATAACAGTCACAGTAAAAGATAATGGAACAGTGACTAGAAATAGTAGTTTGTAGTAGTTCATGGCAATGCACGGCATTACAAGGCACAGCAGGGTGTAACAGGGTGTAACAGGGCATCGCAGGGCGTGTAGCAGAACCATCGCGACAGCTGCAAACGTGATTTTGGAGCCTCCCTGATCCAAGGAAACATGCTGGGGGAAAAGAAAAATAAGGAATCTGGGAATGACTCCCCAGAGCTAGATTAGTTACAAGCATTTCTGGGACATGGATGCACACAAATGGAAAGATAAAGGAGAGAGGAGCTCAGTGTTTCAAAGGAAGTCCCCCGGCAGTCTAAAACTATTACAGCATAACTAAGAGAGACAGGGGTACCGTGTCTGCGGCTACACACCCTCCCCTCCACCCTGGTCTAGGGTGTGTAGAGGTGTGTTGGTTGGCAGCACACAGCGTCTGGTTCCCTTACTTTTTTCCCAAACTGCAGCTCAAATAGCACAATTACATTTATTTCTTTACCCCCATACAGGTGGTGGCATGTTACCGGCACTTGGCCTCATGTGTCGGTGGTTGCACGGACAGCTTGCAGCTGCGGGATGAGTTGCGTCGAACACGAGAAAAGGCCCTAACGTTGGCCGTATCCATCTGTCATCATCTGACCTCACATCTCCGGAACAAGAGCCTGCCCGAGGGGCAGCGGAGGGAGATGGAGCTCCTGTGGGTGGCCTTCTCCTCCAGCCTAGAGCTCCTCCACGTTGACATGTGCAAAGTTTTCAACATCAGTGACATCTTCTCTCTGGCCAACACTGTTGTCCTGGTGCAAACTGGCCTACAAGGTACATTACAGCCCTGCACGTTACACTGAGTACACTGATTGTGTATGCAAATAGTATTTCAGGAGGTGGATTAGTCAAGGAAAGCACATCAGATAAAAAATGTGTCCAGTATGAAAACTTTAGAAGAATTACAACAAATCTGCAAAATAACCCTCCCTAGTGTAGCAGTAGTGGATTGTAACTAAGCACATGTAACCAAGTACTGCAGGACAAAAGTACAAATTTAAAGGTATACTTGTACTTGACTTTATTTTTCATGCCACTTTTCTACTTCTCCTCCGCTACACACTCATCTCAAAGATTTCGATTTTTTGCACACAAAACACATGTTTTATTATACATTAAACTACCCAAAAATACATATATAGGCGTACCAGTCCAGCTGAATGATTAGCTGAAAAGACACTTAGTTGATAGATAGAACTGTTTGGATCGGTTCCAGTTTCTAGCGTGTGAGGATGTTTTCCTGCATTGAGTACTTTTACTTTTAATACTTTAACTACATTTTCCTGATTATACTTACATACTTTTATATCATATTATATCATTTGTATCATTTTCAATGCAGGCCTTTTACTTGTAACAGAGTATTTTTTTACAGTGAGGTATTGGTATTTTTACCTAAAGGTGCTCTAAGTAATGTTGGGTGACGTTACTTCTCAATGACGAGTATTTTCAAACAAAATGAGACTAGCTGGCCTCCTCCTCATCCCGTCCCCTCCCCCTCCATTCTGTGCTTCCGAGCACTAACCTACTAACACCTGCTGTAGCTAAAACTGAGTCTAATATAACAGTCACGCAATAAATCCTACCTTTATGAAGCTTGTCATGTTTAGAAAGGTGTTGATTCAGCTGTATGGTCATTACTGAGGATGTTCTTCGTGGTGTTGTTGAACAGTACTGCGTTATGCAGAGAGGTGTCTCTGTTATTTAGACTACCCTCATTGTTATGAATAACAGAAAATAATAATTAGAACATTATAACCAGGGTACAAGCCATCAGCCAAATGCTGGTAAAATATGCATGTGGCTGGTAGATTTGATCAACTCACCGGCCAGAAGAACAAATGTTATAGTCTATATTAGACATTTGGCTAATGGACAAAAAGGTTGATTTTTCACCCTGATTATAACCTTCCTGAGGGTGTGATGTATTGTGTTGTAATGGGCTATGTTCATTTTGTTTGACAAATTCCACTGGGGACAGGGGGGACATTTTTTTATTTTTATTGATAAGTCTTGGTAATTGGCCCTTATAGAGAAAGTAGCAGCTTTTTCTTATACATAGTTTAGTAGCCTATATTCATTCTGGCATAATTTCATCATAATCGATTTAATTATTTCCTGGATTTTGTATCACCATAGTCCCTACAAATGCAAAATATAGGATTTAAATTAAAAAAAACACATACACACACTCCTCAAACCAAAGCTACACTTTTGGAACCAGTACAATCATGTTTGATTGGCAGTATTCTTATTTTTTCCAATTGTTGATTGTGGTAATGCAGGAGGAGGCAGTGAGGTAGCAGCCCGAGCCCTCAGTCTGCCAGACCTGAACCTGGCTCCGAACCCAACCCTGCCTGCTGGGCTGGAGAGCCAGGAGCGCAGCACCATGGAGCAGGAGATCAGCCAAATGGACCACATGATCGATGACATGGAGATGAAAGTGAACGTGATGCGCTGGATGGTGGAGCCCCATGGGCCCCATGGGCCCCAGGGTGCAGAGGCGCTCAGCAGCAGCGACAGCTCCTCCCTGGCCATGCTCTCAGTGGATGAGGAGCAGCCTGGACACCCGCCTCCATGCCAGCGCAGTCACATCTCTGTGCTCTTATTGCTGGCTGCTGTTGTTTTGGTTGCAGCCACTTTATCTGTCTGTATAATATTTTTCACATGAGCAAAACCTTAACAACTTGCTTTTTTTCAGTAAAACTTCAACAATGCTCAGTAACACTGACATATTTTCAAAAGAATAATACAAATTTCTAATAACTAAATGATCTGCTAGTGCATAGATACTTTGTCAAAAAATACATTAAAATAAATCTGGGTGCAAACCAGTTTGCCATTTATTGTAGTAAATCCAAAGCTCCCATATAATTTAAATTATCTTTGTTGAACAAGGTCACAAAAAGACATAGTTGCCAGTTAATGGCTTTATATGGCCAACTGGTGTAAAGTAAAATAATTATTGTGATTATTACGATCTAGAACGTGATGATTTTTACCTCAAAAAAGATAGAACTACTTATATACTTCCCTTTGTTACAGTACATTCTCCTTTCCTAAAAGACACATTTTATTCCTTGAAGATTTTTTTGATTGCTATTTATTGTGTATATAATCTGTGCTGTAGGGAACCGACAATGTGTAGTTATGGATTATAAAAGTATCAACTTTGATATGACTGTGTTGTGTTGTTTTCCATTCATCCTTATTGATTAACACTTTGGTCATTGTGCAGAATTCAAACGGCATTAAAGTACTCATTGTACTGCTTTGTTTGTTTTTCATACTTTTAAAGAAGTAAATACAATTATATAATCTATAAAAGTCTGTAAGGCTTGTCTGTATAACTGTCGGTCAAACCTTATTATGCCTTATTATTTACAACCACATGTTATTATGCTCAGTTGACAAAATACATGTATATAAATAACTATAATATTGCGATGTTGAGGAAATCCATTCTGAAAGGTAGGAGGGAATAGTAACTGAACCAATGAATGCAATTAGAAACATATTATTAAAGACTGGAGTTACTGTTCTTTTATTATATTATGCAAATATAGTAGGCCTGTGTAATGTTATGTGTGCCAAAGTTATGATTGAAAGCTCTGCAGTAAAGAAAGCAACAACAACAAAACCATTTACAGTAAATTACATTTTTTTTTTAAAACTGTTTCAGTTTTTTTTTTTTGGAAAGAGTTTGATGTCTTCCAGCCAATGTTATATCTGATGCGTATAGTCTATGGGGGGAGGGAGGCAGTTGAGGGTTTGGTGCCTTGCTTAAGAGCACCTTTCCCAGGAGGTTGAACATAATATGCCAAAGGCATTTTCAATCACCCACCTTGCTCTGGAGTGGCAGTAAAATGTATTCTGACGTTAATATTCTCAAAATTCTGACTTTATTCTCAGAATTCTGAGATTAAAATCAGAACTCAAATACACTTTTCACCAGTGGCCCTAATCCTCTTCCGTACACACACTCACCTAAAGGATTATTAGGAACACCTGTTCAATTTCTCATTAATGCAATTATCTAATCAACCAATCACATGGCAGTTGCTTCAGTGCATTTAGGGGTGTGGTCCTGGTCCAGACCATCTCCTGGACTCCAAACTGAATGTCAGAATGGGAAAGAAAGGTGATTTAAGCAATTTTGAGCGTGGCATGGTTGTTGGTGCCAGACGGGCCGGTCTGAGTATTTCACAATCTGCTCAGTTACTGGGATTTACACGCACAACCATTTCTAGGGTTTACAAAGAATGGTGTGAAAAGGGAAAAACATCCAGTATGCGGCAGTCCTGGGGGAGAAAATGCCTTGTTGATGCTAGAGGTCAGAGGAGAATGGGCCGACTGATTCAAGCTGATAGAAGAGCAACTTTGACTGAAATAACCACTCGTTACAACCGAGGTATGCAGCAAAGCATTTGTGAAGCCACAACACGCACAACCTTGAGGCGGATGGGCTACAACAGCAGAAGACCCCACCGGGTACCACTCATCTCCACTACAAATAGGAAAAAGAGGCTACAATTTGCAAGAGCTCACCAAATTTGGACAGTTGAAGACTGGAAAAATGTTGCCTGGTCTGATGAGTCTCGATTTCTGTTGAGACATTCAGATGGTAGAGTCAGAATTTGGCATAAACAGAATGAGAACATGGATCCATCATGCCTTGTTACCACTGTGCAGGCTGGTGGTGGTGGTGGTGTAATGGTGTGGGGGATGTTTTCTTGGCACAGTTTAGGCCCCTTAGTGCCAATTGGGCATGGTTTAAATGCCACGGCCTACCTGAGCATTGTTTCTGACCATGTCCATCCCTTTATGGCCACCATGTACCCATCCTCTGATGGCTACTTCCAGCAGGATAATGCACCATGTCACAAAGCTCAATCATTTCAAATTGGTTTCTTGAACATGACAATGAGTTCACCGTACTAAAATGGCCCCCACAGTCACCAGATCTCAACCCAAAAGAGCATATTTGGGATGTGGTGGAACGGGAGCTTCGTGCCCTGGATGTGCATCCCACAAATCTCCATCAACTGCAAGATGCTATCCTATCAACATGGGCCAACATTTCTAAAGAATGCTTTCAGCACCTTGTTGAATCAATGCCACGTAGAATTAAGGCAGTTCTGAAGGCGAAAAGGGGGTCAAACACAGTATTAGTATGGTGTTCCTAATAATCCTATAGGTGAGTGTATAGTAGACACAGAGTTCTTACGGCTTTAGTAATTTTTGAGTACTTAATTGAATCATTTTCATCAGTCATAAAACCAGAAAAGAATGGTTTAGAACCACTGCTGTGGATGTGGTATTTAGCATTTAGAAATAAAAGTGTTTCCCTTCATATTCAGCTTCAAAGTCAAACATACCAAAGAAACTATCCTTAAAGTAAAAATAAAAAGTATGAGATTAATAATGTGAATTAATTTTAAGATCTCTGACCAGAATTTTCCTGTATGGGGGGACAATTTCCAAAAAAAAGATGGGACACGTTTTTAATTAAACACAATGAAGGTATGAGTAGCATTGGTGACACACGTGAGCTTTATTTTGAAAAGTGGGACCGGACGTGTGGAAGTTTCATGTCTTGATGGTAGGGCGCCAATAACTGTAAAGCATAGAGGGGAAAAGTTGCAATGCATCTTTTCACAGACGGAAGTACACCCTGCTGCTGGGCGGCGGAACCATAGACAGTTAAAGAAACACTAGTTATGCTATAAACTAGGGCGGAACACTAGCTTTGACAACAATGGTGCTTAAACAGTGTCATTTCCGACTTAAACGTGTTGGTGTTAACCATGACTTTTCTTTTAATCAACACAGAGATAGCGGTTTTCTTTTGACAGCCGTCAACAAATCACCGTGTGTCCGATGTATCGTCCCTCCACCTTTTAGGAACTTTGACAAGCTTCTAAGGAGAGGGAGACGAGCTGGACTGACGACCAGGCGTCTGGGTCTTTCTGCAGTGACGCAGATGTCCGCGAGAGGTAACTACCATGGTAACTACGGTCTAAAGAGCGTAAATATGGCAGAAACTGTACGTTAAACCTGAATGTGAGCAGTTTGTGCTTAAATGCAGTGTTGCTTCACATAAGTGACGCAAATTAAAGGTGTTTTTTTTGTTGTATGGTGGGTAGCTACGTGCCCTTCAGGAACCCCCACGCGACACTTCTCAATCTAACTCATCAGACAATGTCACTGCAACTGCCCTCCATCGCTACTGTCCCTTTCTTTCACTGTCTATGTACTGTCCTCATCGGGGCAGGTCGGGATGGGTGTTTTTGAGTTTCAAAATAAAAGTCATCTTCCGGTCAAAATAAAAGTTCCCTTCAGGTCAAAATAAAAGTCCTCTTCAAGTCAAAATAAAAGCCCCTTCAGGTCAAAATAAAAGTTCCTTTCAGGTCAGAATAAAAGTTCCTTTCAGGTCAGAATAAAAGTCCCCTTCAGGTCAAAATAAAAGTCCCCTTCAGGCCAAAATAAAAGTCCCCTTCAGGCCAAAATAAAAGTCCTCTTCAGGTCAAAATAAAAGTTCCCTTCAGGTCAGAATAAAAGTCCTCTTCATAAATGGAGGATAAATCTGCAATGTTTTTAATTAGGGCGGCACATATGAGGACATTATCCAATTACGATTATTTTGACTGATATTGCGATTGCTATAGGATTCATGATATTAGAGGGAATGATCATTTTTGTATCATTATTCTCATTTTCATTGAAAAATATTAAAATCTAAAGAATATGTAGCGAAAATGCCACTTCACAAGACAGAAGTTACAAAAATACAGAAATGTGGAGTTATAAAATATGCAGTGTTTATAGCAAAAAAGAAAGGAGGGAAAAATAAATATCTGTAATGTCCAGTGTCCAGGTAATACTGTCTTGGATTACCCCTCCCATCTTCTTATCGTTGATTTCAGAGCTGAGTACTTCCATCAACGCCTTCCAGTATTTAAACCCAGACGTACCAAAGTCTGAAAGCGGGAAGCTGCTTTTTGATACGCATGCGGTGGTACGACTCTTTGAGAAAAATGGTTTGGCTTCTTTTGTTATTTCAAAAAATTGTCACCATGTATATAATCACTCTGCTTTGTTAATAACAAGCTGTTGGTTTTCCTCAACAGGCTTCCCAACTCAGCAAGCTGAGGCGATGGTTAAAGTTCTGGTGAGGATGACGAACTCTAACATGGATGTCATCTATAATGACATGGTAACCAAAGTGCTGCAGGTGAGACAGTAGCTGGAGGTTGAATGGAAACAGAAATAAGTCAGAAATAAGTATTATGTCATTTGGTTCTTCTGTGTGTCTCATTCAAAAGGCTTTCCCCCAAAAGCCACTCAATGTCCTCAATAGCACATTTATTAAATGAAAAAAAACATGGTTAACTTATCATACCACAGTACACTGTAGTACGAAATGACGTGCAAAGTTCACAGCTTAAAAGAATACAGCACAGAAACAATTAAACAGTTATTAGTTATATGAATTAAAGTAGATAAATGATTAAAGGCTTATATAGGTGTGCAGAGCATGTAGAGTGATAAATATAAAATATATAATGTCTAAAAAAAAGTTGACTATGTCAGCTAAATAACTATGTCAAAGTCCAAAATAATAGAAACACCCACATAGAGATTCTTTATTTCCTTCTTTTGTTTACTTGTTCATTAACATTTATTGATATAAAAACAATAAGTTTCACCTGCATAGGTAGCTTATCATCCATATCATTACATTGAAATATTGTCTGTATTTTTACATCAGAAGCCCACCACTAACCTGGAAAACTGTGAATGTTTCGCGGTCATAAGCGTAGCAGGGAATTAGAATGACAAAAAACAATAATATGATCATTAATTTGAATATGATGTACTATAATTTCAGAATTTGTAGTCCCAGACACAGGAATGTCTGAGGATTCTGGTAAATGGGAAGAATTACACCACATCTCTTCTGTATGTGGTTGTTTCCTCTACGGTAACAATACTTTTCAATAATTAAGGTATTGATCAATATCAATACCAACGTTGGGTTTATCGATATTATCGGTATTTGGATCGATCCACCCACCACTATAGAAAAGAGATAAGACGGCGTTGAGATTGAATGTGCAATGTAGGCAGACAAGGCCAATGAGATCAATGAATGAATAATCAGAATTTGTATTTATTTTTTTTTAGATTTATTTGTCTTATTAGTTAAAAATCTCTCTTTCCATAAAGTCTTAGTGACGGGTGTGTAGGATCGAATACTCTAGAAAGAAACCCGATGTATACCTGCACTGTCAGGATTTTAAAGTGGCACCCATCCTGACAGTGGGCAGGATTTCTGGTTCTCCCCCTGTTCCATACCTTTAAGGTGTTAGTACCTTCCTTTTTGTGTCCAATGAGTCATTTACTTTGCGTTACTAAGGTATTCTTGTTCATGTTTGCATTATTTGGGTGATTTTTTTGGCAGGAGATCATGTTGCAGCGTGTGATGTCTCAAATAGTGGTTGTAAAGAAGGACATGATAATCCTGGAGAAGAGTGAGTTCTCTACTTTACTGGCAGAAAGTGAGGTAAGTGTGTTTAACGGCAGAGGAAAGTAATTGTTGCATTGCGTCTGTGCCCTTGGTTGTTATGTTGGTATGTCGCCATGGTCCCTGAAGTCACATCCCTCTGCAGAAACTGACTTTTGACAAAACTACATGCACTTGCATCATCCATATAGAGAAAGAAGTTAGAGTATATTTAAGTTAGACAATTGGATGGTCAATAAACTATCTGAATTAAAAACAAAATGCACAATTAATACAAATTTACAGTGTTTAGGTCTGGAAGACTGTATGATCGTGCTTTGTGTTTGCCAGGTTTGGGATACATGTGTACTGTGATGTATGTTCATATCTGTTCTGTTTTTGATTCCAAATAACTCAACTGTGTCGATATTAACATTTCTCTAGAAACTCGAGATCCAGTTATTGCAGCTCAAGGTCCAACTGGCTGTAAGTGCTCATTCTAATTTACTCATATCTAGAGCCCGGCCGATGTATCGATGTTATCGGCTAATATTATTTCCCGAACTATCGTTATCGGCATTTATAATTTACTTATAATTTAATTATAATTTTTTTAAGTAGTCATTCTTTTTGTGTGTTTGTGTTCAAAGGACTTTAGTGTTTTATACATTTTATTTATCACAACTTTAATATATTTTGAAGTTCTGTTGTGACAACAAAACAAATGATTGTAGTGAGAAGTCATAAATAACTAATGCTAGGGAAATCTGTTCATGTTTAATAATAATATATCGGCCGATATATCGGAATATTTGATTTTTAAATAACCAAATATTTGTATCGGTATCAGCCTTAAAAGTCCTTTATCGGTCGGGCTCTATTTAAATCCCTTTATGTCCAAGTTTTAAGGTAAAAGTTCATTTAAGAAGCATTTCATCATCTTTCGTTTCATCCAAGATGTTTTTATTTTCTGTTTTTTTGCTGTGACGTTCCTTTGTGTATCTGTGCAGGATGTCATGAATAAAGTGCGCTCAGACACTGTTATGGACATGCATTTGGAGAAGAATCGCGCAAAAGCATTGGTAGGTGTCTAAGAACATTAAATACGTGTTTGGAGATCTGTCGACTGCGCTTTTATTTAGTCTTTTGTCATCTTCACTCACGTACATATACGGTAGATAATTGCAGATAATTATTGTTAACAGATCCTTAATTCCACTTATTGCATTTCTCTTCTAAATAAAGCCTTATTTCTCATTTTCAGAAAGTAGGGCATGACAAGATGCTTCTAGAAACACGAGCTGAGATTATGGAAATGGTTTGTATATGTGCTGGACACCTACAGTACATGTTTCCTATCCTATCACATGTAATTTGTAGTTTATGGTTATCTACCGCTCTATCAGGTCAGACGACGATACAGTGATTCATTAGGATGTCCGTGTCTAATTGCCTTTTTTACAGACTGCAGAGCAAGATCGTCATTTAACTCAGACCAACATTAAAATAGACACGGAAGTGGCTGGTCTGAAAACCATGTTAGAGGCCCATAAACTGGATACTATAAAATACCTTGCAGGTAGGACCTTTGTGCGTTGTTGTTACAGTATGTAGAATCAGCACTCATAGCCATAAGAACTAGGGCTGTCAAAAATGAATGGCAACTGTTTTAAAGGTCCCATGGCATGAAAATGTCATTTTATGAGGTTTTTTTAACATTAATATGAGTTCCCCCCAGCCTGCCTATGGCCCCCCAGTGGCTAAAAAATATGTATTATTTCCAATCAGAGCTATTTATGTCATCTTTTAATATTGCAAGGGGAAAAATATCGCAATATAAGATTTTTCCAATATTGCACAGGCCTACTTCAGATACAGTATTAGGGGACCACTAAGGTCTATATAAAGGAGACTTCAGATACAGTATTAGGGGACCACTAAGGTCTATATAAACGAGACTTCAGATACAGTATTAGGGGACCACTAAGGTCTATATAAAGGAGACTTCAGATACAGTATTAGGGGACCACTAAGGTCTATATAAAAGAGACTTCAGATACAGTATTAGGGGACCACTAAGGTCTATATAAAAGAGACTTCAGATACAGTATTAGGGGACCACTAAGGTCTATATAAAAGAGACTTCAGATACAGTATTAGGGGACCACTAAGGTCTATATAAAAGAGACTTAAGATACAGTATTAGGGGACCACTAAGGTCTATATAAAAGAGACTTAAGATACAGTATTGGGGGACCACTAAGGTCTATATAAAAGAGACTTAAGATACAGTATTGGGGGACCACTAAGGTCTATATAAAAGCATCCAAAGACCACCATGTCATGGGACCTTTTAAAGTGGGTTATTATGGGTATAACCTTAGCAATTTAAAAATGAAAGCAATGTTCATTTAAAATGCAATCAATACACGTCTCTGCTAAATTTGACAGTCTCAACTTGCAAGGAAACAGAATTTCCAAAAGTAGTTATCAAACATTTAACAGTATAAAAATGAAGTAAAGGACTTACTGAAACATGCCGACTTATGATTGACCTATGCTTTATTTATTATTTTTTTAAATCTTTCAGGTTCAGTGTTCACCTGTCTCACTGTGGTCTTGGGTTTCTATCGTATTTGGATGTAGGCATGACCATACTCTACATATGATGTTCGAATAACCTCCGGTGACTCATGTGGGGAAGTTTGCATTCCCTGGTGTCTTGTGCCAAATGTCCTTTTATTTTTAGTCATATTTAGTCATTAACATGTATTTTTTGGACATTTTAGACTTTTTTTAAATAAGAGATTATTTCTCATAACTATTTCAGTCAAACAGTGTTTCACACATCTCAAATATTGAATAAATGTCATAATTACCTGACAATATACACTTGTTGAATGTAACTTTGTTAAATGCGTTTTTACATCGAGCCTCTTCATTTATGCCAATACAATCTTACACAGACACATGTTAGATAAGAGCCAGGGCTCCTGGGCTCTACAGCACCTTGTTACACAGACACATGTTAGATAAGAGCCAGGGCTCCTGGGCTCTACAGCACCTTGTTACACAGACACATGTTAGATAAGAGCCAGGGCTCCTGGGCTCTACAGCACCTTGTTACACAGACACATGTTAGATAAGAGCCTGGGCTCCTGGGCTCTACAGCACCTTGTTACACAGACACATGTTAGATAAGAGCCAGGGCTCCTGGGCTCTACAGCACCTTGTTACACAGACACATGTTAGATAAGAGCCTGGGCTCCTGGGCTCTACAGCACCTTGTTACACAGACACATGTTAGATAAGAGCCAGGGCTCCTGGGCTCTACAGCACCTTGTTACACAGACACATGTTAGATAAGAGCCAGGGCTCCTGGGCTCTACAGCACCTTGTTACACAGACACATGTTAGATAAGAGCCAGGGCTCCTGGGCTCTAGAGTACGCTGTTTTGTCGCCAGTAGTTGCATAGCATACATTTCTCTGGATGTGTGACTGCTAGATGGAAAAAAAGGGGACATGCCAATTCTCTAGATGAGCTGCAGCCGAGCCTGATTGAACCCCGGCGCTCCAGACGGGCACTGCACTAGTTCTATCTCATGATGAAAAAGTAGAGATGCTTGTAGACAAAAATGAAGAGATTTTATCTTAGTTTTTATTTTAAGCAAAACATTTTAGTCTCTTCTTTTTTTGTCAACAGTAATGCATGTTCATTTAGTCTTAGTCAGCGTTTTTGTACATCGGTGCAGTCTCGTCATCGTCTCTGCCAACAGATCACTGGCAGATGTTTTTGAAGTAATGACATTTTTTTAAAGGGCTTTTTGCCTTTAATTGATAGGACAGCTGTAGACAGGAAATAGGAAAGAAATAAGGGGGGGCGGGGGACAACATGCAGCAAAGGGATCAAAACTTAGTCTTGGTACATGGGACGCACGCTCAACCAGGTGAGCTACCAGGCCGACCCGAAAAATTAGATTATTGACCACACAACCAATAATGTCTTAGGTGCCCGTGGTTATTTCGTGCCTGCCGAAACATAGTTGATAAATGTACTTTATAAAGTTTTTTAAAAGTTTTTTTTAAGATCATTTACTTAAAAAAACTCCATTCAGAAAATGTTGTGCAGACAGTTGCTATAAATACTAACCTCTTATTTAGATAATACTGTTTAAAACTGAACTTTTCAAAAATGTTATGTATTTATTTGGTATGTGTACATATCAAGCTGTGGAGAAGATCAGAGGAAGGGGGGGACATTGGGAACCACTTTGCTATTTTATCACTTGTATCTACTTTTCTGCTTTGTGGTCTCGGATTTTTTTGTAACATGATTGATTAACTTATATTATTTGAATAAAATGATTTGTCAATATAAACTTTGTGCCCAACAAATGAAGTCTCTTTTTTGTTGCTAATTTTGTGTAGTGATATATTTAATGGTACTGTTGTTGGAAACTGGCCATTACTCTGATCTACATTATAAGTCTTACACATAGACTGTATATATATTATTAATTAATATTAACGGTCTATGGTGCTGTCTCCTGTGTTTCAAAATATAAAGTAACATACTATGTTACTTATTGTATGTTGCAACTCTGTGAGCTGGAAATGCGAGGAAGTTAAAGTAGTGATAGTAATATTTATATTTTATGATGTAAAGAGTGAATAGAAGATATATATGAGTTGTCTTGACTCTTAAGCATAGCTCTTGAGGTAAATGATGGCACAAAAATAAACAGTTAAGGCAATTGTCAACGTAACCCGGCTTTTATTTTGAAATATGTTTGAACCGGAAGCGATTGTCATAGTGGCATCGGCAACTAACGCAATGTGTTCTCTACTGCTGACACGTGTGTAGCTGTCAAAGAAGCGTTTATCCGTCAACAACACCACTTATAAAATTGAATTGTAAGTTTACATGTATGTGTTGTCAATGTAAGTTGTAAATGATAGTTTGTAATGACTCATTTTAAAGTAAAAAAAAAAGACCGGCTAGCGGCTAAGCTAGCAGACGGAACCAGAGTAACGTAACGTTAACTTAGTAAAGCTAGCGTTAGTAGTTAACTTAAAAGCCTAAACAGGATGGTTAACTAGCTAAACGTTTGACACGATACTTGATTGACATAACTTCCACTTGACAATGTTGTGAACTGAAGTGGTGTGCTGCATTGTTGTCAGCCATTCCTAAATGTAACGGTATTGTTTCGCTGTTTAACTGTTAAGGGTTTCAGAAATGTTAGTTTTATTTTCAATAACTTGGCTGCTTTGTCACCAACTGATAAACTAATATTTTGTATTGTATATTGCATTTTTGCAGGCACTGTTAGGTGTTTCCAATGCAGTAATGGCTGATGCGTTCAGTAGCAGCTCGGAAACCGTAATTCAGCGTGTGGTAGACGTTACAGTGAAGACAAATACTCCTGTGGATAAACTTGAAGAGTTGTATCAGATTAAGGAGACTTGCGACTTTCTCAGAGAGCATACATTTGAAAAGGTAGGACATCTATTCTACTTTTAGTCATGTAAATATTTAAGCTAATTATGAAAGCATGGAAGAACAACACAATTCTTGTTAAAAAACAACAACAACCTGTTTGATAAGCTGTTCAGTTAAGCAACTAAAGTTAAACTTGCCAGAAGTTGAGAAGTTTATTTGTCTAAAATGGTTAATATTCACAGGTTGCATTGCAGTTTCCTGATGAGCTGCTGGTGGATTCAGTTGCAATAGCAGTGGAGATTGAGAGAATCAGTAATGCCAAGACGTTCATTTTGGGAGATACATCCTATGGCAGGTAACACCAGGTTTAACCATAGACTGCATATATAATTAATATTAATGGTCTATGGGTTTAACTGAGAAAACTCGTGCTTGGTTTAAAGATCCCATGGCATGGTGCTCTTTGGATGCTTTTATATAGACCTTAGTGGTCCCCTAATACTGTATCTGAAGTATCTTTATATAGACCTTAGTGGTCCCCTTATGACCTCATAAGGGGCAAGATTCCAGATCGGCCAATCTGAGCTTTCATTTTCTCAAAGGCAGAGCAGGATACCCAGGCCTCGGTTTACACCTATCACCATTTCTAGCCACTGGGGGCCATAGGCAGGCTGGGGGAACGGAACGTTTAATAATGTGCACTTGAAAGGCTACATAAGTCATTTTTATTGCTTGGATTCTTCATGCAAAGTGAGGTGGAAAGCAGTGGCCAGTGATACCTTTAGTCATTTATCTATTAAAAAAAAGACACAGGCACCTTATGCTTTACATTACTTTATGCTGTGCACATTTTCAATTTTGGATCCAGCACACACGTGACATTTAGAATTCAGAACAGCTTTTAACACTGATTTAATACTAAGTGAGGATATCAGGCTTTTGGCATTTTAATTTATTTTTATTTTTTTTCTCTTTTTATCATCATCAGGCTTATTAATATGCCTTAGTAAAGTTGCTTATTAAATAAAAAATACCAGCTTTTGCTTCTACCGGCTCTACTCTACAGTGAATTTTAATTTGATGTTTAAGCTCATATTTTTGATTTTTTCCAGACTATTACATAACACTGTGTAAGTTAAATGCTTTAAGGTGTTGTGATTATCCAATTGTTGAATTCTCCGGAGCAGCTGCTGCGTGGATGAGATAGCTGCAGAACATGTTGGAGCCGACTGCATTGTGCACTACGGCAGCGCTTGCCTCAGCCCGTCTAAACGGCTGCCATTGATGTACGTCTTTGAGCGGAGACCTGTGGCTCTTGAGAAGTGCACTTCTGCCTTCAGAGAACTCTACCCGGACACACAGAGTCACGTTGTCCTCCTCTGTGACGTCAACTATGTTCATGTTAAAGGTAAGCTTAGAATGTATTTATTTATTTGGTCTGTGAAGCACTTTGTGACTCTGTCTGAGATAAGTGCTATATATATATATAAATAACTTTACTGATCTATAAAGCCCTACTATATGTTCTTTTATCTGAAAGAGAGAATATATAGTTATTAGGGCTGTCCCCTCTTAGTCGACTAACCTGTGGTTTTGGTCTTAGTCGACTAAGATTTCTAAGTTGATAAGTCATTTTTCATGTTTGTTCAAGTTCAAGGCCTTTATTTGTCCCCGAGGGGAAATTAAGTTTGCTGCAGTAGCAAAGAAGTTGACATACAGTACATGACAACAAAGACGACAACATTGATTATTCATGCTTAATTACTCATTTCCAAGAAACTTATGAGCCCATTTCTGGTGAACACAAGATTTAAAGTGGTGCTTTTGCAGGATTAATTGTGTAGAAACTCAGTTTTACAGATGGTTAATTAACTCCATTTATATTGTGCTTTTCTAGTCTCGACCACGTCTCAAAGCGCACAGCTCTGTCTCTTAAATCAACTAATCGACCAAATCATGTGTTAGTCAACTAAGAATTTCTTTAGTCGAGGACAGCCCTAATGGTTATGTCATTATATTGAGTTCATTTAACAAGTCATCTTTTAAATAATTGTGTGTAATTCTTCTTGAAAATAGGACAGCTTTAAGATGAAGATGAATAGTAGGACAAATTGACCTTATTAATTAATTTGAATTGCATTCGCTAACAAGTTGAGCCACATCCACAGTTAAGGCAGAAAGTGTTGAAATCTACCCCAATAACATCTAAGCCTAAATTTGGGATTTTCTCTCCTTGACTGAAGACAACATGCATATATATTTTTTTCAGATGATCTTCTGACACTCCTTTCTCCAGAGTATCCTAACCTTGTCGCCTCAGAACTTGTTGTCGAAGGGGAGCGGTGTTACAGTCACGGCCGGATTAAAAGAAAGCATGATGACACCCGTCTGTCGGAGCCGGACACCAACCAGCGTATTTATCAGTTTGGAAGGCAGTTCTCCTTGAGGAGTGGTTTCAGCATCACTGATTACAGTATGTTTTATATAGGCCAAGAGGGAGCAACTCTGAGAAACTTCATGATGACTTGGAATCGCTGCTCATTTTGTTCTTTTGACCCCGTAAAATTGGCGGGCAGGACTGAGTCAGTAAGTATCAACCGTACACTGATGAAGCGTTATTACGCTATAGAAAGGGCCAAAGATGCCAACGTGGTTGGCATCCTGGTTGGCACACTGGGCATGGCCGACTACCTCCACATCATCCAGCAGTTGAAGGAGACCATCCGAGGAGCTGGCAAGAAGAGCTACATGTTTGCCATGGGGAAGCTGAACGTGCCCAAACTGGCAAACTTTCTCGAAATTGACATCTTTGTGTTAATTGCATGTCCTGAGAACTCACTGCTGGACTCAAGTGAGTTCTATAAACCTGTAGTAACACCGTTTGAGATGGAGGTGGCCTGCAACAAGAAGAGGGAGTGGTCAGAGGAATACGTCACAGACTTTCGACATCTCCTGCCAGGTTAGAATGGGGTTAGATTTAAGGGTTAGTGTATGAAAACTATAACGGGGATCTTTGTAGTATTCTAAAGATCCACATTACAGTGATTAAATGTTATGTATCATGTAAACTTTGCATATATTAAAATTGAAGTTCAGCCCTTTATGTAAGCTTAATTCAAAGAAAAGAGATGGCTAGCTTAAGTTATCCAAAGATTTCTTATTTCCCTTCTAAAATGTGCTTTGTTGACTACAGTAAATATTAATATTTCATTAATATACGTATATTATGTTTACATCTCACAATTTTAATGCTTTTTCTATTTTAGTAATTAATGTTGGAAATATCTGTACCGAGTACTACATTTGGACATCTTAGTGAGAGGGTGGATCAAAGAATATATATATATATATATATATATATATATACAGGTAAAAGCCAGTAAATTAGAATATTTTGAAAAACTTGATTTATTTCAGTAATTGCATTCAAAAGGTGTAACTTGTACATTATATTTATTCATTGCACACAGACTGATGCATTCAAATGTTTATTTCATTTAATTTTGATGATTTGAAGTGGCAACAAATGAAAATCCAAAATTCCGTGTGTCACAAAATTAGAATATTACTTAAGGCTAATACAAAAAGGGAGTTTTTAGAAATGTTGGCCAACTGAAAAGTAAGAAAATGAAAAATATGAGCATGTACAATACTCAATACTTGGTTGGAGCTCCTTTTGCCTCAATTACTGCAGTAATGCGGCGTGGCATGGAGTCGATGAGTTTCTGGCACTGCTCAGGTGTTATGAGAGCCCAGGTTGCTCTGATAGTGGCCTTCAACTCTTCTGCTTTTTGGGTCTGGCATTCTGCATCTTCCTTTTCACAATACCCCACAGATTTTCTATGGGGCTAAGGTCAGGGAGTTGGCTGGCCAATTTAGAACAGAAATACCATGGTCCGTAAACCAGGCACGGGTAGATTTTGCGCTGTGTGCAGGCGCCAAGTCCTGTTGGAACCTGAAATCTCCATCTCCATAGAGCAGGTCAGCAGCAGGAAGCATGAAGTGCTCTAAAACTTGCTGGTAGACGGCTGCGTTGACCCTGGATCTCAGGAAACAGAGTGGACCGACACCAGCAGATGACATGGCACCCCAAACCATCACTGATGGTGGAAACTTTACACTAGACTTCAGGCAACGTGGATCCTGTGCCTCTCCTGTCTTCCTCCAGACTCTGGGACCTCGATTTCCAAAGGAAATGCAAAATTTGCTTTCGTCAGAAAACATGACTTTGGACTCACCAGGTGAGACGCCGCTGTTTCTTGGTCAACAGTGGCTTGACACGAGGTATGCGGCAGTTGAAACCCATGTCTTTCAAGCGTCTCTTGGTGGTGGATCTTGAAGCACTGACTCCAGCAGCTGTCCACTCCTTGTGAATCTTTTTCACAATCTTGACTAGGCGCGGTGATCCCTATCGCTTGTACACTTTTCTGACCACAGTTTTCCTTCCCTTTGCCTCTCTATTAATGTGTTTGGACACAGAGCTCTGAGAACAGCCAGCCTCTTCAGCAATAACCTTTTGTGTCTTTCCCTCCTTGTGCAATGTGTCGATGGTCGCCTTTTGGACAGCTGTCAAATCTGAAGTCTTCCCCATGTTTGTGTAGGCTTCAGAACTGGACTGAGAGACCATTTAAAGCCCTTTGCAGGTGTTTTGAGTTAATCAGCTGATTACTTTGTGGCACCAGGTGTCTTCAAAATTTAACCCTTACACAATATTCTAATTTTGTGACACACGGAATTTTGGATTTTCATTTGTTGCCACTTCAAATCATCAAAATTAAATGAAATAAACATTTGAATGCATCAGTCTGTGTGCAATGAATAAATATAATGTACAAGTTACACCTTTTGAATGCAATTACTGAAATAAATCAAGTTTTTCAAAATATTCTAATTTACTGGCTTTTACCTGTATATACATACACACACATCCCTCTCTGTAATGTGCATACAGTCCCTAATATGAATATGGTTCTATATCTTTAGCCATGTTGGTAACCGTGTTGTGCTTATTTCTTACCACAAGTAGCCAAATGAAGTCTTTTTGTATTTCTATTTTTTTCTCTTTTATCTAACAATTCCACCAGGAGGACAGAGTCATGTGCCATTGGCTGATCAGCAGGAGGAGGGCGATGAGACCGACGTGTCTTTGATCACAGGAGCTCTGCGAAGTTCCAGGCTGTTGAGCAATGAGCCTGCCGTGTCCCCCAGTGGCTCATCCCTGGTCCTGAGGAACCAGACGCTCACTGTAGCCAACACCAACTCAGCTGGTATGACACTGTCAAACGTGCTGCTGCATATATAAGACACTTTATGCGTTTTGTTTCCATACATCCTTAAGTTTATTGTAAAAAGCTTTGCACACACAATAACTCTTACATCGTTTGCATGTGAGCAAACAAAAAAAACAGTTCATTTGTTAGTCTTGTACAAACACACTTCTAAATTATTTCTCTACACGTTTGTGCTTTCTTAGCATCGTTCCTGGCCGAGCGCAGCTGGCGGGGCTTAGAGCAGAAGTTGGGAGAGACACCTGTTGTGAAGGCGGTACAGGGCAGGAGAGGCATAGCTATTGCTTACGAAGAGGAAGGAACGTCTCCATGATAACTTAACTCAACACATTATTTCATCGTACCTGCAGGTATTAAATGTATATTGCTTGTAATTACTGGAAGCTGTAAGTAATGCTACATTTTTATTAAATCAATATCAGGTATCACTTTATTATCACCTTACTTACTGCATCACAGAATCTATAAACCTATGGCTTTTTGGTCCAAACATTACAACTTGTCACACTTGTCAAAATGTATTGTGATTTATTTCTTTAATTTATAAATTAATTAAAAGAATGTAGGCCCGTATTACCAAATGGAGTTGATTCTAAAATGGTTTTAGTAGGTGAAACCTGACCACTTCTCAGCTTTGGACACTTAACTGTATTACTGGCTTTCATATTGTTTCTGTTTACATTTATTTATTTGAATTACTGCCCATTGACAGGAACTTCTTCCACAAAGGATGCAGGAAATATACCAGTATTCCCATTACATTGCCCTTCCAACCAATCCTGGTTTACTAAAGGAAAAAGAAGAAATTACAAATTAGAATTATATGTATTGGACAAATCAGTCTGTCTAAACACAGGAGATACGAAAGAACGGAGTCTCACCTCTCGAGAGTAATGTGATTGTATCGCCTTGATGAAAACTGAGATCCTCTGGATTTGACGACACGTAGGAATGAAGGGCCACGAAGTGAGTCTTGCTCTCTGGTTTTCCATCAGTTTGCTAAAAACACAAAATGCACACAAATAATACTTTTCTGCTAAATTTAGTTTTAAACACTGTCATGTGAAAGCTCATCGCTGTCAAATTGCAAGACAAAAACATATCAAACAGCATGACATTACTGAAACCGATGGATGATAACTAGTGCTGTCAAACAATAAAATATTTAATTAATTGCATTAATGTCATAGTTAACTTGCAATTAATCTCAATTAATCACACATTTTTTAATCTATTCTAAATGTCCCTATATTTCTTTTTGTCCCATTATTTATTTATTTATTTATTTCTTCTCATTTTAATGCTCTTATCAACATTAAAAATGGATCGGCTTGCTTTGTGTACCCCCAGCATATAGCCTACTGTAGTGTCCAAGACCCCCAGCATATAGCCTACTGTAATGTTCAAGACCCCCAGCATATAGCCTACTGTAGTGTTCAAGACCCCCAGCATATAGCATACTGTAGTGTTCAAGACCCCCAGCATATAGCATACTGTAGTGTTCAAGACCCCCCAGCATATAGCCTAATGTAGTGTTCAAGACCCCCAGCATATAGCCTACTGTAATGTTCAAGACCCCCAGCATATAGCCTACTGTAATGTTCAAGACCCCCAGCATATAGCCTACTGTAGTGTTCAAGACCCCCCAGCATATAGCATACTGTAGTGTTCAAGACCCCCCAGCATATAGCCTAATGTAGTGTTCAAGACCCCCAGCGTATAGCCTACTGTAGTGTTCAAGGCCCCCAGCATATAGCATACTGTAGTGTTTAAAACCCCCCAGCATATAGCCTACTGTAGTGTTCAAGACCCCCCCCCCCAACAAGGAACTACCATTTACTTACCTCTGTGGTGCTACACCACAAAGTGACGTGCACCCCGCTGGCACGCCTCCACACGCTTTCCATTGCAGTGCTGGCATTGATTATGCTTTGGTCTGTTGCCTTGGAGGTTAAACTAAAATCAAACAGAATAATTTCATTTTGTAGTCTATCAGTAGCACAATGTACCAGTTAAACAGATTGTTTTTTTTAATGTGCACCTCACCTCAAGGTGATTGCAGTGGGAGGGAGATTCAGTTTCTTACTGATTTTCTCAATCAGTGTTGCATATGGAGACCCGGGTGGTACTGAGACAGCAAAGTTGAATGTGAAACGGACTTTGACAATATATGAGTTGTCAGTAGGTTGTTTTTGTTCTTCCTGGCAATTAATGAAAGGACACATTGATGGTATTAAATCACAGAAATGAAAAGAAAATCCACCCTAAAACACTTTAATACTTCACATTGTGTGTGAATGTGTGTGAGAACGGTGAATGGTTCCTGTACTATGTAAAAGCGCTTTGAGTAGTTGTTAAGACTAGAATAGCGCTATATAAGAACATCATTTACATTTAAAAAGCATACCTTTTGTTTTGTGACTCCACTGCTGTTCCCACTAGGAGTAAGACCTTGAATACAGAAGAGGTTTTGTTATTTGGGTCAAATTGTATTTGCAGAAATGCTTTCTATTGTTGGATAATTTCTTATAACCAATAGATTGAGTTGGTCAGAGGCAATGGTATTTAGCAGCCATTAGATAATGGTGCTTGTAGTTATTCTAGTTTGCTTAATCTGTATGTCAGAAAAATCCACCTTGTTTCCTTTCAGGTCTGGTCGGTGGTTTTCGACTTGGAGGCTGAGATCTTCCCTGTCCGTGATTAACACCATCCAAATAATGCCATTTAAAATACAGAAATAATAAGTGAAGAGGTTATCGCATACTTAAAAAAAACTTGAACAAATGTTACATTTCATCAAGTGTCATTTTAGTAACCTGCAGGGTTTGCTTAGAAAATTAAGACTACTGATAGTGTTTTTAACAAATATTCTAACGTCTCAAAGCAAAATGTAGCCTTACCGCAAACTACATTTCTTCTACAAAATACTAAAGCAATCTACAAAAAACAAGAAATTATACTTCTAGTTCCTTACCTCATTCTGTTTAGAAGCCAAGTTGATCTCCAAAGGTTCCAGGTAATTGTACGGAACAAGTCCCCTCTATAATTGACATTACATGAATGATGACTACTCTAAATTGACAGTAACATGATATGAATACTCTTAACATGACATGAATAATGGTTTCTATGCATATTTTTCTAAAAAGAAACACGAGAGGTTGCAGATGTGCAGATTCTGTACACAGAGGCCTTACTCTTTCATTGAAGATCACAGATGCCCAGTTGTCGGCACCCTTCTGCAGTACAAACACAATATTGCCTGGCACTACAGCCAACTCATCACTGGTCTCAGGAACAAACTCAAACAGCACAGTGTGGGGTTCTCCTTCTAAAGCCCTGGGAAGACAGGAGATTTCCACATGGCATCAAGAGACCTGCTCGCACACTGGTCCTGCTTATTACTGGGCAATAATACATTTCTATCATTGCACATTTACACAGCAAGTCAACATTTTCCTCTTATAAAAGCATAACATTTTATAGATTTTCTTGTCACTTTTTCCTTATGTTCTAGTTCCTTACCACACCAAGAGCTGATTATTCTATTTTACACATCCTCCATGTAAAGTGGAAAATCCACCAACTATCACAAAATCTAAGTATCAAGGTAATTTGCAACCATTGTTTGTTATACAAAATCCTAATTTTCGACATTAACTTTAGTTTATTAACTAATAATTTTTTTTGAGAGAGCATCAAGTTTCAAAGTGACTGCTGTACCTTAGAACCTCAGGTTCTTTTGGACGAGTTGGACCGTCTTCAACCTGTCAGATGTCAACAGACACAAAGCATCCAGTCAGTAGCGCTGGAAACAGTTTCAAATGTGCTCAAATTAGGTGCCTCTAAGTTTTAAAAACTGTATATCTTCCATATAAAGTTGTATTTTTATATTGTGTAACATAAGATAATAACACATTGCTTTTTTGGTCATATGATTGTAGTCTCATTTTTTTATTGCCAAAGAAGAGCCCATATGTCACCTGTGGCTGTAGTGGGGCAAATCCAGAGAAGGCATCCTGAGGTACGACCGAGGCAACAACCTGCCGATAGCAGAGAATAAAATGCAGGTTACGAATGGCAAATTAAATAAAATAATAAAATAAAATAATATATATATGTATGTATGTATGTATATATATATATATATATATATATATATATATATATATATATATATATATATATATATATGTATGTATATGGTGGCAGTAGCTCAGTCTGTAGGGAGTTGGGTTGGGAACCGGAGGGTTGCTGGTTTAAGTCCCCATGCGGACCAAAGTACGGAGTGTGGATTGGTGGCTGGAGAGATGCCACTTCACCTCCTGGGCACTGCCAGGTGCTCTTGAGCAAGGCATCACACCTCCCCCAACCGCTCAAGCTGCTGGTCCAGCATGCTGACATCTCTCCATTTGTGCATAAATAGGTCCTGAGCATGTGTGTGTATTTCAGGCCTGTGTGTAGTGATTCTAACAAAGTGTACACAGAGTTTAAATTGTAATTTCCCCACTGGGGATAAATACATTGTATAAATTAAATAATTCTATTGTTAAGTAATTGACATGTTAGTAAATCAGATGGTTACTCGGGTTAAGTTTAAGGGAGTTGATATCACACTTTTAAATCGTGTAGTAACAACTACCATTTATACAAAGGTAAACCATCAGATTACCTTTGCTTTGCCCAGGTAGTCCTTCTTCTCCAGCTCAGCAACATAGTGCTTATTTGGTTTAAACAGCACTTTGGATGGGAACTCAACTGGTTTGAAAAGTTTCTGTTTCTGTTGGTGAAATTGCATTGGAAGGAATATTGTTATACATGTCAAGTATTTCTAACATGAAAGAAGAATCATTTTTTTTAAAGATTATTTTTGAGGATTCTTTTGGCTTGATAGGACAGCTGAAGACAGGAAAGGGGGGGTGGCATGCAGCAATTGGTCAGCGGGTTGGAATTGAATCTTGGCCGCTGCGGTAAGGACCGAGCCTTAGTGCATGGGGCGCACGCTCAACCTAGGTGAGCTACCACGGCGCCCCGTGAAAGAATTTAATTCAATTATTCATACGGTTGCTAATAAACAGCATCACTTTGCTACACTAATGTAAGTAAATAGCACTCTTCATTGCCTTGTCCTTGAGGCTTCACTGATCAGACTGATATTAAGTTCATCTATTTGCAAATACACTAGGGATTTTATTATGAATCGGGCACTGGCTGGTAATTGTGCAGCAGTGCTTCATGAAAAGCCTTATCTGAGTTGTAGCTTTGCACTAAAGAGTTGCCATTTCTCCCAAAACGTTGATTAGTTTGGGTTTGTTTTAATCTGAGCTACTCTGACAAAAATGCAATGCTGAATACATATCTGTCATTAATATGATCATATTTAAAGTTATTGAATAACTGAACAAAATATGTTATTGGTTGCCCATATCACAAGATTTTGTCATGGGTGAGGACTGTGTTTTTAATTAATTTAAATAATGGTTACTATATGTTAACTGACCAGGGCAGAATCCAGGGCTTTGTCGATGATGTTGAGCTTGGCATCTGTCTTGTAGTTGAGAGCCTTCACAAGGTTTTCATGGGCTTTTTCCCAGTGACCCAGCTGAGCCTCAGCCAGAGCCACGTTGATCAGAACCTGAAGCAGGAAACATTGATATTGTTTTAGAAGCTTGTTACTATTTTAATCCCTCAGGCATTGTATATCCATCCGCTATCAAGGAGTGAGAATGTGTCCAATTGTACTTTGGAAGAATGGCTACTGTTAACCACGTCAAATGAAAACTATTTTGGAACAACTGGATTCATTAAGGCAGATCAATATACTCCATGTCTCTTAACAGTTTGACAACTGTAGGCAGAACAGAGGAGAATAGTCTAATCACATGATAAGGCTTAACAAGAACATATAAAAATGATTGGAGACATTTAAATACTTACCTCACATGCATATAATTTGTATCTGAGACCAAGTGCTTTGTAGTCTATCAGCTGGTTGCCTCTTAGTGCTTTGAAGGCATGCTGGAAATCAGCTAAACTCTCCTCATACCTTTGAATATAAATAATCCAGTTAATAACTTTTGCATGTACCATAACAATTGTAAAAACAAACAAGAGTATGGACTAGGAACCAAATTTTATGATTATAAAATCATAGAATGGCTTGTATTTTAAAAATGTAATGATAAAGGTCCCATGGCATGAAAATGTCACTTTATGAGGTTTTTTACATTAATATGAGTTTCCACAGCCTGTCTATGGCCCCCATGTGGCTAGAAATGAGAATGATTAGCTCCCCTTTCTGATCACTAAGGTCTATATAAAGAGACTTCAGATACAGTATTAGGGGACCACTAAGGTCTATATAAAAGAGACTTCAGATACAGTATTAGGGGACCACTAAGGTCTATATAAAAGAGACTTCAGATAAAGTATTAGGGGACCACTAAGGTCTATATAAAAGAGACTTCAGATACAGTATTAGGGGACCACTAAGGTCTATATAAAAGAGACTTCAGATACAGTATTAGGGGACCTCTAAGGCCTATATTAAAGAGACCAGATACATAGATATAATAATAAATATATATAAATATACAGAATGAATGTGACCATTGAATTGAGATGACTGTCTTGCCTCTTCTTCCTGTAAAACGTCATTCCTCTTTGAAAAAAGGCAACAGCCAAATGTTCATCCTTGCGTATGCTGCAATCAAACGCCTGAGAAACAGAAAACACAGTAACTTCCTCTAGAAGAAAAGAGAAACGGTAAACTCTACTTCTTCTTTCTCAGTGACTTGCACTTATAAGCTACATACAAGCTTATACACACTTTTTGATTAGTGTAACTATGAAATGAAAACTGTAGATATTGGTGTGAAATGTTTAGGCTTGCATTTGACCAACTTCAGACATACCTTTTCAGCAGCATCCAGGTCTTGGTTAAGAAGATGGAGACAGCCGATGTCAAAACTAATTTTGGAGTTTGGTTCTTGGATAGCCAGGAAAATCTTGAGTGCCTGTGACAAATCTTGTCTTTCCACACAAGTTACAGCCATGTCCCACTGGCGCAGGGTGTCCACAAAAGACATAGTTGCTGGTTAGGAGTTCAATGAGCTATAGACCAAATTAAGGAAGCCCTTCTGATTTGTACCAGCTAGATCAGGAAGTGTGATGACAGAGTGTGTGTGTGTGTGTGTGTGTGTGTGTGTGTGTGTGTGTGTGTGTGTGTGTGTGTGTGTGTGTGTGTGTGTGTGTGTGTGTGTGTGTGTGTGTGTGTGTGTGTGTGTGTGTGTGTGTGTGTGTGTGTGTGTGTGTGTGTGTGTGTGTGTTTTAGAGAGAGTGAGTGAGAGATAGAGAGAGTGAGTGAGTGAGTGAGATGGACTCTAATGAAAATTACAGGCTGTTCATTAATTTCCTTATATTAGAAGTCTTTAAAAAGGGGTTATGTGTGATGACATATTTTAGGAAAGGCATTAGAATCATGATTAACAATCCTTACATCTGGAGCATTTGCCTTCTTGTCTTTTAGTTGTCCGCATCAGTAACACAACTATTAACGCTCGTAAACAGCCAACGAGCTTGCATTTTATATTCAAAAGCAATAGAACAATTTCACGAAGGAAGTATGAAACGTGTTTTGTGTTCACGCTCGTGTCTTCTATAAAGCTCTTATTTTAAAAGGATAAAAACCGTATTTCCGTTATTCGGTTAGCCCACCATACATTTGCCCTGATGCACCCGTCGCGAGCTAACGCTAAACAAACATGTCTCTGCTACATTATGAGACGACGGACCTTAATGATACGTAACGCTAGGCAAATGAAAAGGGAAATGTGCCACGATTGATAAGAAACGTGCCGAACATAAAGCTGTTACGTTAGCTCATGGCTTGTTGACTTAGCATTCAGTTGGTTAGCTTAGTGTAGCTTTTCGTGACCGTGTTTACACATTGCTAGCTAGCTCTCCAACTGGCTACTGTAAGCTAGCAAAATGGACCTTGGAACAATGTTGTACAACAATTTAAAAGAGGTTACATGGAGCACAACGTCCTTACCATTAGATCAACTTATCAGTGCTTATAGGTTGCCTCAAATTGCCAAGCTGGACAACGGTTAGTAACTTGCTGTCAAAGTATTCTTTTGCTAACGTAACTACCACAGTGCTAGCTAGTTAGCAGCTAGCTAAGGCAAACTATAATTAGTTAGCTAGCTAAATTGTAACATTGTGACATTTTTTTGCGATTAATCTTGTCAGCGTAACGTATTATTTTTTTTTTTAAAGTGTCGAGTTTACGTAGAGGTTAGCAGTTTCTAATGATGAAAGTTGCGTCACTATCTTTAAGACATTGTATAAATATTACGTTTGCGAAGTCAGTGTTGTTTCACTTGTCCTGTAACGTATCTGCTGTCGCTGTGTAGCTAACCATGAAAATAAAGGCAGTAAGTTAGAATAAAACCAACTACTGTTATACCAGTAATACTATTTAATGTTGGGGACAATATATCAAGGCGCCAGAAGACTGTTAATTGTGCATCACAGCAAATACTTGAAAATGTCACTATACTGTAAAGGAACATGTGCGGCGGGATGCAATTTTCAGATTTCAGAAGAAGGGCAGAGCTAACTACAATAAGAAATTGTAGCAGGTTGAATCAACTTAATTGTTCAGTTATCCTGAAAAATTATATTTGGCCATAAGGAAAACCTTATGACATGATACTGTAAAGTTACATGAAGCTAAACGTAGAGCAAAATTGCAGAAGACTATTATGGGATCAGGGAATTTACCTCCACAACATCTGTTTTGCCCATAGACTGTAGCTAAATAAAGAGGTTTTGTCCAGTTGTGTGACAACACATAAATGTCTATTATGGTATGTACTTTGAAATATTGCTGTTATGAAACCAACAATTATTCACTATCTTCTCATTTTGGGCACATTCTTCTAGGCCTCCCATGCAAAATTGTCTTGGTGTATTAAGCTTTTAAATGGTAGTGCTTGTTTTTTTAGAGAGGTGTGGATTAAGGCATCTGTCAGTGTCTATGGAGGATAGGGATTTGAGTGTGCTGAGTATTCCAATGCCTTGGCTTGAGTGGAGCAGCCTGTGAGGCTCATAAGTGCTAAGGTGACAGTAATTATGGTATTTCTCACGGTACTGGCTTTGTTGTTTGGGATAATCATTCAAAATTTGTCCCAATTATGGACGATACAAATTCCTTTTGTTGCCCTGACCGATATTTTAGACAGCAGTATGTCTTATTAAGCTAATTAATACAATAAATTCTGATACACAATGACAAGATGTATCACAACTCTGATAAAGACATAATTTTTTTAATATTTCAACAACCTTTTACTATTCATTTTATGTGGATTTGCAAGTGTCACAATGCAACATTTTACATGACAGGTGATGTTTAAGAGTTAAGATTGGGATTGTGCAAAAGAGGGCAGAGAGTACATCGGGCGTTATTCTGAAAGTGTGTTAAATTTAGTGATGCACAACTGATATTTGTTTTTCTACTGTACCTTGCCTGGATTGTAAGGTACAATCTGTGTTCTGCTTGTTGTTTTCATTCCCGCAGGTCAGTTGGTTGAAGGGCTCAGAGACAATGACTACCTCTTGATTCATTCCTGCCGTCAGTGGACGACTATTACTGCTCACAGTCTGGAGGAGGGACACTATGTCATTGGGCCCAAGATAGAGATCCCAGTGCATTATGAAGGTGATCTACATCATGGATGCTCTTGAATTTACTTGACAGTCTTTTGATGATGTATCTTGTTATATATCAAAACCAAGAAAAAGTCAGGTGCTTCAACTGACAACCGGGTGTTCAAATCGGGACGTCTGTGCCCTAATAAATATATTTTGAGAGGGGTTTTGGTGCATCAGCTTTGAAAGGTTGTTTGAACAATTGATATTTGCTCTGACAATTACAATCCATGCTTGACCCCATTAGTTGCATTGATGTGTCTTTTCCTACTTTAGGTCAGTTTAAGCTGCTGGAGCAGGACAGAGATGTCAAGGAGCCTGTGCAGTACTTCAACAGCGTGGAGGAGGTGGCTAAAGCATTCCCTGAAAGGGTATACGTCATGGAAGAAATCACTTTCAACGTTAAGGTACATAACATTTCACTGAAAGGGTTAGAGCAGCGGTGCTGTGAAAGAGAGATATTTCCATGCGTTTATGTTCTCAAGCACAGTGAGACAAAATCTATTGTTTTTTTAAATTATTATTATGCACCCAGATTTCCAACCAATGACTTAGTTTGTTTCGCAAAGGTTTAAGAAAAAATGATTTAAGCTAGCCCTCCATTCAAATGTATCCTTTTACATAATCTTTGTTGGGGTGAATTTTTAGTGTGAGATTCCTCTCAGACTTAATGACATGACAGTGTTCCAACCACACTGATGTATTGAATATTTAGAGATACAAAACCTACTTTTTCACATTTACTGACACACAAAGGACGTGATATAACAGTTCCTTGTTTAAATCAATGGCAGGCTCTATACAGAAAGCAGTTGTTAATGCACCAACCTCATGTTTTCTGACGGAGATTTTACTTAAAAATGAAAAACAAAACAAGATGGAAAAGCTCTCTTCTTCAGTACTTAGGCCATATGTCATCTTTTTTTACAGATGGCTTCAGGGGAATGCAATGAAGATACTGAAGTTTACAACATTACCCTAAGCACCGGTGATGAGCTGACGCTGATGGGCCAGGCGGAGATCCTATATGCCAAGACCTCCAAGGAAAAATCAAGATTGAACACCATTTTTAAGAAGATTGGGAAGCTGAACTCCATCAGTAGGATCGGTCGAGGCAAGATGCCCTGCTTGATCTGCATGAACCATCGCACCAATGAGAGCATCAGCCTGCCTTTCCAGTGCAAAGGCAGGTTCAGCACCTGCAGTCCACTGGAGCTGCAGATGCAGGACGGCGAGCACATCATCAGGAACATTGTGGAGAAAACCCGTCTTCCGGTTAATGTCACGGTACCCAGCAGTCCGCCCCGCAACCAGCACGACTTGCACCTCATCCGTGAGGGTCATCGCTACAAATTGGTCAACATTCAGACGAAGACGGTGGTTGTGTGCTGCGTTCTGCGAAGCAACAAAATCATCCCCATCCATTTTCCCTTCCACATGGCCATGCCTAGATTTATTATTCCAGAAGAACTGCTGCAAGGGGAGTTGTGGCTAGACACGATGGTACATCGCTGGTTCTCCTTCTGCCAGGAGCAGTTTGACATAGATGACTATTCGCGTGCCGTCCGCGACGTTCGGACGGACTGGAACGACGATGGTAAGAGTCCCAAGAAAAGTGGCGGGAATGGCAGTTGCAGTGGAAGCAGCGGAGGCAGCAGCGGCTCCAACGGTTGTCCCAGCCACATGCAGATTCCCAGCTCTTTAATTTATGCCCGGGATGAACTCACCCAGTCCTTCCACCGACTATCTGTGTGTGTGTATGGCAGCAACCTGCACGGTAACAGTGAGGTCAACTTGCAGGGCTGTATGACACTGTGTGGAGACTGGGCTCTTCTGCCTTCTGATAGCGTCCCTACAGACCCGGGAGAAAGTGAACACTTTTCCCCCGAACCAATGGATAGCACAAACCAAAAATCGTCCCTCAACAAGTTGGACATTCCCTATGAGGAGCTGTGGTTGGATCACATGCGAGGTCAGATCCCAAAACCTTCTTTAAGTGAGGGGATTCGAGGCACCAACAATGGCTGTGGTACAACAGCAGCCCTGTCGTACCCGGTCACTTGTCCTCTTGGCGCAACACACAGTTCAGATGCGTCTCTTACTCCACCACCAGTTCCACCCAAGTCTGAAGCTGTGAGTATAATCTGTTATGCTTTAAATTGTAATCCTTAAAATTTCGTTGATTTGTTGACACCCGTGGTTACTGTGGCAACAGCAAGTGCGGTTTAAAACTACAGCTTCCTTGTCAGAAAAATTACACAGACAACAGGGGCATAAGATTACAGTGCAACCAAACAAACTTGCATTGTTTTAATCAAGAGTCATTTAATAGGGCGCCCGGGTAGCTCAGTTGGTAGAGGGGACGCCCATATACAGAGGTTTACTCCTCAACGCAGCAGGCCCGGGTTCAACTCCGACCTGCGGCCCTTTCCCTCTCTCCCTTTCATGTCTTCAGCTGTCCTGTCAATAAAGGCCTAAAAATGCCCCAAAAAAGTCTTTAAAAAAATAAAGAGTCATTAAATAATTATTGTAACCGTGTTCTACATTGGTGAACTGGCTGCGTTGGAGGTGTGCAGCCTATCGCCCGCTTCTCTTCATCAACAGTTCACTGTTCCAAAATGAAAATGATCGTCTGATAAATGACTGATGAAAGTTGAATAACACGCTTCTAGAGACAATATATCATGAGACTTTTCCAAAAACTAATTGTCTGACATTTATTTCATTTGTAAAGAAGTACATAACATGGATTTTCTGCATTCGCTCTGTTGTGCTGGAAATTGAAATGATGTAGTAGGTGAATCTTTGGTTAAAAATAAATAAATAAATTCTGGGGAAAACAATTGAAATCACGAAACCACCCCATAAATACATTGCGTTTCCTGTGGCTGTTTAACAAAACTGCTTCACAAAAAAATCTCAAGGATTAAGCAGTGTCACACCTTAAGTTTTACAGAAGAAAAAAAATGAATATGTTGATTTTGCCATCAGTTTCAAAGTCAACTCGTTACCTTTTCTAGGTGAAGGAAGAATGCCGTCTTTTGAACGCCCCACCGATTCCTCCACGAAGTTTGAAACAGATGCCATCAGTGCCCATCCTGTCTAAGCCACGGCAGCAAGGGACCCGGTCTCCAAGTCCAACCCTCTCCTATTATTCCTCTGGTCTCCACAACATGTAAGACTTGGCACCATTTCCTAGCACTCACCTGACTCCAATTAAAATAAGAAGACAACATGTGCTTTAACAAAAGTGTGGTGTTATAAATCCACGCAGTTGTCTTTTAAATTTATAGTTTTAAATGCTAATTTATGCTGGAATTGAGATGCATGTTGTATTTTTTTCTTCTTTTGTCCAACCTACCTGTGAAATCCACCTAGATCTTTGAAATTAGTCTTCCTTATATTTAGCTGTGTCCATTACAGTTTCTATCCTTTTATTAATCCCATTTGGTAACAGCTATAAAATGTCAAGTTTTTGTTTTATATGTTAAATATTTAAATCATATGATGAGGTCTTTTGAGGTTTCCTCTACCACAAATACATTTCATATTTTTCCATCAGTAGTGGAGCATCTGAGCAAGAGGCGGCCGACCCACAAGAGCAAAGCCCCGTGTGCTACCCCTGTAACTGGAGTCGCTCCGCCAGCACTGAGCCCAATGCTGCGTTGCCCAGTGGTAGCCCGCCAGCGGATGGGATGTCCTCCAGGCTGTCTTGGCCAAACAACTTCAGTGGAGGAGAATCGCACAGCATAGAGGAATTTCTACCAGCCAGCTGTCGAAGTTACTACAGTTACCCCAGAAAAAGATCCCCGAGCACCCCAAAAACCTGTACATCCAGCCTCGTTGACTTTGAGAGCCGAGAGCACGGACACAGCAGTCAGGACCTGAGGTCGTCTCTGAACCAGTTCTGCACCAAATCTTCAAGTTACAATTCAGAAATGTACAGAGACAAGCCCCTCGAAGAATCTAACACTAAGCAGAGCCTCTCATGCCCCATCTTACCACCGAGAACACCCAAACCCAATGCGATAAAGAAGGGCACGGATTCCCTGTCGGGATCAGGCTGTGACCGTGAGCAGGAAACTTCTAATTGCTCACGTCTTCGGCATGAGCAGGGCACAAAAGAGATAACTAACTCATTAACTCCCAACTGTCCCACTGCACAGTGGCAGCCCCCGTCCAGTCTGGCTGGCCTTTCTGTTGAAGAGGTGTCCAAATCTCTAAGGTTTATTGGCCTTCCAGATGACATTGTGTCTTTTTTTGTGTCCGAGAAGATCGACGGGAATTTACTCCTGCAGCTCACTGAGGAGATTTTGTCCGAAGACTTCAAGCTAAGCAAACTGCAGGTAAAGAAGCTCATGCAGTTCATAAATGGGTGGAGACCCAAGGTCTGACTAACAGTATGTGACACTAACTTCTGTGGTAGTCATGCCTTCAGTCTTTATGCAATGCACACTCAAACCACAAAGATGTTACTTTATTGTGGGGATATTTGGGGAATTGGTCATTTCCCAGCCAACCTAAAGTCAGTGACAGCTATTTACTAACTGCATGGAATCATTTGGCACTTTCATAAAGACATAGTCATGTCGGCTACTTGGTACTCTTTCACCCGCAGCCTAGCTAGCTAAACTAAGCTAACTAGTGTTCATGTAATCACACAACTCCTAATTTAAGCCAACAAATGTAAAGGAAAACATTGATGTGACAAAACATAATTAAGATTTGCGCATTCTGTCCTCAAAAGGGGAATATTACAAGTTTCTGCTCTTTCCGGGAGTTTTCAAATGATGACTAGGGTATATGTTGCCTTAGTTACCACATTAAAAACAAAAAGGTAAAGGTTGTGCAGTAACTACACAATTGGACATCAGGCCAGAAATAAAGCTTGCATCCCAAGCTTCAGTCCCTCCAGAAAAACGTGATTATGCGATTGCATAATTCAATGCATAATCAGCCAAAGTCTGCATATTTATGTGGGGGGCTGCATTTTTTCAAATATGCTGCACTTTTGCCGCATAAATTGCCAATTTCCATGCAAAATAATGCGGGGCTTGCATGATTTCATAATCCCCGCATTTTTGTTGCAAAAATGTTACAAATATCTTAGCAGAAAGAGGAAAAATGTTGCATTTATTTTCCCCTATTGCCATGGGAACGTTAAGTGATGTAATTACGTGAAAAGACAGTCTCTTTTTCATCAAACTACAGTTTGTGCAAGTTGTGCAATGTGCATAAAATTGCATAATCCATTGCATTTTTCAAGAAAACGTGCCACATAATCAAGGATTTTTGCAACAATCACAAAAAACTCCACATTTTTCTGGAAGGACTGAAGCTGTCCCGAGGTCAGGGATGTGATCAAGAATGTTCTAAACATGAATTAAAACAGCCAGGACCTGCCTGCTGCTGCCAAGTGCTAACGTCTACTCTCCCCTTTAAAAGCTCTTGTCCAGCTGGAAGCTTGGTCTGCATTAGTGGACATTCAAGAAATAATGTCAACCTGACCTTTGAGCCTGTGGTATCATCCGGATGTACACTGCCGAAATTAGAAAATGAATTGGATAAAACCGAAATGGGAAAAGAAGCTGCCGGTACATTAAGAGTTGGTTTCCTAGTCTAGTTTTAGAAGATAAAGTGTTGCATGTAATAAACCAGCTGGGCTGTGTTGGCCATCAGAAATCACATCTGCGTTCTTGGTGTGATATTCTACTTGTAAGAGTGAGCCAAATCCAATGATTATGACGTCTTTTGTGCAACAAGATGTCAGATTTGTCAACTCCTTAAGCAGTTTCTATTTGATGCCTTTTTAATCTGAAGTTGAATGAAACTATGTTGCTATTTGCTTTAACCTTAACCATCTCCGCTAAAAATAACTTATAGCAGGAAAAGACTAACTGAGGCCTAACGTAATGGCATCCTTAGTCTCAAACTAACATGGAAATAACCAACAGAGGTAATGGACCATGACGTTGGGATCATGCACTTTGGTAGATTTCAGCCTTTTAATGAATTGCAGTTCAAGTCTTTAAGTATAAACCTATTACATAAGAGTGTCTATGTAGAGAGTGGATGCACTACACACTTTTTCAAAACAAAAATGGTACTTCTCATTTGTTCATGTATGTATTGTACAGGTGTCTTCTAATACTAGAAACAAGTAAAAGATAGCTTTTCTGCGCCTTAACCCAGAGACCTTAAACTATATAATTTACACTTTAGCTTAACATTTCCACTTAGTCTCAAGAGACTGACTGGAGAATATACTCTTAACACCGCCAACATCAGACACTGATGTTAGGACCTGAGAGCCATGTGAGGTCAAATTGAAATTGATCTGCTAAAATGAAATATTGGTTTCTATTGGTACCAAACTTTGTGTATTTTTTCCTTATAGCCTCGATTCAGAGTTTTATTTATGCAGTATTCTGTTGGCCAGCAGCTCTTCTTTTCTCCCTGATACTTTTTGCAGTGGGGTTGTTACATATTTTACTTGATTTCATTTTCTTTTGTAGTTGTTGATGTAAGTACAAATGTAATTAGATTTTTTTTTTTTTTTTAAGAAAGTGATTACTATGTTGGAATTATTTTTATTGAAAAAAAAGGCTTATGTTCAAATGAATGTTTATTTTATTTTTTTTTTTAATTCTGTACTACCTGGGTGATCTAACATAACACTTGGTCACAAATACAAAATAAAATCTCCATCCTCAGTCACACAACATGGACAGTGACCAAAAACTATGATAATAAGCCATGTGTTTGGGTCATTTTCCAGATTTCTTCGTAACTTTGTCCCCATTCTTTATGGCGAATGGCATGTGTCCCTTGACGCTATTATTATATGGTGATCAATGTCCTATGCAACAGCCGTGGCGCTCCAACGAGACCATTGGAAGGAACTTCAATTACTCATAACTAAGCAAATGAGTGACAAAAGACAATGGAGTAAATATACGTATTGAAATTACCACAATGTTCATTTCAGGGGAATAGAATCATGCATGCCAAAGGACGTCTGCATTTTACTTGAATAATTGTGAGATATACTGTACACTGTGAACACACTACAACAACTGACCCAGTCCCGGCAATACAGCATCATCAGGTACCATCTTGGTGCAGAAGGGAGGGAAATGACAGCGACGCTGGGTTTGATAGCATTACTTAAATCTTGAGTTATTGACCGTTGTCCTTTAATTCAACTCTCGTTTCCCTGTTTTTGATTGTATTCTCTATTAAAAATGGATTAACTGACGTTTGTCGTCTTCTTTGTTAAGTAGCCGTTTAGCACTGTTCATGTGAAATCAGGAATTAGTTGAAGATTTCACATTTGATCATTTGCACAACCATGTCATACAAAACCTGAATGTTGAAACAGCTGTTTACCGAAAAGCAGGTGATGAAGATGATGGCTCCAGGCTAGTGTAATGCATGCCACGTAATACTCTTTGCATAATGTAATGTGTTAATCTAACCCACACATGACCAGCTAATAAACACCAAGTACAGATAATAAAAATCAAATAGAATCAAACACATAATTATTCTCTTGGCAGTTTTTACTTGCTTGTTTGTTTTAATAATTGATAAAATGTCAACCATTGATGGGCCCAGCTTCTAAAACATGACTGTGCTGGTTTTTGTTGTCCAGATGTTATAGTAAATTAAATTTCTTTAGGTTTTGGGCTCTTGGTTGAACAAACCAATACTGACATCCTTTAGATAATAATTGATTCATTGATTATAAAAATAACAGTTTTTTCAGCCCTAATACTAGGTTTAGTTGTAATCTATTTGTAGATTAGTTGATTTAGGACAATTGTATTACAACTGGCCATAAAGATATTATATAAAGGGACTTTGGAAAGCACCCTGGTTATTCTTCTTTTGACTGCATGTTTCACAGGGAATTATGAAGATATTATAAAATCTGTCCCCAAATTGTAGGAGCCCCCCCCAGCAGAGCTTTGCTGGGTTTTAGTAACACGTTGCAGATGCATTTCGGGAGCCAGTAAGTGCTTCATCAGTTCTGCTTTTGTGAAGCCGTGTAGCCGCGGTTTCCTGCCTTACATCAGCCACATCTCACAGGTCAAAGGAAACACAGTTCTGCTTTTTATTGCTCAACTTTCATAACCGTTTTATATTTATAATAACCTTAAAATGCCCCCAGGATTTAATTCAATTGGCCTACAGGGATTACTGATATATATTTTTAAGTCATACTTAAATATCTATGAGGATATGCCTTGCAATGTGTATCCTTTAGACTAGTCCCGCTTTGCCAGACCATGCACACGCTGCAGAGTGGAGGAGGGTCCGGCTGGTCCACACAGGATTCCTGGGATGGGAGAAGACATGTTCTGGTTGATTGGCATTCCTTTAAACCAATCACAATCGTCATGGGCGGTGCCAATTGGACAGCGGCGTAAATTCATGTATCCGGCGGAATGTCCTGTGGCACCGAAACAATCTATTTTATTTATTTATATTTTAATTTAGACAAACTTTGGGAGCGTGCCCGTGGTCCCACAGCACTATGTCCCCAGAGCCCTATGTCCCCAGAGCCCAATGGTCCCACAGCCCTATGTCCCCAGAGCCCTATGTTCCCAGAGCCCAATGGTCCCACAGCCCTATGTCCCCAGAGCCCGGTGGTCCCACAGCCCTATGTCCCCAGAGCCCAATGGTCCCACAGCCCTATGTCCCCAGAGCCCTATGTTCCCAGAGCCCAATGGTCCCACAGCCCTATGTCCCACAGCCCTATGTCCCCACAGCCCTATGTCCCCAGAGCCCGGGGGTCCCACAGCCCTATGTCCCCAGAGCCCAATGGTCCCACAGCCCTATGTCCCCAGAGCCCTATGTTCCCAGAGCCCAATGGTCCCACAGCCCTATGTCCCCAGAGCCCGGTGGTCCCACAGCCCTATGTCCCCAGAGCCCAATGGTCCCACAGCCCTATGTCCCCAGAGCCCAATGGTCCCACAGCCCTATGTCCCACAGCCCTATGTCCCCAGAGCCCAATGGTCCCACAGCCCTATGTCCCCAGAGCCCAATGGTCCCACAGCCCTATGTCCCCAGAGCCCGGGGGTCCCACAGCCCTATGTCCCCAGAGCCCAATGGTCCCACAGCCCTATGTCCCCAGAGCCCGGTGGTCCCACAGCCCTATGTCCCCACAAAATTTGACATTTTTGTCCCTTTTTCAGCCTTTTTTTTGTTTTCACTACCACCCCCTTACTAGTTTTACTACTGTTTGGAATTCATGGTCAATAACCCTCATTTATATAGAATTATACTTAATATTTGAGTTAAAAAAGCAGAAATTATGAATTATTTTGACTAATAGTGAAGATCAGAGGAATGAAAGGGATCAATTGTATTTGCAAAGAGCGTTGTAAGGAATCCAATCCATTTTTTGTGGTAATTTGGTTAAAAAGAAACTCATATTTCACATATAGACATTTTTTAAAGGGGTCAAATTTGACCCGAGGACAAATTCAATTTCAATTCAATTTTCTTTATAGTATCAAATCATAAGAGTTATCTCGAGGCACTTTACAGATAGAGTAGGTCTAGACCACACTCTATAATTTATAAAGTATAAAGTCCCACCAATTCTAGTAATTCCCCCAACAGCAAAGACAGTGCAACATCATCCACATTTGCAAATTATGTACCAGCAGCTCAGGTTTAATTCCCAAATCATGACATAGCGTTTCCTGCCAGGAGGGAAGTTTCATTCTGATTATATTTAACGTTAATCGAATCATAAAACCTGCTGCTATTATTACATAAAGCTTCCATAGTCAAAGAATGCTAGTTTCCATTAATCCTGTTAGACAATTAGACATCATTTGGTGCCTTAAAGTAGGTGTTGTTTTTAGATTTTAATTTAGACACATTACCCCCGATTTCATGAGATAGACTCATGTTTATGTATATTTTCAGACATATTTTAATCAATACCTTGTGATCTTAATCAATACCTTGTGATAAAAGTGATCTTATTGTGTGTGTGTGTGTGTGTGTGTTGCCAGTCATGTGGACTCCAGGCCTGCTGCTGACCTCCTGCCTCCGTGTCTCAAGCGTTCCGCCCGGCAAGTCCCTCGACGGGGGACAACCAACTGGACTAAGTCAATTCAAGGATGTCAATAAAAGGCTTGGTAGTTGGTTTAAGGTCAATTATAGTGGACTTGGAGAGTCGCTTGTTAACTTTGTGGAGCTGATACCAGGGGTTGGCACACCCTTAGGTGCACTGGTCAAAACCATGCTGCTGCTATCGCCACAAGAAGCCGATATCCAACCTGAATTTAAAGCTCTTGGGTCTTGCACCGATACCTGACATCTAAACCAGGATCTGTAACACCGAACCTTGGAGACTTACTGGCTGACAGATTAGGATGTCATGAAAAAGAGATTGAAGCCCAGTTTTTGTACTTGAATGAAATCATGTGTAAAGGCAATACACTTACTGAAAAGTACTACGCGTTCAAAGGCATAAACACAAATGTCCCAAATTAGACTGCGGGCCAAACGGGAAGTGTGTTTTTGTGCCAAACACCTTCATAGAAATGTGCGAGTGCCGGTACCCGTACTTTGGTAAACAGTGTGACCGGCGCCTAGGCAAGCCGCCTTGTTCTTCTTTGAGCTGCCGGTGCCATAGCTCTATCACCCCCGAGATATCTGCCGGCCAGTGATTTGGGCCGATATTAGGCATTTTACAAACTATCGGTATTTATAATGGCCGATAAATTGTTATTACAAAAATAAAAAAATCTGCATTATCATATTACTATAGTAAGGACTCATAAATTACTAAAAAGTTTTGTTACGAGTTTCTGGATTTAAAAAAAAATAATTACATACACACAGTACATAATTCCATATGTGTTCATTCATAGTTTTGATGCCTTCAGTGATAATCTACAATGTAAACAGTCATGAAAATAAAGGAAACGCATTGAATGAGAAGGTGGTTCCAAACTTTATATATATATATATATATATATATATCGGAAAATATCCAGTCCCTCCAGGAAAACGTGATCATGCGATTGCATAATTCAATGCATAATCAGCCAAAGTCCGCATATTTATGCTGGGGGGCCGCATTTTTTTTTCCAAATACGCCGCACTTTTGCCGTATAAATTGCAGATTTCCGTGCAAAATTCCGCAGGGCTTGCATGATGTCATAATCCCCGCATTTTCGTTGCATTCGTCCCAAATATCTAAGCGGAAAGTTGAAAAATGTTGGGTTTGCTTCACACCAGAGCAGCCATTTCCCCCGGTTGCCATGGGAACGTTATGATGCAATTATGACAAGACAAACAGTTTATTTTTCATCAAACAGCAGTTTGTGCAAGTTCTCGCAATTTCGTCACAAAAATATCCTGCATATTCCATCGCATTTTTAAGAAAAAGTGTCCCATAATCAAAGATTTTTGCAAAAATCACAAAAAAATATTCTGGAAGGACTGAATATCTGAGTTTTATACTGAAAGGGACATTTTTGGTGGATGTCTCTGGATTGAGACAGGCTTTGTTATTTTGTGCATAAAGGAGGGATAACACTGGACAAATGATATATTTTAAAGAGAACTGGCACGCCATCATTAATAAATCAATCCAAACCCCCACTCTGACATCTCTCCATTAGTGCATGTGTAGATACTGAGCATGTGTGTGTAGTTCAGGCCTGTGTGTAATAACAACAGAGTGTAAACTGTAATTTCCCCTTGTGGGATTAATAAAGTATACATTATTATGATTATCATCATTATTATTATTAAATCTAACCCCCCCCAACCCTTTCTTTCCGCTGGCTGTTGAAGTCAAGTAGTATTTCAATTCACATCATGAGACTAGGAGGGTACTCTGCCAAGGTATTCCCAACTGAGAAATTTATATTTATTTTTTTTTTCATTCATTTTTCCCAGTCGGAAAATCATTTCCCCAATTATTCCGACACCACATGAATGCAGCACAATTCATGTGGTGCCTATCTCGCAATGTTAATGAAAGAGAAGAAAAAGTAAAAGTAATATCCGCCTGGTGACTTGGTCTTTTTTTTTTCTTTTTCTTCCGGACCATGAAAACCGGGCCGGTAGTTTTTCAGACAAACTGAGCCAGAAACATAACCTCCTTGGTGGAGTTAATAACTAATTTGTGCAAGTTTTCAATATTATTGAGTTACAAATACAGTACAAGTAAAGTGATCAGCCTCTCAAGCACCTTTACATTATTTTTATTTTAAACTACAAGATAGTAATAATCAATGGTAATAACTGGTTCTGATCAAATAAGAGTGCTTGGAATGGCCAATATTATGTTATATGGTCCTAAATGCCATCTTTTTCCGGAGTTAGATTTCTTGTTTTTAGGTAAAGTGTGGGACATTTTCGACATTACAGGGATCTTTTTTAGGACCACTAAACAATACCTTTTCTACACATTTCCCCAACATTCTAGACCGTAGATCTGTTACGACCCATGGCTGTTCACCTACGATAACATTATTATATTTCACAACTCATAGAATCACATCCAGGGTTCCCAGCCCACCCAAACTCTGCCCAGCACGTTGGGGTCCATGGCTTGGTCGAGCAGACAGTCCACCTGCTTCTCCACCGGCAGGCCCGCAGCTGGGAGCCTGGCCCGGATGTTGTGCTCCTCGGACCCCAGCGCCACCGCCTGCATCCCCGGGAAGGCGGCGTCCTTCTCAAAGCCCAGCGCCAGCTCCTCACTGACACACACAAGCAACATCTCATCACGCACAAGTCAAAGGATTTCATGGCTTTTTCAGCTGAAACTAAAAGCGGTTTTCTCTGAAACAGAATTGAGATAATGGGAAATAGAATAATGACATAAAAGAAAAGGAGAGAAAAACTGAACATGGTGTCACAGAGGTCATTTTGATTTTAGATTTATTTTGTCACTTCTTAATTTGTCAGAATTCTGAGAATAAAGTCAGAACTCCAATACATTTTCACCAGTGGCCCTAATCCTCTTCCGTAGACCTGCATTGTGTAACAAATATTACTATGATATGGTTTCCACCCCTTGTATACATCATACAACATGTGTGTCCAACTTGATAACTCGACTGTACGGTACCTGGGCTTATATATTATATACTTATATACTATGTCTAGTTTGGATGGGTTATGATTTGGTTTGATGTAGAAAGAAAAGAAGTAGATAAATGGAAAAGGAAAAAAATGTGCATATGCATGTGTTTATGCCTGCATGTGGATACGTAGTGTATATAAATAAAATCATCGATCGCATCAAATTGTTTTGTATAAAAATAGAAAACGAGGGTATAATAATAATTTTGGAAGATTGTGCTGAAATGTACATGCTCGTATTTATTTCATGTTCAAAACAAACTAAACTATATATATATCAAATATATATCTATATATATAGATATATATATATCTATATATATAGACAGCACTAGTCATTATCTCTGTATTAGGGCTTTCCAGAGACAGCCCCTGTAACAACAATGTAAATCATATACTTGAAGCAATATTTCCCCCATAATGGATATATCAACGATGCAAGGTGTGCCTGCCAGTGCTTTTAGATGATTACCTGGTGATAGCAGCTGGATTCGCTCCTTCTAGTTTTCTTCTGGCAAAGTTCACCTTCTGTAGGGGGTACCAGTTGATTTCTTTGGTGTTGACGTTGTCCGTCCACGTGCCTCCTTTCTTCAGCTGTTTCAGCTCAAAGTTCTGTGTAAAAAAAAAAAAATCTGTTTATTTACCCTTTACTGTATGAGGAAAGGTTCTTAAGTTAAAGCTACTGTTACATATTACAAACACTCTAAAGAGAAATCAGATTCCCACCATACGTGGATTCTGTCTGTGACACACTGAACATCCCTTCATCTACTGACACACTTCCCTTCTTTACCTGCGGTTCACTTGTAAAAACAATGACTGTTCCTCGTTTACGTTGATCTCTCTATTTTAATTGAATTATGCATTGAAGAGTGCAGTTTAATCCCCTCTTTTTTCATCTCTCCCATCACATCTTTTATTGATTGTGTATGTTAATCTGCATTATTCGTATATGTGTAAACAAAATATAAAATAAAAATAAGATCATTAAAAGTGATTCCATGCACTAGTTTTCAAAGACATTTGATGATAGAATGCCCAAAAATCTGCACATCATTTGGGACAAACAGGAAAACATTTGGGAAAAGTTGGGCAGCTGACCCCCCCCCCCACTGTAGGAGCCTTGGAGATATTAGCTCAAGTGGAAAAGTGGGGATATTGCCACCCAAGAAAATTCGGAGTAGTGCACAGGAGGAAGAGAAGGAGGGAAATGGAGAAGGCAGGAAACTGGAGAGACCAGGAGGGTCAGAGCAGGAGAAGACCACAGAAGGAGATGGAGAAATAAGTGAAAGAGAAGAGGGAATGGAAGAATTGACTGTGAGGGAGGAAGAGGAGGCTGCAGATTCAGATAGAGGGACAGAGGCAGGGAGCGATCAGGTCGAGGAAGATGAAGAGGACCGGGAGGAAGAGGACTGCAGTTACCCCTGGACCATATGGTTTGTTATTTATTCTCCTTCCATATAAGTTGCAGTACTGTAGCATAATATGTCATGTCACTCAGTGACATGACATATTATGCTACTAGATATGTGAAGATTTACATAAATACATAGATTATCTAATGATGTTTACAGTTTCTCTACCATGGCATTTGTTGTTTGATCATTAGTTCTGATAAAATAAGACATTATGTTCTATTTTCTGTTATATGTCTATATCAGTAAATATGATCAGCCATTTAATTTAATTTCAGCTAAAATCAATTTTATTGCTAGCATAAAATCATAACAAGAGTTCACTCTTCTCAAGACACTTTCTAGATAGAGTAGGTCTAGACCGCTCTATAATTTAAAGATAGAGCGGGTCTGGACCACTCTATAATTTCTAGATATAGCGGGTCTGGACCACTCTATAATTTCCAGATAGAGCGGGTCTAGACCACTCTATAATTTCTAGATAGAGCGGGTCTGGACCACTCTATAATTTCCAGATAGAGCAGGTCTAGACCACTCTATAATTTACAGATAGAGCGGGTCTGGACTACTCTATAATTTACAGATAGAGCAGGTCTAGACCGCTCTATAATTTACAGATAGAGCGGGTCTGGACTGCTCTATAATTTACAGATAGAGCAGGTCTAGACCGCTCTATAATTTACAGATAGAGCAGGTCTAGACCGCTCTATAATTTACAGATAGAGCAGGTCTAGACCGCTCTCTAATTTACAGATAGAGCAGGTCTAGACCGCTCTATAATTTACAAAGACCCAACAATTACCTACCTTACCTATAGGCCATGTAGCCTATCATCAATGGTTTTTTTCCCCTCACAAATAGCCTGCTTTATATATTTGCTAATATGTTGGATTCATTGTTTAAATAACTTTCAAAATATTAACAATAATTTGGTTGCCCCCCTGCAGTAACTCTGAGGACTCCCTTAGGGGACCCAGGCCCCCTGTTGAAGACCTCTGCCCTAAAAGAATCTTTTTAGAAAACGTTGGGGGCCGGAGCCCCAGAAGCCACCCCCGCTCTGCCCCTGAGTGGTTACCTTCCAGTCCAGCGAGGGCTCCTTGACGAACACATCCATGGTGTTTAGCAAAAGGTCTGGCTCGGCACTGTAGGCTCGGAGGGAGTGGACCATGATGCTCTGGATCAATCCCGACTCCTTCAAGGGTTGCATTAGATTCACAAACTGTTGGGTCAGCCGGAAAGGCATGAGCTCAGGCACAGGGAGGAACTGTGAAGGAAACCCAGGAATACACGGAGAGGAAGTTATTTACAACAGACGGTTAGGTGTGGTTCACATTTCTACAACTGGACACATTTGCACCCAAGAAACCACATGGCTGAACCAGTTATGTATGTTACATTTCAATCCATGGTGCTAGCGGTACGTACTTTGCCAGACCATCTACATCCGCCTTTTATATAGACCTTAGTGGTCCCCTAATACTGTATCTGAAATCTCTTTTATATAGACCTTAGTGGTCCCCTAATACTTTATCTGAAGTCTCTTTTATATAGACCTTAGTGGTCCCCTAATACTGTATCTGAAGTCTCTTTTATATAGACCTTAGTGATCCCCTAATACTGTATCTGAAGTCTCTTTTATATAGACCTTAGTGGTCCCCTAATACTGTATCTAAAGTATCTTTTATATAGACCTTAGTGGTCCCCTAATACCATATCTGAAGTCTCTTTTATATAGACCATAGTGGTCCCCTAATACTGTATCTGAAGTCTCTTTCCCAAAATTCAGTCTTGGTGCAGAATTCCAGCCACTAGAGCCACAATGAGCTTTCCTTAGTATGTGCCATTTCTGAGTCTGTAGCTTTTGTAGTAGCTTTGTAAGCCAAATTCTCTGGGCGGGCAAAGTAGAGAAAGGGGAGGTAACCTCCAGATCCAGATTGGCCCATCTGAGCTCAAAGGCAGAGCAGGATACCCAGGGATCGGTTTACACCTATCACCATTTCTAGCCACTGGGGGCCATAGGCAGGCTGGGGAATGCATATTAATGTCAAAAAAACTCATAAAGTGAAATTTTCATGCCATGGGACCTGTAAACCAATCACAATCTTCATGGGTGGTGCTAAGCTCCGCACAGAGCCTCTGCAAAATAGTTGAGCGAGAGAAAACTCAGATTGGACAGATAGTCTAGCTAGCTGTCTGGATTTACCCTGCAGAGATCTGAGGACCAGGTAACCATAGTCCTCAGATTGGACAGATAGTCTAGCTAGCTGTCTGGATTTACCCGGCAGAGATCTGAGGACCAGGTAACCATAGTCCTCAGAAATCCACCAAATACAAAATTCCAACACAAAGAAAGCAGAAGGAAACGGAAAATCCACGCATCTGGCCACATTTCCTGTGACAACGGAGCAATCCTGGAAGTGGAATGTCAAGGATATAGATTGAGTCACAAACTGTTGAGTCCGAGTCAAGTCTCGAGTCCCCAGTGTTTGAGTCCAAGTCAAAAAAAAGTCTGACTCAAGTCACCATTACCTGAGATCGAGTCCCACTTGAGTCACGAGTCCAGACAATGGTGACTCAGGACTTGAGTACTTCATCACTGCCTATTAACACATAAAACTAACTTCTGAGTCCTATTTCATAAATACTCAAACCCAAGTCATATGCGAGAGTCCACGTTGAGTCACAAGTCCAGAGAATAGCGACTTGAGTCGGACCTGAGTACTCTATCAGAGCCTGAGTGAAACACGCGTGACCAACCTGTGTGGCGGAACCGAACGCATGACCAAAGTCAATGCCGACCATGCCTCCTGTCTCCATGTTGATCATGAAGTTGGAGAGATGGCGGTCCCCGATGCCCAGAACCCAGTGGCTAACACACAGCAAGGCATGAGAGCTGATGAAGTGGGAGCGCAAGGACAGAAAGGCCTCGGGACTGTTGCACATCTTCAGGAACGCTCTCCTAGAAATGGAAAAAAAAAAAAAGACAAGAAAATATTTGACTCTACGCGCTAACCTTTATGAGCGCTTTCATTCTATAGAGATTTAACTTACTTCAGGAGATCGGCGGGCACATGCTGCAACACCTTAGAGAAGTTGTTGACCGTCTCAGAACGTTTCGCTTTCCTAGCAAAGGACAAATATGATATGATTGATATTTCAGTAAAACACTGACTATGAAAAAGTTGGTTTCACATCATGAATTACAATCAACAGATTCCAGCTGAAACAATTTAGTTTTAGGAAGAGAACTAAACATTCAGGGGACTTACTTGTAAGCCCAACTGTACAGTACAATACCCTCCGACTTTGGAGCAAAGGTTTGGAGCCATTTATTGTAGTCTTCAGCAGACCTTTAAGAATAAACACACATATACTCCACTGGTCAAAGGTTTGGGGTCACTTACCAATTTCCATACCACTCCATTATAGACAGAATACCAGCTGATCTGAGTGGGGGGGCTGATCTTTAATGCAATATCTCCATTTCCCATTATCAGCAACCATTCATCCAATGTTCCAAAGGCCCATTCTGTTCACTGATCTGATATCATTTAAAAAAACTAACTAGAAAAACATTGGAGAAGCCTTTTGCAATTATGTAAGCACATAATGTAATCTGATCTGCTGCCCTGGTTAAAAAAACAATGATCTCAGCTGGTGTTCGGTCTATAATGGAGGGCAATGGAAATTTCTAAGTGACCCCAAACGTTTGACCGGTAGTGTATACATTTACAATTCATATACATACGAACATAAGAAAAATAACTAACACTTTAGCACTTCACCTAAAGGATTGTCATTTTACAAGTATGATCACAAAAGGACTGAGTTTATTTAATTCATTAACTAAAAAAAGCAAGCAAATATAAAACACCCAGAGAGCAGCAGGACAAGTATTTTATTTCAAACCTAACTTAATATAAAATTCTTTTTTATAGCGTAGAAACTTTTGAAAAGACTTCAAGGGGTGTAGAAAGTTTTGAATAGCTCTGATATGACATTTAAACGTCATCAGTGGACAGGGGGCTAAGGTATTAGAGTGAAACGTACGCTACCTTTTTGCCCTCTGACTTTCCTCGTCGGTCATTGTGCTGTTCAGGAACTCTTTCAGAGTGCAGGTGTTCTCCATCCATTCAATCAGACCGATTCTGTAGAGACAGTGGAAGTGGGAAATCAGCTTTCTTGACTTTTTTTTATTTTGAGTAATAAGAGTAATGTCAATATCAGGAAGTGGCGTCAGTGATCAACCCCAATCCCTAAATAAAAATGAGAAGAATGAATAATAATACAACGAAGAGACATTAAAAGACGCCTCCGATACGATATCACCACGATACGTTGTTATTGCGATTTTAAACATATTGCAATATTCTGCGATATATTGCAATTTATAACCTTTTTTTCCAACTTCTAATTTTTCTCAATTTCAAATGACGTCCCCAAAAGGAAACTTAGTTAACATCTGTTTCATCTAAAAAGAAACATTTCTCTGTTTGTTAATATCACTTCAATTGTATTGCTGCAAAATAGGACAAACTGACATAACACAACTAATGACATAAGTGACATAACAATTAAGTAATAAAAGATCCATACTTGGCGCTGTGTATCCATATAGTATTTCCACTGGAAATATCGCGATACTCTGCTGTATCGATTTTTACCCCCACCCCTAGCTCTACTATTAATCCGTTTTTGTATTAAGCTGAACTGGAAGGACAGAATGATGGATGGACAGGCCGGCCCAGTACCTTGTGGTTATGGGAATGACTTGATAGGTGCGCAGATGCATGCCTCTGTGTGTGCAGGCGGCGTCCTGACTCAGCAGAATATTCATGACAGCAAAAAGCTGCTCAATGCGTTGGTCCTGGCGCAGGTCCTCGCCGCCCTTCACCAGAAAGGGGTGGTCGCGTTCGTCATCGCCGCGGATGATCAGACGTTTGGGCCGACGGATGGAGGACATCACCTTCACCTGCGGGTCAGGTGATTCACACTGATGAACTCACCAGGACCCTGCGCCATTTCAGATTTACACAGAGTGCTATTACAACATTTGGATGATTATTGTACAGTAAATGACTATAAAAGCATACCCTTTCGTCAAAGCCTGTTATTTTTGCATGATACTCCGGCAACGGCTTAGATCTGCCATCGTACTGTCCTACAGCGAGAAGAAGGGGAGAGAAAAAAGAAAATCAATGTGAGTGACTTCATCAGTGAGCAGAAAAGAGTTCTATAGAATAATTTATTTTCACAATTGGAAATTACTTTCTCTAAATCAGTGGTTCCCAGCTCTGTCAACTCATGTACCCCTTTGTCAACAGCGCTGGAGCTTTTTGGGGAGTTGCTGAACTCCAGAAACTGGACTCTGGGGTGTCCGTTAAAGACTTCAAGATGACAAGACAAGGAATTCCACTTCATGAGCCCCCAACGCGCTGGGATTTTATACACTTTGTGGTATACTCTCCCTTAGCTCTCCGCTGCTGGGCTGTCTGACTCTTTCAAATACCCCATTAACGTGTTCATTATCTATTAGCCACTGCACATCGCGTCTGGACTTACATCAAGTAGCAAATCTTCAGATTATGAGACTGAATTAAGACATGGCCTATCAGCTTCTCTCCTAAGGAAAGGGAGGCCCCCGGACTTATTCTCTTTTGAATGTTAAACTAGTTATTGCTGATAGCCAAAAGAGAGTGCAGGCATTCTATGATAAATGAAATATTAATGAATTCCCCACCCATATATGCTACACCACCATTTATTTCAATTATTTATTAGTTACTTTTAACTATTTCCACTTTTAACTACGTTACATGAATTCCTATTTATCTACAGCTGACTCAATGTGAGTATATTTTTTTGTACAAATTGGATTTTCTTTTCTCTGTAAAATATATATAGTTTAGCTACTCCACAATCTTTTCCCTTTACCACAGGACGGCGTTATTTATAGTTACTAACGGCGTTACTTTTTTTTAGTAACAAGTAATCTAACGGATTAATTTTCCCATCTTAATTACGCCGTTACCGCCAAAAATTGCAGCGCGTTACCATAATTGAAGCCGAGCATTTCATCAGACCAACTAGATCTTTGAGCCGAGAGGAAAAGACTGTTCTTCCTCGGTTAGTGGGCAGTGCACAAGACAAGCGCATAAATGTTGATTGGCTGAAGTTGAGTAAAATTTCATGGTAAGCCAATCAGAGGTAGAGTTGGGCGGGTGTTCGAAAGCACGCATGGTCGGACACACAACGAACAACACAAGGAGTCAGTCAACGAGGGACAGGTACAGCGAGCCCAAATGAGGGGCGATAAATATCAAAAGTTCCGAAACATCTAATGGAGTAGTAGTAGTAGTAGTAGTGTGTAGTATCTTATTTATATAACATAATATCTACATACATGGCATCTGATCGGAGGCTAGTCTCACTTTGTCCCACAGCAACATTAAAAGAGTTTAGATGTGTGTACATTGTTTGCCGTTAATAATGTATTATATTAAGTGTCCATTTAATTATAATATTCAGATTTATCATGAATAATTGAACATGCACATGTATGTTAAGTTCCGTTAAAGAGGGGTGGTCACATTTGAGCATTTAAAAATTAACAAAGGGAACAATTTTACTTTCTGAAGTAACTAGTTACTTTATAATTTAGTTACTTTTTGTAGCTGTGGCTAATAACTAAAAAGTAACTTGTCCAACACTGGGAATCACTGCCCTAAATTACAGCCCATACACACCAATGATTAAAAATAACAACACACTGCCTGAAATTGATCAGAGTGTTTAAATATGCTAATAATGTGGTCTATACAAGATTTGTCAAAACCGGCGATTTGGAGTTGTGATTGCCCTGATTTTAACAGTGTAATTTATGACTGTACCAACCTGGGACCTCCAGCTCATTGCAGAATGTGTCTGCTTTGAATCCACTAAGCCAGGGCGAGTATTCCTTCAGGTTCCCTGGTTCCTGAAGCGATCCACGCATGGAAGCTGCCAGATTATCCACCTGCCGCACAAAGCTTCTTTCTGTCCTCTTCTCAAACAGCTTGCTGCCTTTAGAGCCCAGCAGTTTCTCCACATCTTTAGCAAATTTCTGTTAAAAGAACAAAAAAAAAAAAAAAAAGAAAATAGATTGAAACGTACACATGCGTTTGATAGACAAAAAGAGATCAAAGCAAACTACAAACCTTGATGAATTTTGTGCGAAACGCCCCATGACCGCCCGTGTTACGATCCCCGAGTGCTGAGTGCATCTCGTCATACATGGCGGCCATCCGCTTCTTGTCAAAGCTCGGTTTTTCCAATTCGTTTTTCACACAATCCCACCAATCCTGTGTGTGGATCACATGACAGTAATCAACGACAGGTCGGTGACCAGTAGGTGGCGGCTTGGTTAATTCATGGTACAACTTGCACTGGTTACCTTAAAAAGCATCTCAGGGTTTGTTAGCTGCTGCAGTGCATCCACGAAGTTATTCACAGCTCCTCCCTTATCCAACATGCTCCTGAGCCTACGGACACACACACGCACACACTTATATAATACATTGTTATTTTTCTTTTCTTTCTTCCCCACCTAAAACATTCTTCAGTTTACCTGTTGACAAATTCCTGCTGCTGGTGGCCGGTAGCAGAGTCCTCAAACTGGTAACTCTCACTGCTGATCATAAGAGCGTAAACCAGCGCTTGAGGGTAGCATTCTGCTATCTGCCCAATGCAGTGCTGCATAGCCACAGCTTCCGGCTTGTCCAACAGGGCGACCATTTGACTAATCCAGCCAATCAGCATCCAGCAGGGAACTGACATCATCTACACACACAAAGTTAGTACGGGCACAGTTTACGACAACACCATTACGGGATTCTGCATCAAATTACAGGCTTGGGGCTAAAAACAGCTTGTGTTGCCTTTGCAAAGCTCAAAAATGTTGCTTGGTCATTTTACATTGTTTAATATATTTAACAGTCTGGTTCCAACTCACAGACTTTCAGTCAGAGTGTTTATCAAGTTCCTGTCTAGAATGAGCTTTCTTAATCCATAATATTACTGAAATGTCTTGACCAGTGATAACCCAGGTAGTAAAGCTTACTATACTACTATATGAATAATAGTTCGAGACCATTGCAAACCAAAGAAGTTGCTGTTACAGATTAGAAGACAATCATATTTTGAAAAAGTGGGATTAGGTGGATTCATTCTAACCTCTTTGGTCATGAGGTCCAGTGTCTCAGAGGGGTACAGCTCAATGATCTGCAGCAGACGTGGGAACTTGAGGCGAGCTTCCTCGGAGTTCATCTTCAGAGCTTTCAACATGTTCTCCACTACTTGAACAGGCAACGTATACAGGTCTGGGAAGTGACTCTCTGTGACAACAAGCACAGACGTATAAAGTTAGATCACTGGGTTACGGGTGCACGCTGGCACACACTTTAAGTACTTTACTATATTACTAGAACTTGGGAATTCCGACTTTCCAGTTTGGAACTGGAGTCATATTATTACTCACCAGTGTCCTTCTGCTCCTCCTCTCGCAGTCGTTTGTCACAGAAGTTAGCCAGAGCCATGTACGTCTCAATGATGCTGCTGCTTTCCACACAGTCCTGAGTATAGGACTGAATCTCTTCATCAGCCTTTCTGCTAGCATCACACAGCAACTGTAGTGCCTGTACCTGCAGCCCCACTTCAACTTTCTGCAGGGAAAACCGTTTTTTTTTAAGCAAATAAGTGCCTTAAACGCTCTCATTTACATAAGCTCTTTGTACATGCTCTAGTCGTACTGTACACTATTATGTTTTAAATATGTTTGAAAATAATTTAAAAAAAAACATATGTAGAGTACCTTTGAATTTTCTTTGGGCCAAGCAGCTCCAGAAAGCTTTGCAATTCTCTCTGCTTTCTCAGCTCCAATAGTATCCAGGACCGAGGGGCTCCTGCTTACAGCTGTGGCCAGGATGTGGAAAGATGTACCCTGGAGTATCTTTTGGTATCTGAAGACTTTAGCTGTGGCACTCAGACAGTCAGCCTGAAGGTCCTCTGCAGGGACAAAAGAGCTGACGTCAAACTTAACTTTCATCATGACAGTGACAATTACAGGAATCCGGTTAAGGCTGTTTATCATTATCAGTTGTGTAATCCATGGGATAATGTACAGGAGTCATTTCCCCTGATTACCCAGGAGTGGGATAGTCTTCAGCATGGCAGTGATTTGCTCCACAGGACCCTGGGCCTGGCTGCGTCGATGGTTGTAGCGGCTAAAACTGTGGACCCACTGCAGCAACCAGCCTCTGTTTGATTTGGCTTCTTTGTGAAGTTCCTTCAGCAGCTTGGTGGCCACTGGGAAGTTATTCTGAAAACAACATTTGCATTCGGAAGGTGAGTTTGTGGTATTAAAATGTGACAGCAAAAAAAAATAAAACTAACTCCCACAGTTGTTTTTTCACCTGCTTCCATGCGCTGTCGGCCATGCGTAGCTTCATGTTGAACTTGCAGTCATTTACTAACGTGTCAACGTCACCTGCTGGTTCTTCAGAACCGTCCACCTCCATACTGTCACTGGGAGTGTGGCCTCTCAGCTTTTCCTTGATCTTATCCAAGAAGAAACATCTGAAACGTAGAGATCATAGAGCACGTCCTCTAAAAGGCTTTGGTGTCGTACAGACCGCTACAGAAAATCATTCATACCACAAGCCATAAAACTCCTGAGTGTGAGACAACACTATCATTACCTCATGTATTACAATATTGCACTATAGCCCAAATTGTTAAGTTTAAAGTTTACTTAGGCAACATATTTTTATATACATTCTATATTTTCATTTATATACTATGCACATTACATTGTATGGATGTTGTATGTTGATGCTGTAACACAGAAATTTCCGGTTTGGGATTAATAAAGTCCATCCACCTATCCGATAATTTAAAAAGATTTATAATTGAAATAAAGTAAGAATATATTTTTATATATTTTTTTTTTCTTACCGAGATGTAATGATATCATCCCACAAGTTCACTGGATCTGCTTTAGCATCAGGATAGCGTTCAGTCCATAGCCTGATGAGCCGTTTGAGGGAGCTCACAGACACTATGAATTGAAAACAACGAACATTACTTAGTTTGAGAGCAGGGCAAAAACATTGTCTGAATAAGTATTAAACAAGACAGTTACAGGGACATTAGTCTACAATTAGTCTAATATTCTTGCAAAAATATCAGAGAATAACCCTTTAATGAAAACCCTGTATTTAACCCTGTATTGTCAATGTTATTTGGATATTCACTCACCCTCTCCTTTAATGAACAGCAGGAAATCCTGGATCTCAGTCAAGGCCTGCACTGACTGCAGGATGGTGAGCCGACTTTGTGTCAACAGTGTATCCACACTGGAGTAATTCTACAGGAGGAAAAGACATTGAGTGCTCACTGTGGATGAGTGTGGAATTTCAGATCCCAACGCATATCTGCATTTTCACCACATATTTCTAGGGAGATTTACATGACGTATTAACGTATAAATAAATACAATAATGTACAGTACAAACATGTTCTTGCTTTTAAAGTTAGAATTAGGGCTGCGCAACTAATCGCGATTTCGGATCCTAACAATCCAATCGAGAAAAACGATTATTTTGCCATTACATTATGCAAGTAAACTCTTATTTTGTCTTGTGTTCTTAATACGGGTGGAGGGAAAAATAGCAGCATAGTATCGCAATATTTTCAGTGGCAATACTGTATTGATATAGAGGCGCCAAGTATGGATCTTTTATTATACATGTGTTGGTCAGTTTGTCCCATTTTGCAGCAATAACATTGAAGTGAGATGAACAAACTGAGAAATGTTTCTTTTTAGACAAAACAGATGTTGACAAAGTTTCCTTCTGGGGACGTCATTTGAAATTAGAAAAAATTAGAAGTTAAGGCTATTAAGGTTATAAATTGCAATATATCGCAGAATTTTGCAATATGTTAAAAATCGCAATAATATCGTATCGTGGCAAAAAGTATCGTGATGATATCGTATCGGGAGGCGTCTGGTGATTCCCACCCCTAGTTCTGAAGGGGAATTCAAAAAATTCAAGGGGAAAAGTATTAAGGGAAATATCACAGTTCACGGGGTTTTCACTGTAGATTGGTTTAACAGTTTCACTGTTGTTTTTTTTTTACTCAATAAATGCAACATCTTTGCAAAAGACAATGGGTAATCGTGTTAAATAATCATGATTTCACTAATGACCAAAGAAATTGTGGTCATGAATTTTTCCATAAATGGAGCAGCCCTAGTAAGAATGATTTAATAATGATCTTTGTGGTCACTGACCTGCATGAAGAGCTGCATGGCGTAGTTGGTGTAGTATTTTGCGCGATCGTAGTCCTCCTGCAGGATGTAGAGCAAGCTGAGCTCCTGGCTGTAATGGCTTTCCAGCAGCTTTTTGCGCTCCTCCACCCTCATGGCTTTGTCGATGAAGGTGAGAAGAGTTTGGTCCGTCTCACCCTGCTGCAGCTGCTTCAACATGCTGCGGATCATGTGCTGCAGGTACATTTCCTGGCACAAATGGAAAAAAAAAAAGAATAAAAAAACTTGCGTGGGAAAAGCAATACAGCTCTGGTGCGTAGACTGGATTCTTACAAACTGACAGAATTTCACTGCATGTCCATTGTGCACAGTGGTGGACTGTACCTAAGTACATTTACTCAAGTACTGTATTTAGGTACAATTTGAGGTACTTTACTTGAGTCTTTCCTTTTCATGCCACTTTCTATTTCTCGTTGACTACATTTCAGAGAGAAATACTGTACTTTTTTGATATTGAGGTATTTGGTCAAAAATATAATATTTGATTTTCAAAGTATCTCCCCTCATATACACTCTTTAATCCACAAAAGGTCCTCAGAAAGGAGACGTCTGACTCATTCATATAACAACACGTTCTTCCTGAAATCACAAGTCATGTTAATGTCCTACACACATTGTTTTGCTTCCCTGGTGCCGTTTCCTGACCATTCGTATGGAAAACATGGTGATAAGCAGTTTGGTCTTCAGTCCCTCAGCTGATTTCCCTCGCTGCAATATTACATGCTACAATCTATGATTTAAAATATTTATTTCTCACATGATTACAGTACGTAATGTAGGTTTTCGAGAGAAGAATGGCTTTTTGGTTGGAATCAACCTTGCAGGATGTCCGCCCTCCCTGGACATGACTGATGAAAGGTCAGATCCGTTACCTGGTAGATTGGATCCGACCACATCCTCTCCAGGTTGGGCGGGGAGTTTTCATCTATGTTCACAGTGGAGCAGTACTGAAGAGACTTCCACTCGGTCAGGTGACTGTAGGCCTCCATGGCAGCTATTTCCCAGAAGTCCTTCTCAGACTCAGTGGGCTCGTCATCACTCCAGTGCTCAGTGTTCAGAGCCTGCCAGCATCACCAGAATCAAAATCAGAACTTCCTTGCCCCTCAAGGAAATGATCAGTTACTGTTGCTCACAGTCAGATTCAAGGCATAAATTAGAAATAATTTATTATTATTTTACTTATTAAAGTTAATAAGTGTATAAAGTAACACTGCTGAAGTGCAGAAATGAAAAGTGAAGTATGGAAGAGAGTATGCAATTCTACACTAAAGTTCTCCACACACAGCTGGCAATCTAGTAAAACTGCACCATCCACATGCATTGACTTATATTAGTGGTATAATATATATATATATATATATATATATATATATATATATATATATATATATATATATATATATATATATATATATTAACATGTCATCACTGGGAGCTAGATAAGACTCTGAGATACCACTATATTATATATAACACTAAGTATAACCTGCACAATTGGTTTATTTATATATTTATCATACTATTTAAGCAGTTTTATAGTTTAAAACTGTTTATATTCCCAACTTGTATATACTCAATTGTTTGTTCTTGTATTTCATTCCTATTATTTCATGTATATTGTATCATAGTATTTTATTTATATTCTGTGCTGTGTGACTGATTTTGCTGCTGTAATACTATAATTTCCCATTTTATTGGGATCAATATCTATCTATCTATCTATCTATCTATCTATCTATCTATCTATCTATCTATCTATCTATCTATCTATCTATCTATCTATATTGTATTAGGAATAACAATACCTCATTGTAAAGCTTGACAGCTTCTGCAAAGTCAGTGTTGGCTTCAGCTTGAAGAGCAGCGCAGGTGATCGACTTGGTCCCAACTTTACCACCAAAGATGCCGCGCACAACATCATAATCCTCCAAGGATCTGTAAAGCCTGGAGAACAGGGGAAACAAGGACGACACTACTTACTATGCGTAACCAAAGCAACAACAAGATTGATCTGTCCAAACGAACAAACAACTCTCTACTCTCTCAACTCTCTCTACAACTGTCTATTTTTCTTGTATTTTGGGCACCACCTAAGCTGAATTACTTTAAAATCAATGTAAGCATCAAAACTAATTAAATTACTTTTCTCAGATCTAATGATTGTAGTGGGTCCCCTTCTTCAGCAAGTTCTGTCTTTAAGATTTTAATTTATTACCTGCTCTAGCTTTTCAAAACTTTTAGACACATATTTGGGAATAATGGTTTAGAATGATGTGAAATTGCTTAAATTTTTATTGAAAAAACAACATTTTCTTGAAGGAGAACCCCTAAACCCCCTGCCAAATATGTGCACCTAAGACTTCCACAAACCAAGGGAAGAACACTGTCATAAATCTCATAAACTTCCAAACCTCCCAACATTCAGGTGCAAGCCAGCACCGATAGAACCATTATCACGGTCAACACCAACATTGTAATACCTTGCCAGGTGGATCCATTTATTGGTGTCTGGGGGGATTTCTTTGCGTCCTCGGGAGCGTTTGGCAGGAGGCTGGTCCTGGCCACCAACATGCAGCAGGCCCTCCTCCAGCAGAAGGATGCCCGACGGCTGCTGGAGGCTCATCAGGCAGGTGGAGCTGATGTGTGCTGGATTGAGCTGCTGCATCTCCTTATGCTGGTAGCACATTTCCTAACAACACAGCCAGCAAAGTAGTAAAAGGTAAGACAATAGTAAGACATGTTCAGCAATTACACTTTTTGTAAAATTCAGCAACTATCTCCTCACAGTCACCCAGCTCTCTATTTTCTGTGTGTGTTGTATGTTCTGTATGTTCTTTGAGGAAAATATGCAAAAACGATTTTTCTTGCGATAAATAAACGGATATTAAAGTGTACTCAGTTCTGCATTTCTGCTGCTTTCAGTATTCTGCTAAAATACAACAAATTGCCTGTTGAGTTTCAAACAGATAAAAGGAAATCAGAGGCAGCGAAAAGGGAGCTTTTTCTTTGTTTGGCAAATTTCAACAATCTTTGCGCAGCATCGCTTATTGGACCTTTAACTCAACCCAGAAGCCTTATTTATAGCTTTGAGTTGGACTTTTATAATCAAGTTATAAAATAACAAGGCCTCTAAACCTGTACAGTATAGATGATTATGGACGAGGAATCATCACCCAGAAAAAGACAATGCACCAGAAGAAACCTATGTAACCTTTTCCCCCCCTAAATGTACTTGTTAGTGGTATTTGAGACTCAATGTACTCCGGTGGTAAGTCAATTCACACAGACAGTACGTGTTATGGACGCTTGATTATGAAAAAAAAAAAAATCACGATTATTTTGGTTACTCGTCTTTTGGAAAGATGTTGCAACTACTGAATTAAAGAAGAAACAGTGAAACAGATAAAGAAAAGTAGTGAAATAATCTCCTACCTGCACACATGCTATGAATGGAGGGAAGCAGAGGGTGCTCTTGCTCAGGAAAGTATTCATGCTGCACCGCAGCTCCTCTTTAATCCTCCCGCTCTCCCCTCTCGCTTTGACTGTTCCCATTTCTTGGAGGATTCCAGCAAACAGGGAGCTAAACAGCTGTTTGGCTAAAATGGGATCTCTCTGAAGGAACATGTGAAGGGGAAAACAATACATTAGCTGTGGTCAAAGTAGGGCTGGGCAATATATCAATGTTGTATGTACATCGGGATATGAGACTAGATATCGTCTCAGATTTGGGATATATCGTAATATGGTAAGTGTCTTTACCTAGTTTTACAGGCTGCATTACAGTTAAGTGATGTCATTTTCTGAACTTACCAGACTGTTCTAGCTGTTTTATTATTTGGCTTTACCTACTACGTCATTAAATAATTTCTGGAAAATATTTATCAAAAATCTCATTGTGTAAATAACATTTTGGTAAAGCACCAATAGTCAACCATACAATATTGACATTGAGGTATTTGGTCAAGAATATTGTGATATTTGATTTTCTCTATATTGCCTAAAGGTTTTTTGGGAGGTATATGTACGGTTTGTATTAATTTGTATTCACAGCCTGGCTACTGTGTATCTTACCTGGGCCAGTGCTTGAAGGGGGGCGATGAGGCTGCTGTATGGGATCTGGATGTCTGGAAAGTCTCCCACTCTGTAGTTTCGATAGAGAGTTACCTGAGCCTCTTTTCGGAGCCTTTGATCAGCTTTGTCTTCCTGTGGGACACCCAACAGAACCACTGATAGTTAGAGAAACTGGCAGTTTGGGGAGGTTAGTGACAGTAAGGACTGGGCTATACAGTAATCAACCTTAAAACTTGTTTGTGTGTTTTCACAAATGAATAGCACTAATCATAAATATGTTTCAGCTGGATGTTTGATACCTTTTTCTGTCTTTGCTGTTGGATTTCTCTGTGTGCAAAACCCAAGCTGACTTTCTCCTGATCCTTGAGAAATCTGCGTCTCAATCTGAGGATGTTATTACGTTGCTCATTTGCTGCTGTTGAAATATAGACAACAAAATATACCGACATTTACAGCATTTCAATTCATTTGAAAGGTTCCAAAATAATAAAGGGAATGTTGTGGTAGTGCATATCAAGTCTTTAACACAAATACAAGAACTACAAGAACATAGCATAGGTTCTGGCTTCTTGGGACTGTTGCTTAACATACTTTGTATTTCATTTTCTAAGCTTTTTTTTACAGTTAAAGGTACAGTAGGTAAGACTTATAAAACTAACTTTGTCATATTTGCTGAAACTGACCCTATGTTCCAGTAGAACTACATGAAGCAGGTCATTAAAAGCCTATAGTGCGACTTGCAAAAATCCACTGCTCCCTGTTCCGTTGCACCAATATATATATATATATATATATATATATATATATATATATATATATATATATATCTCATGATATTGGTACCTGTTTCAGAATTGATCATTTTTTAACAATACCGAGCGTACTTAGAATATACTTCTAATACATATTTAATCAGGTGGGTATTTTTTTCTCAGAGACTAACCTCTGGTGCGACTGTCCACCTCATCGGTCGATGCAGTAAGGCGCCTGAGGCCAAAGCCTTCTCCTACTGGTCTCCTTGCTGCAGTTTGCTTCTCTGCCTTCTTATCAAACACCAACAATGAAGACAGAGACTCAGATCCCGGTGTGTAATCTGCTAGAGTATCCACACTGCTGCCCGTCAGCCAGTCATACACTGGACGTCGACCTGGGGGGGAAAAGAAAATTCCAAGGTAAAAAATACCTTTTTTAGTCGGCAAGTTCTCAGACTGCATAGCTACAAGTACAGCACACACTTCTAACATTAGTACTGCTTTCCTGTCACCTATTACCATCTACTATTGTCACCTGCTATGGGGAGGGTGTGGCTTACCGGCGACACAGAGCTTACAAAGTGGAAGTGAAGAAAACGGAGGGAGGCTCAGAGACACTGACTGAAGAAGAGGATGTGCATCTGATGAGTCGTGACGTTTCCCCACCAAGTTGTGTTAGGGTTTGTATGCGTCTTGAATGTCTACAACTGAACTGTCAACTGAGTGTCGACGCAAGTGTTTGACGAGGGACAACTGGCCCAAAATAGCTGTTAAGTTACCTAGACACATAGCCATCATATCAAGTTTTTCCCCAAGGTTGTGGTTATGCCGTGACACTCAATACCAGGAGACTTAGATCCGGACTTTTGGACCTTTCAGTTTGGTCCGAACCAAAATGGCAGGTGAGAAAGGTGCCTCAGACCACGGTCCGGATCAAAAGAGGTGGTCTCAATCCGGACCAAAGTAGACCATGGTTCGGTTTGTTTGCAGTATCAAAACACTTTTGGATGGTTTGGACTTTCGGACCAGTTACAGGAAGTTAAGCAACTACATACCATAGAAGAAGAAGAAAAAAAACACGGAAAAAAGTGAGTCGTGGACAGTACGTGGGGGAGAGGAAAAGACAAAAAAAATTCTGAGCGGATGAAAAAGAGAGGGTATGAACGGTAAAGCAATAATAATAATAAATAATAATAATAATAACAACAACGCAATTGGGATTAGCTCATTCAAACAGAAAAGACCAAAAATGACAAAACGCCAACGTCAGACGCAGACCCGTCTACTCACCAATCAAATAGGAGACGCAACACACGTACATGGTGACGTCACGCCGTAGGTATGTCATGGAAAATTCTTTAGTGTGCTAGCAAAATCATGATATAAAACCAAGAAGAATACGTATAGTATATATAATATACAATAAATGTCATACGATGTAATTAAACTCCAACGCTGGTTGGGACCTTGGTCTGGACTTTAAGGTGTGAAAACGCCCTTAGAGCTGTACCTGCTGTTTGGGTTTGGCTAAACTCTAAAGAACTCTGAGTGGCTCTGAGTTTCCCCTTCATGCCTCCAGCCTGCGACGCTGCCACACTCTCTGGGCCTTGAGAGCTTTGGGTTTCAACAAACATGGGAGTCATCACTGTGCTCCTGAAGCGCCAGTTGGAATCAATCACATAGTCCTGGAGAGTGGAGCAATGGAATCAATACATCAGACTCATCGCTAACAAAACCTCAAGCTTCAAATCGTATAAACTAGCTTACCCCGAGAGAAATAAATGCTGCAGACGTCAACTGACCTGGAAGGTACACTCTGACAGTGGATACTCAAACATGTTTCGTTGGAAATCAGGACTCTGGCTGGTCATTTCCAGCAGCAGATTGGTAGCCAAGCTTAAGAAACACTTCTCAATGCGACAGGAGTACAGAGAACGAAGCACCGTCAACATTCGCTCGAGGGTGGCAGTGGGAAGGCGCTTCTCCTGACTCCAGAAGTTCCGCACATAAAGCCTGAAAACACAGAGGACACAGATGTTTTATTTAAGGTAAAATACTGAATATTGCATAGTGAAATGATCTGAGGACACTTCCCTGCACAATATATAAAAGAAAAACATTAAAAAAAAAAGCAAGTGAGAAAACGTGGGAACTTACTGAAGGCCTTGGTTTTCTTCAGACAGTCCCTGAAGTAGTGTTTCTTTAGCTGCATTCAAAACCTCTACTGAGGTGCTGTCTTCCATGCTCTCTGCATCACTGGATGAATAAAAAAGACAGTATATCATTACAGTTCACAACAGAGAAGAAACAATGGACTGCAAACACCATTAAACCTTTAAAAGGTCCCATGGCTTGGAAATTTCACTTTATGAGGTTTTTAACATTAATATCCCCAGCCTGCCTATGGCCCCCCAATGGCTAGAAAGGGTGATAGGTGTAAACCGAGCCCTGGGCATCCAGCTCTGTCTTTGAAAAAAAAATGAAAGCTCAGATGGGCCGATCTGGAATCTTGCTCCTTATGAGGTCATAAGGGACAAGGTTACCTCCCCTTTCTCTGCTTTGCCCAAACAGAGAATGTGGCCCACCCATGAGAGAGAGACATCATGGCTTTCAAATGAGCAAAGTGGCAGTTGGTCAAGGCCACACCCCTCCCCCACCAGCCCCCCCCACTAAGACCACTAAGGTCTATATAAAAGAGACTTCAGATACAGTATTAGGGGACCACTAAGGTCTATATAAAAGAGACTTCAGATACAGTATTAGGGGACCACTAAGGTCTATATAAAAGAGACTTCAGATACAGTATTAGGGGACCACTAAGGTCTATATAAAAGAGACTTCAGATACAGTATTAGGGGACCACTAAGGCCTGTATAAAAGCATCCACAGAGCACCATGTCATGGGCCCTTTAAATGATGCCGTCAGCCGTCAGCTCAAAACCAGAAAAATGTATGCAAAACAATAACGTGCTAGTTTAAGTGTGAAACCAGAACAATCCAGAACCCAAAAGGCTCAGAGTACCTGTAGTTGTCCTGGATCCACATGAGGATGTCGTACATCCTCTCTCTGCACACTGGTGAAGGATGGCAGACAAAAGCCGTCACAGCTCCCAGGAGCTCCTGGAGCTGAACTGGAGTCAGCTGGGCAACAATCTTGTGGATGATATCCAGACACACTCTCTGCCTTGTTTCATCCCTAGGGGCACAAAAGAGTAATAGTAATACATATCCAAATGTGTTATTCATTTACATAAATGACATCACCACTTTAAACCATCTGCGGCTATCAAGCTTTGCACTCTAGCACTGTCTGAGTAAAAGCATGCTGGGAGATTTTCCTGGCAAATCTTTGTGGAACAAACGACAGTACAGTGTACAGGCTAGCAGGGTTTTATCAGAAAGAGAATAAAGGTGCAGATCATTGAGAAGAGTAAAGGAATAACTGACCTGTGGCGCATGGTCTCAATGAAGCCTGTGGTCTTCAGATGCAGAAAGATGTCTGGAATGACATCGGCCCGACTCAGCACGCACTCCAAACAATACGTTTTTAAGACGCCGTGCAACTTCGGCAGGAGGGAGAACACATAGTTGACAAACCTGAAAAATTAAGAATAAAGCTGCAGTTACAAAAAGACTCAAGACAGGTTAGAAAACGACTTTGGGCCCTTTCTTGCACCCGACGCGTCGCGGGGCAAAGCCCGATGCAAGTGTCTTTGCTAGTTTAAGACCAACGCAGTTCCTGTCCAGCGCACACATGATTTAAATAGCAAATGCACAGGTGCATTCTGGGCGCGCTGGTCTTACAAGGAGGTGTGTTCAGGTACATTCTGGGCGTGCTGTTCTTACAGGGAGGTGTGTTCAAATGCATTCTGGGCACCTTGAGGCAGCGGAAAGTGATCGGGCCATTGAACTACAAAAACCTGGTCTAAAGTCAATAACGGAGTTTTTTTGTGATCAAATATTTGTCATTATACAATTAACAAACAATACACTGAGAACGCGGCCCAGGACCAAAAAACACAGAGAGGAAAAATAACATAGCATTTTATTGTTATTTTAACGCCTACTTCACCTCGTAGAGTTTTTGTGGCATAGTGCTTGTGCGCTTTCACTTCACGCACGCGCAGATCAGTTTCTTCTCCTGAAAATCTCTCCTTCCTGCTCAGCAAATCATCATAATAGCGATGCGCCATGGTCCCAACGCTCCTGGCTTTTAAAGGGAATGGGAGATGACGTTTTAACCATATGTCCGGACGCTTTTTTCCGCCATCAAAACTAGTAAAAGTGGATTCTACACGCCCTAAATTCACCTGCGCCAGGCACATCACGCCGTGCGCTTAGATTGTTAAAATAGGGCCCTTAAATTACCTTAATGTGGTGGGAGCTGAGCAGCCTGACAGACAGTTGTGAAACAGTGACTTTAAAGCCTTGTTAACCAACTGGTGTCAAAATGTGGGCATGCAGTTGTGTGCTTGTTTTCAGTGTGCAGATCCTTAAACTGGTTTGAAGAATTGTGTAACAAATAAAATGGAAGGAGGGGACGAGAGAGAGGGAGAGAAAAAAAAAAATAAAAGCTGTTTTCCCAGAATGTTGTCAAATATAAGGGGCGGGAAGGGTGGGATAACCATGTTGGGGGGTATTACTAAGCAATGTTTTCTTTTCTTTTTTGGGGCGTTTGTATGAGGTTTTAGTTGTTTAAGATATAATGAAACTGGAGAACTCTTTAACTTCCTGTAAGATGTAACATCCTTGATCCTCCAATAAAAAGATTTATTAAATTAAAAAAGGGGCCTTTTTAATTTCTAAGCCTAGGATCAGGTTAAAGGCAATTTACATCCACTAAATCCATAAAATGATCTATATTACAGGGGAAAAGCAGAAAACAAAAAGCAGAATTACAGACTCACCGATCCATAAATGGAGGAAAGTGCTTTGACACTTTGTTCAAGCATATAATGAACTTGTCATCCATGTCTTTTTTCTTCAGATTTGTTATCTTACTTGCTGCAAGACTGAGAAGCTCTTGACGATGCTGAGACAAAAAAAAATCAAATATGAATCAACTTGAATTCATGTAACAAATGTAATGCATCAAAAATGTTGCGTTTTTATCAAGATAAAAATCTACTGACTTCACCTGAGCTTTAACTGAAAATAAATTTTCTTTTCATGTGAGATCTTTTCTACTGAGGTGCTTTGAGCTCTGCTCAGACAGAAACAGAAATGCAGTGTAACTTGTAACCCAACCAAACTGGGGAAGGTCTCATACATTGTCCACCTCAGCCATATTCTTCAGGATGAGGCCGATAATTTCTGCAGCAGCTGCGTAAACCTCTTTATACCTTACGAAGGACACGTTGTTGGTCAGAGACTGGATATACCTGCAAAAAAACAACACAAAAGTGACTTACTGTAAGGTGCTTAGCAAGCATGTCAGCTACAACACACAGACACACACACACGCACTTCAAAATAATATACTATTTTCTAGTTCACTTGGCTGATTTGGCTCACCTGACCACACAACTTCAAAAATATGATATATATTAGCAAATGAAATCACATAGCACAGTATTTTGATATTTAGCTACACTATCCTACTACCAGGGCTGTAGTCAAGACGACCTTTGTCGAGTCCAAGACAAATCCAAGACCAGGACTAGTCGAGTCCAAGTTAAGACCAAGTCTAAAGAGGTTCGAGTCCAAGACAAGACTGAGTCCAAAAAGGGTTGAGTCCGAGTCCAGATCAAGTCCAGGACAGAAAAAAGTCTTATGCATGACATTTATAAGACAATACTTTTGGGTTATTTGTTGATATAAAAACAAAAACAGTGTCACCCAGGATTTGTAAGTATAGGCATTCTCCTTGATATCATATAATTAATCTAAAGAAAACAGAATGACATATGATGATAACTCATAATAGCAACATTAGAACTGATACTGCAACAGTAGGTACTAGTACTGAGCATTAGAACTGATCCTGCTACAGTAGGTACTAGTACTGAGCATTAGAACTGATACTACTACAGTAGGTACTAGTACTGAGCATTAGAACTGATACTGCTACAGTAGGTACTAGTACTGAGCATTAGAACTGATACTACTACAGTAGGTACTAGTACTGAGCATTAGAACTGATACTACTACAGTAGGTACTAGTACTGAGCATCTAAATGACTATATATCTTCACTCCAGATGTAGTGTAGAAAAGACATAATAAACATATATAAATACACATAATAAAGACACCTGGACTCGGTCGAGACCAAACGGCATATTTGGCAAGACCAGTGGCTGAGACCAAGACAAGTCCGAGTCCAAATACCAGCGAGTCAAAGACAAGTCCGAGACCATTGAAAAACGGTCTTGAGTCCAAGACCGGACTTGAGTCCTACATCCCTGCCTACTGTTAAAATTGGAGAGAGAAGCAGCAGAGAGCAGGAGATAAAACGCATCCTGTAGGACAAGGTGTGGGAGCTCAAAGTACAGCAGGGATCTAGGCTGACAATCGGTGTACAAAGATGAGCTTGAGGCTGGAAGATAAAGAGCAACAGCCTTCAAAAACAGCTGGAAAAAGAGATTCAGTCCCAAGCTGAGAGGTGTCAGCACATAAAACAGCTGATGGCTAAGAAGGACATTCTAGTTCAACAGAGACCCTGAAAAAAAGCTTTTCATTTTTATTGGACATATTGTTATTTTTCCCTATTAGTTCCTTTGCATAATTTCCAAAAAGTGCTTATTTAATGATGTAATCTTGAACTTAAGGCAACTAAGATATTCATAGAGATTGTTCATTGTAATAAATGCTGTGTTTGAACCTGCAAAGACATTTTGTCGTTTGTAAACAAAAATAAATATTGGCATGTGAAAAATGTGAGAAATGTTTTGTCACCAAAAACATTCTCAATGATGCACTGCAGTATATTTTACCCGTCATATTCAATTCCACACAAGGCATCGTAGGCAGGGAGGTTGTTGGCCAGGATGATTCCCAGCAGCTGGAGTCCAATGGAGTTGTCTTTGCTATTTGGGTCGATGCCACGAAATCGCTCATATATCAGACTACAAGGCAAGAAAAGAGATAAAGTCAGGGATCTGGACTGGCCATTTCCACTGGGCTACAGGCTTGTGTCAAAAGCTTATCAAAGTGAGAGTGTGCAAGCACTACCTATAAGGCACATGCAGACAGTCTTTCCAGCACTCCACCAGGGTGCGAATGATCTCCAGGTTGTGGCGGTAAACAGCCTTCTTAGAGTGGAAGCAATGCTTCATCAGGAACTCTAACAGCCGGTTGGCAAGCACTTCATCTCTGGGGTTATCCTGGGCCAAAATTATTCTGTTACTAATCGTTATTTTATGTGATAATAAAATGCAACAATAGCTAAAATAACATTTTAAATTAAACTGTTAAACTGAAATATCCATAGACAAGGACAAAAACAGGTTGATCTACATTTGTTAACTTTAGCTTAAGAACTCTTTTATACATCGGTCTATCCTGTGGCTGAACCAAAATCAGTGTGCTGCCAATTAAGATCTGGACACGGGAATATCATGTGTCTTTGTCATGGCTGTTGATATGTCTTCATCCTTGTACTTTATGTGTAATTACTGTCTAACCTTGTATGTATTTTTATTATTTCTTCTTTTCGAGCGCAGCTGCTCTAGAACGCAAACTGAATTTCAGTTTCAATTTCACAACTAAGTTGTATCGTTAATATTAGGTTAAGGTCTGGCAAAGCGAGACTACCTTAGGGCTGGCCAGGCTTGTCCAAGAGAGCACTATGACGACGATATCCACCACCATAAAATGGATCCCCTCTCCTCCGTTGTTTCCAGAAACAATGACTTGCATGAGCGGGCCCAGCCAGTGCTTGGCATATGGTCGGAAAACCTGGAAATATCCAACAGCAAAGATTAAATCCCAGAACGAATACTGAACACAAGAGAGCAGAGAATGAGGTGTCACACACGGGTAGATGCGGTATCCTCATAGACAGTAACTGAATCAATTTACCTCCTCTGTGTTGATGATCAGCTTGGAGATGAAGAGTCGGATATTCAGAGGTGTTGCTGGATTTGCTAGTTTTGCATGTAGAAATTTCATCCATGGAGGAAGTTCAGTCGGGACGTTTCCCTGTGTCATTAACAAAAAGAGCACGTTGAATGAAGTTCCAGAATATTATTTGTATTTGAATATATTATAGAAAGTGACTAAATCACTGTAATTTATGTGATATCAAAATATTGGCTGTGAAGCCATGCGTTTGTCTCCAGCGTTGCTTAAACCTGTTCAGATTAAACCTAAAGGACAAAAAAAAAAAGATGTTAACTTTATCTCAGTGCCACTGACCGGTTCAATTTTAGGAGTTATGTTGTTCCTCAGCATGTGACCAATAAGAGCAGTCATGGTCGCCATGCATTCATGCTGATTCAGCTCATCCATTTCTAGATCCACCGTTGCATCCTGGGGGGGATTTGTCTCTTCTGTCTCCTAGATGTACAAACATACCAACCAACCTCTTATCAAAATGAAAACGCATCAGTTATTAAACTGCAAGTTACCTGTCACAGTGCTAAACATGCATGCATTTACTCGCCAGCAAGGCTTTTACCCTCGGCATAAGCTCAGTGTAGGGAGACAAAAAAAATTCGAATAAGACGCACTCTTTTTGCAACGGTGCGCCTGCATCCTTCAGGGTTTTGGGAGCTGAAGGAAAAGCTCTGGACTCCGGTGGAGAAATCAAACTGACTCATCTCCTCACTCAGGCTGCTGTCGGCCATGTAAGACTGTGAGGACAGATACACTGGCATGTCTGTGGAAACCAAAACAGAAACCTCATGAACAGGGCTGCAATGACTAATCGATTAGTTGTCAATTATTAAATTAATCGGCAAGTGTTTCCATAATCGATTAGAGTTAATTTTTATGAAAAAAAAAGTAAAACACCTCTGATTCCAGCTTCTTAAGTGTGAATATTTTCTAGTTTCTGATCGACATTTTTCATCATTTTCTGACATTTTATAGACCGAGCATCTAATCAATTAATCGAGATAATAATGGGTAGATTAATCAACAATGAAAATATTTTTTTAGCTGCCAAACCTACTAGTGAACAAACATTATGAAGAGAAAAGAAAGCTAAATAAATTACAGGAGACACACTGAACTCTATGTCCACTACATTACCTAAGTCACATTCCATTTTACTGTAAAGGGAATTTTCCCAGAACGTGAGACAAGTCTAATAATTAGGCGTGAACAGTGCATAGTTTGGGGTGGACATTTTAACTGCTCTCTAAAAACACTATTCGTAGCAGTAAATACCTCCATGCTCCTCGCTCACTTCTTTTCGAATCATGACGTATTTCTTCTTTCTCTCAAGTGGGACCTACAGTGATGAAAAATATGAATGGATAAACCATGACTGCAACTCAAAGTACAGTGTTAAACAAACAGATGTGTTACAAAATAAGCATACCTCGATTTCAATTGGAAACTTGTAGGTCCTTTCGATGTCAATGATGTTCTCCAGAATGAACTGATTCTACAAGGAAAGAAAACCCCAATCAGTGAAGTCCTCTCGAGTCCTCAATCACCAAAATAGACCACTATAGAGCTCAGCAGTGTGGCTCCGGTAGTGAAAAATCACATTTATTTTCTCCATAAGCATTTTTGATTATTAGCCATAATGTCTATACCCTCTAAGGCAGACTTACCACGAGCTACGACACCAAAACAATGGTTTATGCTTCTGTAGAAGCTACAAGTCCCGCAATGTCATGGAGAAGTACACTACCCACAATCCTCAGCGCAACAGCGACGCCTCCGATTGGTGGAGCTCACCGTTACCGTGGAACTGTTTGACACACCGGCGAACGGCTAGTAAGCTGCTACCAATGATGTCGTTTGTGTACAGTTTTGTACCTTCAACCTTCTCTTCAGTTTAGAATTTTTGTTGTCACGTTAAATTTAATGTTTTCTGCTCAGTTTTGATCTTGTAGCTGGTTGGCTTGGTGCCAGGCTTAAAACTATTTATATACTAAGCATTTTCTGAAAAGTCAACAGAGCAATTGAATAGAAAAAAAAATAAAAAAATCACTTCTGGAAACAGAGCTGCGGTAACCGCTGAGCTCTATTCTTCTCTTCCCATGGATTAGACAACAAAAGATAAAGGGAAGTACAGTAACTGTAGTACATGGTTCCAAAATAAAAGATGACTACAGTGGTGAAGTAAGTTGGATATAATCAAAGAAGCCAGTTGTTACCTTCTCTGGTTTCTCACTGAAGAGGAAGCCTTGGTAGAATTTGGGCTCGTTGAAACTGCAGCTGATGACGGCGATGGAACAGTTGTACGCGGCACAGTGGTAGTGTCTCCTAAGTTCCAGGAGCTGAGTCTCACCAGTCATGTTCTCAGTAAATGCTTCAAAACATGACCTAATTGAAATAAAATCAATATTCATAATTTCTTCACGGAAGATTTAGGACTTTTTACATCACTGCTGTGTCACTTCTTGAATTGTGAACTGGGAGTCCTACTTGATCAAGGTCTTGGACAACTCGTTCCCCTCCGTTTTGTCTGAACGACAGTAGGCTCGATTAATGCGGGATTCTTTGGAGTAAACCTCTTCTTTGGGAAGACGAGAATACAAGAGCTCCATCAGCTTGTAGCAGCCTTTCTTCTTCATCAGCTGGATCTCAAATTCAGACTCATTTGACTGAAATTGATAAATAAATTAGCCTTTAAATTAGTCAAATTAGCTCTAAGTAATACAGCACTAGCTTTGGGCTTTGAGGACAAAAGCTCTATCTGCCAAGTGTTTGATTAAAATCTTAAACATACCAAATTAATGAACTGTCTTTTTAGAACACTAAGCATTACCATAAAAGTATACAATAAAATCACAACAGCTACAAAAAGTGTTCAGCGTGCATCGTAAAATTTCCCTGAATGTAGCAATGTTGAGCAACAAACCTTTGTGAAGCGGCTGAGCAGCAAAACGATTATGTCTGAGACATTTGCCACAAAGAAGTCGCACAGGGCCTTGGTGCTACAGTGAGAGGCCAGAGGCAGCAGAACCCTCTCGGACATGGCCTGCAGCATGGAGCTCACGGGCACGTCGCCCCGCTGGATCAGCCCGTATACGGTGCACAGGAGCTGCATCTGCCGCTCGCCGCTTGACCTAGTCACACATTAACAAGCATAGAGAGTGGGCACAAAACAACTCCTGTAAGATCTCATTTAATGTAATTAGATTACTCTGCAATGAAACTTGTTAAATCCATGAATCCAAATATGGGCTAGTGCAATATCGCAATGTCTGTTAAAAGGCAAAATCTGTGTCAAACCATTCTGAAGTATTGTGTAGCTGCAGAGACGGCTCCCGGCCTACAATTCCTATCCTTTTTTTTTTGGGGCCTTTAATGATAGGACTGCTGAAGACTTGAAAGGTGAGAGACAGAGGAAGAGTGACATGCAGCAAAGGGCCGCAGGTCGGAGTTGAACACGGGCCAGCGGCGTCGAGGAGTAAACATTTATATGGGCGCCCGCTCTACCAACTGAGCTATCCGGGCGCCCCTACAAATCCTATCCTACAGGCTGAAGAAAAAAAATCTTTGTTTGGTATAGATCCTCGCAAAAATCAAACTATAATCATTTTATTTTTAACATTTGTCAATTGAAATGAGAACAATGACACACAAATGATCATTCCCTCCAATATCGTGAATAGTATCGAGTATAGACTATCTTTTGATAGTCAAAAGAATCGCAATCAATCGCAATTTTCCTCCCTCATAGCGTGCAGCCCCACTTTACTAACCGCTTAGCAATTCTTTGGAAACAGGTTTGGAAGGCCTCCTCCATGATGTGTTTTCTGTCACGGCACAGAATCCCTGCCATCAGCTTGAGCAGGAGTGGACTCCGAGAAAGCTCCAAGGCATCCAGCAACTAAAAGACAGAAAGTCCCATAGGGTTGGTCCAAGCGCCCAAGCATCAACTGCAAGTAACATCTGGTTAAACCAAACAGAGATGTTACCTTTCGGATACAGTCCATGTAGTTGTTACGGTGAAGCGAGCCCTTGGCAAACTCATCTGACTGCATGGGGAAGTGGGCCGCCACCAGGGCGTCCAGGGCTCTCTGCAGCTCAGCCAATGGCTCCTCTGGGAGGGTTGTGAAGAAGGGTAACACCAACAGGGCCTGGCTCTGAGGAGTTGAGAGAATCCGGCAAAAGAAATGTACATAGCTTTGGTTACTTTAACTCAAAATCAAAGTTATTTCAAGTAATCCACTACACTGACTGCATCATAACATAAACCATTACCTTGAGATTGAGTGGCAGATTCATGTCAACCAGCAGCATAGTGAAAGTGGAGAACACCGGTCGGAACGCTTCATGGTTGATATCGGAGCAGACAGACGAGTCAATCTGATAGCAGAGGGAAAAATGTGCAGGAAATATAGTTAAGCTATAGTGTGTAGTTCCACAAGCCTTCCGTGATCGTGCACCACCCCCACCCCTACTCCAAGCAGTTGCTAGTAGCCAAGGAGGACAGCGAGCAGATAGTGAGGAGATGTTTTTTACAGTGTGTTCAGGGGACAGGCAGCTAGCAGATAGTGAGGAGATGTTTTTTACAGTGTGTTCAGGGGACAGGCAGCTAGCAGATAGTGAGATGTTTTTTACAGTGTGTTCAGGGGACAGGCAGCTAGCAGATAGTGAGGAGATGTTTGCTGTGTGTGACAAAAAATGTTCTAGACTAAAAAAACGTGCGACATCGCTTAGAGCACTTTTAATTAGCTTTGTGGCAATTCATTTCGCAATGGCTTGAATGTAGCGGATGTTAGATCAATAGATGATAGATAGATAAATTGATATTTATCGATCCAAAAAAATGGGAAATTACATGTTACATTAATTTAAAGAAGTTACGCACTAAAGCTTTAACATTAGATTAAATATTAAAGAGAAAAATGGGTACGCTTGTATTGTACTGCATTGTAATGTTTTATCCCTGGACTGGGCACATAAATGACGATTATTATAACTTAGGGGTGTTAATGTATTCACTTATTTACAAACCTGGCAGTTACAGTTCTTAGTTTTTGTTTTGCTAGGGGACATGCAGCAGTAACTTCAGCTTTAGAATACCTGGAGGAGCTTGGAGAGCAGCAGGAGAGTGGCAGTTTTGCTCTCTGGAGTTGAGGAGTGTCCTTCCCACCACGGCTGCAGACTATTCCATCTTCTTAGCACCTCTTCCACCAGCCGTTTTCCCTGAGTCTTCCTCACAGAGCGCTCTCTAAAGCTGTGGTCCAGCATGCCATTCAGCAACGCACTGACCTGGTGAGAAAAAAAACTAGGATACAAAAGTGTTTGCACAAAAACATTTTCTGAAACTTATTCAAAATTTGTGGGGAGGGGAAAAAAAAAAAGAGAGAGAAAAGAAACTGCGCTACCATGCTGGGATTTTGAGAGGACGTTTTCATGAGGCGGGGAACTGTGGTGTCCAGACTTCTCAGCAGCTCAGTGTTGATGGTCGACTGGAAGAGGCTGTAGAAGTACTCGCCGTGCGAGAAGCTCAGGAAGTTATGGCTGTGGCTTCCAGATATTGGCACAGAAAGCATGATGGTGTTCAACAACAAGTCCACCACCTGCTCACTCTGCAGAGACACAGCAATATACAAGCGGGGGCAGCCCGATGTGAGAAACACTTGGTAAATTCATAGAAAGACAAACTTGTATCACAGTGTTTTCTATTGTTTTATTTATTTTACAAACTATGCATAGTAGAGCTGCAAAGACTAATCAATTAGTTCTATTAAATTAATCACCAACTATTTTGATAATCGATTCATTGGTTTGAGTCATTTATAAGAAAAAAGTAAGACATTTCTGATTCCAGCTTCTTAAATATGTTTCTTCTCTCCTCTGTGACAGTAAACTGAACATCTTTGGGAGTTGTGGACAAAGCAAGACATTTGAGGACGTCATCTTGTGGTTTGGGAAACACTGAATGACATTTTTCACTATTTGACATTTTAAAGACCAAACAACCAATCGATTAATCGAGAAAATAATCAACAGATTAAATCGACTATGAAAATAAGCGTTAGTTGCAGCCCTAATGCATACTAATACATCCACTATTCATTTAGCTACATTCTTAATTTCATCCTAACTTCTTTTTGCTGTAGGCAGTAGTCTGCAGCTATAATAACTGAGCGTAGATAGATTCAATCTCATCAGATTTGGACAAATCTAATCCAAAGAGGTAGCACTGACCTGTTGACTTAGAGAGAAGGCTAGCTGAAGCAGGCCATCTGCTAGACTCTTGGTATTTATGTCCAAGGATGGAAGTGCCTTCCTGTCCTCACCGGGTGCTATACCTTTATAAACGGTCATTAGAAGTCGGGACCCAAGGGAGGTGGCGTAGGCGGCATCCTTTAACACGACGAGAAGCACAAACACACAAATGTGGCTGCTACTTTATTGGAGAATATGTAATACGTGGACCAAAGTCACCAGTACATAAGGTAAAATATTGTACTTTTAGTTCATTTTCAATATGTTTTGAGTGTTTAATAATTAGGAAAACTGAATAGCATGGCACATTGGGGCAAATGAAATATAAAGCTTGTTAAATACCTGGCTGTGCAGAATGGAGCTGAGGAAGTCGGCTTTGTGGACCTGCTTACAGGAAGACAGAACCATTTCCATTTGGTCATGGCGGCTCAGGGTGCTGGAATGGTAGAGGTCTACAGCACACAACTCCTCCACACTAGAGACATCATTGTAGAATTAGGGGAAGAAAAAAAAATATATGATGACTGGTGTCAAAGAATGAAATCTGAGGCTGTGCCTCAACGAGAGCGTATTTGATACCAACTGCTAGAACCAATATGCTATCTATTTTTCCCCACAACTATATTCATGGCTATCCAGTTGGCGAGTTGTCTATTCAGGTCTCAGTTAGCGCAATCAAGTTTTTATTTTCTTTACCATACTCTTCTCACGCAGATGGCAGCGGTGGATAAGAGTTTGATTATCGATGGTGGGACTGACCTGAAAGGAAAGTTTCACTAGAGGTGTAACTATTAATCCCTTGGATCAATCGATTTATTATGATTATATTATAATTTTGCAGACTCTTTGCAGTTTTAAATGTTTGCTGTATTTTTAGTAGTACTGCACATATTGCACAATAATATTTAACATTTAATCCCTTTGACAACACTGAAAAGTCTGTGCAAATTCATAATTCTCTAATACTTTGAGACACAGAATAATTTGTAATTTCAACTGTGTAATATTATTTTCACAATGTGTATACAAACAATATTCATCTTTCTTACTATTTTATATAGGTATATAGTCCTCTCAGGAACTGTGCACCTCGTTCCCTGTCCCTTCCTCCTAATTCTTTTGCACAACTTATATTTTATTCCATGTTATATTCCTCTTACGTATCGTGTTGACACTGGAAAGGGGTTGCTTCAATCTTGTTACACAGGTATAGCACATGTGTATAGTGACAATAAAGGCGTTCTGTTCTATTCTACGTTGCATGTGGCTTTTCTTGTTCTCCAACAGTGAGCAGTAGTCAAATATGATGTACATACCTTTTGTGTGAGATTTTTATTCGCAAACTGCTTTCAAGACGCGGGCGGTAAGGTGAGGCCAGCAGCGCCTTTAGTAAGGGAACACACACTTCTGGTAGGTTCTTCATTACCTCCACATCCGCCATGTTGAAACCTACAGAGGACGGCTCACACACCACCAGTGCCGTCAGCTTAAACAAATCTGAAACAAAGATGTCTTGTTCCAGAAGCTGTGAATGAATTGAGGAAATAGTGAGCAGAAAGAAGAAGAATCATGGCTTTCTTAATGTAAGAGGGTCTTAAATTCAACGCTACCTTCCACAACTCCTCGTCTCCTTTGACGAGAATCATGGTGGTAAACTCCAGCAGGCGAACGATGATGGTGCATTTGCTGAAGTTGTACTGGTCCACCTCTCTTGGGCTGAAGTGAGAGGTCTTCTTGCCGAGAGAGAAACAGCTCTCTGCTGCTGCCAGTTCGTGAGTTGCCAGCTCAGTCAAAAAGAAGCGTATTGCTTTCAGAAAGCGTGAATCCTCTTTGGAGCCTTGACAATAAAAAAAAAAGGGTATGTAATGTATTTAATACAATGACTATTGGGCCAACACTTTTGTTTTTTCATTTGATTATGTTACTTGGACAAGTCAACAATGTGGAAACTATTCTACGCGTTTTTAAAATCCATTCAACGCATACAGTATACGTGTGTACGCTATGCTGAGCAGATGATGACCTCTTTGAGAAGATGATTATTATTATTATTATGTATTTTATTTGGTAGGTCTGATCATTTAATTCATGTCAAAAAAATTCTATGTCATTGATCTCATCCTTTCATTGGTAAAATTCCATACGCACGCCAGCAAATTTGATAATTTTACTGTCTTCATTTCCTATTTTAAATCCTACCTGGACACTAAAACATTTTGCACAAACTGTAAAGCTGTGAAAATATTAGTGCTGTCAGTTAAACACGTTAGTAACGGCGTTAACGCCAATGTTGTTTTCAAATTTAAAAAAACATTTGCACAAAGCGAGCCGAACCACTTTTCCATGTTGATATGAATAAGAAAAAAAAATAATGGGACAAAAAGAAATCAAGTTTTAGACATTTAGAATAGATAAAAATGCGTTTAACTGCAAGTTAACTATGACAATAATGTGATTAATATGCAATTAAATATTTAGTTTTTCTGTCTAAAAAAAGTATAAAACAAAATGTAATAAGAATGTCAGAGAGGGATTTTTTCATGACTTACTTATAAGCATGTGATGAGGCTTGATTATGTGTAAGTGGATGAAGGTGTTATAGCAGTCCAGGGCAGCCAGCAGCAGGTCCATCCACTGCAGGGTGCCCCTGACACTGAAAGGACCCGTCAGGTCCCTGAGAGTGGGCTGAGAGAGGAGACCCCCGCCCTCAAACCGTGAGATCAGGAAGCCTATGCCATGATCCTTCAGCATGCCATCTACCCACTGAGGCGGAGACCTCTTTCCTAAGTCCGGTCACACACACACACACACACACACACACACACACACACATCAGAGAATGTATTCACATGTATGGCTTAGAAATTAAACACCAAATAATGCTTGAGTGCTGTGTGAATTATAAAAAAAGATAGCATTATTTTCTTTCTTTTTTTTATGAATTGCATCTGTCGTTTTGTACTCACCTGGGAGGAGAGGTGTGAACTCATAGAAGAGTTCCATGCATTTGTGGCGACACTCGGTCTGAGGTCTGCCAGATTGTTCCAGAAGCCATAAAACCACATCGGAGAGACAGAGCTTCCCATCAGGTGGAAAGCCCCTGGAAAAAGAGAGAAAGGACAAAAAAAAAAAAATGACATTTTGACATTTACAGTATGTATACACATAATTTAGAATGTCTCATCACAGCATAAACAATAATGCAATTCAGCCTCAGCCACTTTTACCAGCCAGTTGTTTTTTTTTTGCATCATAAAAGGTGAAAAACAGGAATCACGTGAAAGTAACAGCAGTCGCATCCTCTCTAACTGCGCTGCTTTCATTTCACCGCAGCGGTCTCCTCTGGAAGCGCAGTCTTTGATAGTTTACAGCTCATCGTGTGTACGGGGCTTTTTGATGTCTCGTGGTCCTTAATTGCTTCTAATTTGAAGTTTTTAGTCCCGAAAACAAAAGGATTTGACTTTGCTTTCTCGGAGCCATACACACGACAGTCACTGCAGTACATTTTCTCTAATGTAATGTAATTGTTCTGTAATGATGTCATAAATCAGCCCCTCACCAACCTCGCCGTTGTCGCCAATTGTCCACTTATTAAAACGTCTTCTTTTACTTTTCTTTGACTCAGGCTCATCTTTTTGTTGATTGTTCGTTTCAGATGGCCTCTTTACCCCAGTAATGTGCTAAAATCCAAAAAAATGGCGGACTTCTTTAAAATGTAAAAAAACAACTGTTGCAAAAAAACAAAACAATGAAAGACTCAATTAGTAGACAAGGACATTGACAGGGTTACCCACCAATTGCTAAATTCACCCACATTTGGCGGGTGGTCAGGTGTTAATTTCAGGCCCTGGAGTGGACACATACTTATACAGTATGTATTTATGAAATGTAATGCTTAATACACAATTATACATACACGTATACATGCTATACACAATTTAGCTCAGTTGATGAATTCCATTTTTAAGCAACTGTATCATGTAATTTCGTCAAGTTAGCTTCACTAAGGTAAAGCAAAGGGAAGTGTTGTCCACGGAGTACTAACCTTGGGACGCGTGTCTTTGCGCTGTGCTGATTGAGACTAGCGGCCTTATGACTGATGATTCTTTTCAGATGATCAATGGCACTGCAACACTGCTGCACTGTACCTGAGGATGGAAGTGGCAAGAAACAGATTTACATTTTTGATAATTAAATTTAAAATCTTCCTATAAAATCTTTCATATTATAAAAAAATGTAAAAACTAAATCCCTTTTTCTGGGATTTGGAGTGTTATTTTGCGTCTCTGGTGCTTCCAAATGCATACAAACTTAAGAAAAAAAAACATCGGCAGTGTTTTGAGTGAGATCCGGTTTCTGAATGTCCCCTGTCTTCAGTCTCCGGGTGAGCTGTTCAACATCTGCACGGCTTTCTACGTCACTAGAGACGAGGTGGCTAACCGTAGTACTGGCTAGCGCTAGCATGCTAGCTTGTTCTCAATGGCAAAACACTGCTCCAACAGCCACTAGTTGACCAGAATCTCCAAAAGAACTACTTCCTGTCCCTGTTCTGCAGGTATTCCACAAGTGGCCCTGGTCTAGAAGAAGTCTCCCAGCTAATCCTGCCTTGGACTGACCAAAGCTGGAGAAAGAGTTATCTAGCTGATGGGATCTTACCGAGCTACTGAGCATGTGCAGCTCCCAACAAAGTAAAAAAAGTAAATAGTTTACAAGTGAGATGTCTCACTCTGTAGCTAAAACAGAGACCTAAACACACAGGGTGAAAACAGGATCTGCAGCAATGTGCAGTACAACAAAAAATATGGTGTTTTTTGAAAATTAAACCATGTAAACCTATTCTGGTACAACCTCAAAACACAATTATGAACCTGAAAATAAGGGTAGTTTCTGCTGCCCCCATGAAAAATTCTAAGTAATGACAACAAAACTGTTTGTGCGTCCTTTTTCGGAATAAGGGTAAAAAACTGAATATTATTTGTATTTGTATATACAGTAGTCATTGATAATGATATGAATGATATGAATCAGAGTTTCCTGTCTGAAAGCTAAAGTGGAAAAAAAATTACCCATAGATCTCTCATCTGAGTGTGCAAGAGCCAGACTTTCGACAAATATGACGAGAACTTCAAAGATAAACTGCTCCACCAAGGCCCCTTCCTCCCTGCAGGGACAAATAATCGACAGCATGGAGCAAATACTGTCCAACAATGTGGTAACATAAAACCATTTTAACCTGGGGCTCCACAGAGACAAAATAAAAGTGTCAAAACAGAGACATAAGTACCGTACCTGAATTGCCTGTAGATGCTATTAAATGCTAATGCCGCACCAAGCCTTTTGAATCCATTGGGGTGGAGAGCCAAGCTGTAGATACGCTTAAACAAGGACTTCATGTTAGTAGGGCTCTTCTCTTGCTGCTTGGGGGTGGTTTGTTTGATTGACCATTTGACAAACTCTTCAATGCAGCGGCCACAGAAGTCTCTAAGAGTGCTATCCATTGGGTCAACCACACCGTCCTGGCGAGAAAAAACAAACATCAATGTATGTGCTTCAAATGGCAGAAAGGAAACAAAGCGGCTATCATTGAGAAAAGGTTAAAGTAACCTTTACTGATGCATGATCTCAAGTCTTCTGTGAATGTTTGGTCTCTAAAGCCCTCCATAGAATGTCAACACTTACCATAATGGCCTCCAGAACAGCAACTGTATCTTGGCTCTCAAACTTCTTGTTGTTGGTGAACCAATGAATTAGCTGCATTACCAGCGGCTCAAAGAGCTGTCTGGTCACCTGGTGAAAAAAACATCTAATCAAATTCATAAACATTACTGTAGTCATTATCATATACTGTCCAAATCCGGCTCAGTGTGTTCTTTACTTTCTTGTGTGCAACACCTACTCAGGCTGATAACAATACATAGGCAAAAGACCCAGGAGTTATTATAAAACTGATATTAACCAACTGGAGGCTGGTGCACTGTACATGGGACATGAAAGATGCAATTTTTAACATTTGTAACTTCAGCAGCTAAGACAACAAATGCACTCAACATTTTGTTCAGTAAGGTTCCACTAAGGTCTGTATAAAAAAAAAAAAGGGACTTCAGATACAGTATTAGGGGACCACTAAGGTCTATATAAAAGAATATTCAGATACAGTATTAGGGGACCACTAAGGTCTATATAAAAGAATATTCAGATACAGTATTAGGGGACCACTAAGGTCTATATAAAAGAGACTTCAGATACAGTATTAGGGGACCCCTAAGGCCTATATAAAAGAGACTTCAGATACAGTATTAGGGGACCACTAAAGTCTATATAAAAGAGACTTCAGATACAGTATTAGGGGACCACTAAGGCCTATATAAAAGAGACTTCAGATACAGTATTAGGGGACCACTAAAGTCTATATAAAAGAGCCTTCAGATACAGTATTAGGGGACCACTAAAGTCTATATAAAAGAGACTTCAGATACAGGATTAGGGGACCACTAAGGTCTATATAAAAGAGACTTTAGATACAGTATTAGGGGACCACTAAGGTCTATATAAAAGAGACTTCAGATACAGTATGAGCGGACCACTAAGGTCTATATAAAAGAGACTTCAGATACAGTATTAGGGGACCACTAAGGTCTATATAAAAGAGACTTTAGATACAGTATTAGGGGACCACTAAAGTCTATATAAAAGAGACTTCAGATACAGTATTAGGGGACCACTAAGGCCTATATAAAAGAGACTTCAGATACAGTATTAGGGGACCACTAAGGTCTGTATAAAAGCATGCAAAGAGCACCATGTCACGGGCCCTTTAAATGTATCTTTACGTAAAACAGAACAGTGGGTCAATGGACGACAAATGTTTCTATTCCTGATTTTGTTAGTCATTATTTTGTAAAAAGGGTAAAGGAATATATAAAATAAATCATAACTACTGCCGTAAACTCCCATCAAGTATCTGTAAAACTCCCAAATAATCTTCTTCTGTCTTTCTTCAGAGAGATAATTAACATACTTCTCTCCCTGTCTGGAATACAATCTCTCCAAATTCCATGATATCTAAGGAGTTTTTATGGGACTTTTGCTTGAGGTGTCAATCTAGTTGGAGCGCACATACCTGATCCACATCGCAGGCCAGACGCAGTAGCACAGGAAACAACCTCTTGTGCAGCTTGTACATGGGCGGCAACCTATTCTCCCCCTCAACCATCTGAGCACTCTTTCCAACCATGTAGACCACCAAGCAGTGGAGAAGCTCACAAGCTGCTACCTGCATCACAAGAGAAAGTGGATTCAGATCAGAAAGTTTTTTTTTTTATTGGGTGACAACCCTGTCATATCTAAGTTTGCATTAAAATGAGTTTGACTGCCACTGACAGTGGCAACGCTTTGATGTTAGAGGACATACTTTGGTTTGTCTGTCACTTGTGGACAGAGCCAGTTCACTGATGTGAGGCAGAAAAGGGTCGAGGTAGATGACTGGCTTCATATCGGCGAATGGCACTGCGAAGCTGAGCCTTTTCTCAGAATCCCAGGCGACAAATTTCTTCATCGTTTCCTCTGATGACACCACTAAATGGGAAAATAAGAAGCTTATGATCAACAAATGTAGCTAATTTCTCTGTTTACACTTATGTGTCAAGTGTTCTCAAACAGTCACTCATGGAGCCTGGCCCAAACACCTACAATGTCTGTGTAAAATTGAACGAGATGGCAGGTTGGTTATGGAATCCCTTACCAGTTACGAGGTTCCTGTTCAGCTTTCCTCCCAGGTGACCGAGCAACTTCACCACCCTGAGCCTCACCATGACAAGAGGAGCATCTTCCTGCATTCACACAGAGGTAGTCAGTAACTCAAAGACAGCACATGAAGCAGTTGCCCTCATATCAAATATATTTGCCGTGACTCCGACAAAACTGAAGAGCTGACGTAGTTTAACCGCACCTATGAGTGCGTGTGTGTTTGTGTCGGAGCTCTGCTCTCTGTCAATATGCAGAGTAAAACGGCGGACATCGCAATATACATTTTATTTTTTTGATGACGTAGTTAACCCTCATGTTGTCCTCGGGTCAAATAGACCCATTTTCCTACATCAATGTTCTGTTTAATTCCCCAAAATAACATGATTGATTGCACACAACGCTCTTTGGCAAGTACAAATCTCTACTTTCATTAATTTTGGGGTGTCTTTTATAGCATTTGAAAAAAGAATTGAAGTGGTTTTATAATAGTATTGAGTAAAAGTTGACATATTCCAGTCTGTGATTACCCATCAACATCCTTTAATCTTTCATTTTAGTCTAAATAATTCATAATTTCTGCTTTTCTAACTCAAACATTAGGTATAATTTCTTATAAATGAGGGTTATTGACCATAAATTCAAAAACTGTAAAACTAAAGTTAATGAGTTAGTGTTACGTAGTGTTGAAAACGTCAAAAAAAGTGACAAACATTGAAAAAAAGCGTCAAAAGTGTTGAAAAAAAAGGGACAAAAACGTAAGAAAAAGTTTTTTAAAAATTGATAAAAAGCCTCAACAAAAGTGTTGATTTTCAATTTTGACGGGAAGACAACACAAGGGTTAAAGGTGGCGGGCGTGTGTTGCTTAACAACAATACTGAAATAAATTCCCACTTTCCCATCCAGTACCATGGTGAGCTGGTTCGATTGTTTCAGGAGCCTCGTCATCACGCGGCTGTATCCTCTGTCTGTATTTCTTGAAGACACAGAAGACGTCACCTCCCAGTTGCTGTCCTCTTTGTCTGAAGACAACGTCTGAATTAGACTTATATATTTGGCTCATATGGATTATCTTGACTGACTTTACAGAAATTATCTCAAATGTAACCAATTGGGAGTGCTCGACCTCCCCTGATAAGACCACGGGCTTACTGTTGCTGGAGGTTTTCAGGTATCCATCCAGAAGAGGAAGGATGGTTGTGTAGCAGTGCTGCATAGTCTCCAGAGGAATGTGGGAGGACCAGTCCTCTAGGGCATCTAGGGCTACGTTGGCCAAAGGAACATGGCTCAGACCCAACTTCAGAGCCGCCTGCACCACACACACACACACACACACACACACACACACACACACACACACACACACGTCAGATAAACTCAAGTCCCCCTCCTTTTTCAGCACCCGTCATGTCCACATGTGTTCAGCTGAACAGATGTTAATGAGCATGTTAATAGTGGATGTTATTTTCCAATGTTTAGGTACGTTGGCATTTATAGTACTACCACTTGGAATACTCATTTACCCATTACTATAGGTTAACTATTTCATCAGTTTGTTCACTACTGTCAGCTATTTAAATGATTTATCCACGACTTTTAGTTCTCTATTGAGGGTTTTTACGGACGTGACGTTCTGGGCGGTATGTGCACTTTGGATACTTTAAGTGAATGTAGCCATGTCTAAACAACAGAAAAGCTCATCAAAACACGTCCAAGATGCAAAGGCATGTAGGGAAGGACTTGAAACACAAGAAATGTGGAGACTTCTGGTCTGATGACGCGTCGTGAAAATCCTGTATTTCCACCATTCACGCTGTAGCTACTGGTTTCTCTTTGCTTCTCTGCATGCTAACAATTTTCTTTTAAACACTCTTAGGGCGTTTACACACCTATAGTTCAGACTTAGTACACATAGTTGGGGTGGCAAACAAACTGCTCCAGAATTCGGTTGAAAGCGTACGGAGACGAGCGGTTTGGTCCATTTTTGGAGTGCATCCGAGTGCGATTGCTGCGTCACACCTGCCAAAAAAAAACCGCACCAAGGGGGAACACAAACCCTAGTGAGATTCAACTGTTTGACTAAATGAGGCAGGTGTGAAAGCCCCCTAAATTGCAGCATGGTATATGGGCATATTTTTAATTCAAATTAATTTTTTCTCAGATTACATGAGTAACTCTACATTTTTTTCCACATAGCCTCCTGGCAACTGGCAAAGAAGCCGCTGAGGTACAACTACCCTTGGTTGTGAATAACTGCACTAACCCCCCCACTGTAAATCTGCACTTTATCTTTTTGTTTTGTCATCCATCCTCATCTAGTTCTCAAAAACACATTGCCACAAATGAAAGGATCCCACCTCCAGAGCAGGGCAGTAGGCCTTGATGTCCAGAGCCACGATGCTGTGGTGCAGCGAGAGGACAAACGTCAAGCAGGAGGCCAGCAGCTCATCTTTGTACTGCTTCATTCTCACACACACCTAGTGAGAAACCGCATGTCACTTACATACCCTACATATTAAGTTCCTCAGTAATGCTCCATTTTAATTCACAATACATACATACACGTATATATATATATATATATATATATATATATATATATATATATATATATATATATATATATATATATATATATATATATATACACATATATACACACACATACATACACACACATATATATACACATACATACACACACATACATATATATATATATATATATATATATATATATATATACATACATACATACATATATATATATATATATATATATATATATATATATACACACACACACACACACACACACACACACACACACACACACATATATAGAACATATTACAATATGGGAATATTGTAACAAGAAGCTACCTCTTTTCCAAACTTAGAGAAGAGAGCAAAACAAGCACTTTTCACTGTGTCACTCTGGGGGGATGTAGAGCATCTCGGGCTAACTCCCTGTTCAAAAACAGAGAAAAAGTAGGAATGTCACCCACGCTGAATACATACAAGTAACATACAAGTAACACAAATCTGAGTTTGTTCAACCATAAAGTTCAACTCTGCTTTTATCCTATACTGAGCTTACAGAACATTCATTCTTTTTGTCCACCTGGTCTCATACCCACCGCCTTGATACAGCATTCCTTTTATTAAGTGTTCTAAATATGCAATAAAAAAGCTGAACTGTATTTAATAAGCAAGTCTAGGTGGAAAACCCAATTTAATATTCCTCCAACCAGATCCAACGGTAGAGTTCTGGCCTGCCCAGATCATTTTTCAAGTGCCCAGTGCGATTGCAAAAGCAATAAATAGGATGACAGATGACGCTTTGTACGAGTGGAAATATTACCTGGTAGTACTTAATTCTCTTGGCAATTTTCATGGTGACAGAGAGCAGCTTGTAAAAGCCGCTGACAAGTGGGTTTCGTATGGAGTGCAGGATAAGTTCATGGCTTAAGTGATACATCCAGGACTGAAAATACTCCACGTGTTTATTCAGCAGCAACTCACTGCAAAAAAAGGGGAAAACTGTTTTTACCTGAGACATGACATCTCACATGCTTGAAATGAACTATAAATGTCCGAGAAAACTGAGTATGTTCAATTTATAAAGGTGAAGTAAGGAGCCTGCAGGTTTTACTGAGATGAATTGGACACTTCTTAAAGGTCCCATGACATGGTGCTCTTTGGATGCTTTCCCAAAATCCAGCCTTGGTGCAGAATTACAGCCACTAGAACCAGTCCCACAATGAGATTTCCTTAATATGTGCCATTTCTGAGTCTGATTCCAGATCGGCCCATCTGAGCTTTCATTTTCTCAAAAAGCAGAGCAGGATACCCAGGGCCATAAGCAGGCTGGGGGAACGCATAATAATGTTAACAAACCTCATAAAGTGAATTTTTCATGCCATGGGACCTTTAAGACCCTTATAATGTCGGGTAGACTGATCTCCCATGTGTGTGTTGTCTCCATCACCTGCAGAAGTCAACCAGGTTGATGAAGGCAGTGAAATCTTTGATCTTATTGGGCAACAGATGAGCTGTGGGGTCGGAGGAGGGGAGGACATGGGCCGCATCATCGGGAGCCTGCCAGACAAGGAGGTATGGGTTAGGGATCAACGGGCAGAAAGGCTTCTGAAGAACAACTGAATAACGTTTAAAACTGATACTGCCAAGAGCTTTGACATTCCTTCAGGATGTTTTCATGCCATCGAAAATAATGTTCTTACTCTCTGTAAAAAAAACAGGGAAAGGTATCTGGGATGTAATAATAATGACAAATGAGACAATATCCACATATGTTGAACAAAAGCAAAAATCAGATTATGTGCAGGATGTCACCTCCTCTCCCGTTGTCACTTTGTGCACAGACAAGTCCAATTTTTCCACAATTCGCAGAATCGATTTCACCAACTCGTCATAAAGCAGACGGCTCAAAGATATGAGAGCAGGGTTCTGACTTTCAAAAGCTCCGTCCAGAAATCCTGAATCCTGCAGAGGACAGCACAAATGGAACACGGAACTCAAATGAATTGCACTTAAATATTCGTAATTCAAAATGCAAGACCCTGAAAGTACACTTGTACAATTTTACAGTGTGTAGACACACACATTCGAAAAGGTCTTACAGTAGTACAGTTGTACTAGTCCCAACTACTGTCTTCAAAAGAGATGCTCAGGGGCTAAATGTTATGTAATGTGGAATATAAAAACAGGCTGAACCAAACAGACCTGCTGTAAGCCAATTATCCATTTCTCCAATTTGACAACTTCAACAATGAACATAGCTGTACCTTCAGCCGATCACAGTCCAGTAGGCTTTGAAACAGGGCAAGATAGTTCTGACTAGATGGGACTTTCCACTTTCCAGTACGAACTTGGGAAGACTCATCTTTGTCCTGAGGAAAATAAATAAATAAATAAAAAGGCACATTTCTCATTGTGTAAACAAAAATAATCGGATCTAGGAAAATATATTGCGGCAAAGAAAACAATTGAGCGGAGTAAATTCAATCCTGACAACATGTAAAACATGAGTGCCTGACCTCAGACAGCAGGATGGGCTTGGAGCAGACACGGATCAAACCCTGGTGCACTGAAAACGAAGAAGCAAAAGTGAACGCTTTAGCAGATGTGCTGTGCAATCATGTCACAGATAACATGTCGCGTAAAAGCAGCACGCTGTAAAAATTGGACTTTGATAAGTTCTGTTTTTACTAGGGGTGGGAATCGATTCACATTTCCCGATTTGATTCTAAACCGACTTTCGATGCATCTCGACGCAACAATTTTCCAAGTGTGATTTAAAAAAAATATATACATATATTGGGCACCCAGATAGCTCAGTTGGTAGAGAGGGCACCCATATATAGTGGGTTACTACTCGACTCCGACCTGTGGCCCTTTGCTGTATGTCATTGCCCCTCTCTCCCCTTAAACGTTTTCTGCTGTCCTATTAAAATAAAGGATGAAAATGCCCAAAATAAAAAAAGGAAACAAATATATACATATAAATTTGAGTTTGTTAGAATATATGCAGTATTCGCCACACACAAGTTGTAATGAAATGTTTTGTCTACTGAGGCTTTTACTGTGTAGTGATTCCATGCTTAAGCCTTAAAGATGCTGAGTCACCTTCTCTCCCAGTGATCTTCCATGTCAGAGGCTGAGTCATGCTTAAAGGTGGAGAACATGAAACATGAGGTGGTCACTTGTAATGTGATAAAGTAGATCAACAGCCTTCATGTGTTTTGCCTAATTATTTTATGGATTTCTTATTAGATCATGTGTATATATACACAGTATAAATATTTTATTTTTTCCTTTTTTTTTTGCACTCTTGCCTGAACTCTAAGTTGTTGTCCATTATCCCGTCCTCTTTCAGTCACTCCGATTTTTACATGACTGGAGACAGTAACTTTTAAATAAAATCAAGATTATTAAGAGAAAAGATTATTAACTTCTCAGAATCGAGCATCAAATCGTTCTAGAGAGAATCGCGATGCATCTAAGAATCGATTATTTCTCCCACCCCTAGTTTTTACTGTATATAAGGGGCCTTTTACCACTATTACCGTTTGTTCTCTTATTTGTGTACTGAATCAATTCTTGAATCAATAAAAAAACATTTAAAAGTAAACTGGTCAATACACAAATTAACCCATCTACACGCATCTTCCCAAACAGTATCTGAGAAAGGGAAGGGTTTCCTTTCAAAACATCATGATGGCCTCCAGGTAGCGCGTGCTCAGGATGAGATGGACGTACCCACAGAGCTGATAAAACTCCACAGCACCGGCCCTTTAGAGGCCACGGCCACCAGCACCTTTAGGATGGACCTGCAGCAAGTAGTCTGCATTCTCTCGCTGTACTGGGGGAAGCTGTCGATCTGCACCACCAGGAGACGCTCCAGCAGTGGTGTGTACACCTCTGGAATCTGACACCATGGACACAAAGCACGTTCAAATTAGACAATCATTCGGTCTACTGTAGGATATATAGGCACATACAGATAAAGTTTAAAATCTATCTATAAATCTGATTTTTTTTGGGTGTGTTACCTTGTCCAGATGAATCAGGACACTTGCTATAGAGTCCAGGAAGCTGGGCAGCTGGTAGAAGCTTTCATCCTCCCCATCAGACTCAGTCAGGTACATCTGCTTACAGCGCTGGATCAGCTCTGTGTACATCAAGTCCACGTCTTGTGGGCAAACCTTCTTGCATGGCTACAGAAAAATGAATAAAGACTTTGTATTAACAAGTCTAGATTGTGCATGGAGAACAACGGGTTCAATTTAAGATGGTCTAATGGAAAACACAGAAAATACAGAGTATTAGGAACAAGCTACTGATGGAAATGTAGATCCACTCAAGCAGATCTAAAGTGCAGGAGCATTGTCACATACGTTTGGGCTTTTACAGCTGTATTTAAAGCCGACAAGGCAATAAAACCTACGCCTGCAAAGAATCCATATCCTCGTATGGCAATGGACAGTTCCTTGTGTGTCGAGTCCATGGTCTTAATGATGCCGCAGAACTTGTGCATGAAGAACTTCAACTTGCTTTTGTGCTCCTCAATATTATCTGCCACCAGCATTGCAACCTTAAAATGATAAAAAAGAGAAGTAATGCAAAGTAGTGGTGTATCAAAAGCAGTTTTAATTTCATCATGGTGCTAACCTGTCTCACACGTCTTCTGTCCCTGTGTGGAAAGTGTTTACCTGTTTGAGGAAGGCCTCGAGTGCATAGTAACTTGTTTTCTTCATCTCAGCGTTGATGTGTCCACAGAGCTTGGACATGACCTCAAACAAATGTCTGTAGTGGTCCATGAGGCAGCTGCTGAACTGGGATGCATGTCTGGCCAACAATCGGAGCCCAGCTGTTGAAGAAAGATGTTGAGTCAAAGAGTTAATCGTTCTTAAGGTGTTTTATCTTTAAGTTGCTATAGAAGCAGCAGGCCTTACCAAATGTGACAGCATAGCGGCTCATTTCCATCTAGAACACAAAATGGGAAAGCAAGGAGTCATGTTACTCAGCATCACATTTCATTTAAAAAAGCAATCACAAAAACATAGGATTATTTATTTGATTAGGACAATGCACATTAATCAAAATTTCTGTAAAAGTGACAGACAATGCAACGCCATCACTAACAGGGACGTTGTAGAGCGTCCTCTGGTGGACAGACTATGCAACACCATCACTAACAGGGATGTTGTAGAGCGTCCTCCGGTGGACAGACTATGCAACGCCATCACTAACAGGGATGTTGTAGAGCGTCCTCCGGTGGACAGACTATGCGACGCCTTCACTAACAGGGACGTTGTAGAGCGTCCTCTGGTGGACAGACTATGCAACGCCATCACTAACAGGGACGTTGTAGAGCGTCCTCCGGTGGACAGACTATGCAACGCCATCACTAACAGGGACGTTGTAGAGCGTCCTCCGGTGGACAGACTATGCAACACCATCACTAACAGGGACGTTGTAGAGCGTCCTCTGGTGGACAGACTATGCAACACCATCACTAACAGGGACGTTGTAGAGCGTCCTCCAGTGGACAGACTATGCGACGCCATCACTAACAGGGACGTTGTAGAGCGTCCTCCGGTGGACAGACTATGCAACGCCATCACTAACAGGGACGTTGTAGAGCGTCCTCTGGTGGACAGACTATGCGACACCATCACTAACAGGGACATTGTAGAGCGTCCTCTGGTGGACAGACTATGCGACGCCATCACTAACAGGGACGTTGTAGAGCGTCCTCTGGTGGACAGACTATGCAACGCCATCACTAACAGGGACGTTGTAGAGCGTCCTCTGGTGGACAGACTATGCGACGCCATCACTAACAGGGACGTTGTAGAGCGTCCTCCGGTGGACAGACTATGCGACGCCATCACTAACAGGGACGTTGTAGAGCGTCCTCCGGTGGACAGACTATGCAACGCCATCACTAACAGGGACGTTGTAGAGCGTCCTCTGGTGGACAGACTATGCAACGCCATCACTAACAGGGACGTTGTAGAGCGTCCTCTGGTGGACAGACTATGCGACACCATCACTAACAGGGACGTTGTAGAGCGTCCTCTGGTGGACAGACTATGCAACACCAACACTCACAACATGGTTGAATGGTGTTTCGTACACTTTTATTTCATTTTTTAAACATTGATTTATCGGCCATTATAAATGCCGATACCGATAGTTTGAAAGATATCGTCCCGACCAACATATCTCAGCTGGTACCAAAAACATACTGAGGTTTGATACCCAGCTCTACACATGACTCGTACACTCCCCTTGCCATGCAGGGGACTCCAATTGTAAAGTTGTGTTAGATAGACAATGACCACAAGTTTACCTGGGGGGTGATTGCCTTCAGGGCATACTGGAAAATGTCCTTAGATGTTGCTGGGTCTGCAAGACAGAGACACGCACTAGTCATAGAAACAGCATTTAGATTTGTTTTTGTCATATATGTAAAATAAACGGATATAGCAACAAAAAAAAAAAAAAACACACCTTCTTCCATGGTTTTAGTGAAGTTGACCATTAGAGCCGTGATTCCTCTCAAACATCCAGCAACAACAAAGAGTTTAGGTTCCTTTGTTAAAGACGTCATCTAAAACAAAATTTGTTTAATACACACATATTTATTTACAATGAATTAATAACTGTACATGATTTTACCCAAACATCGCCTATACAGCGAATCACGGTTTTCTCTTCATTTTTTCCAAAGCAATACCACATCCTGTGTGAACACACCTGTTCTTTTAGCTCCCCTAGGTAAGCTTTGTAGAGTTTGTCTGAGTTGCAGACCATCTCGCTGGGGTGGACCTCTGCCAGAACTCCCAGCAACTCGTAGATTTTACCGAGGACTATTACAAAGATTAAACAGAGGGTTTGGGTCATTTCCATATCCATTGCCTGTCTGAGGTCGTCTCATCGCGGTTTCAGGCGTCACAGGAGGACTCACCAGAATCTGGTAGTTTGCTCTTCTGACAGAGCTCGCTGTAATATCTGTTGAATATTTCACAGATCTGAAGGTCTGCAGCCACACTGGAAGCCTTTGTTTTTTGGAGAACCTGCAGAGAGTATTTAACAAGAACAAGGTCTAAACAGCATGTACAAACCACTACTGTTGAAGTCTACAGCTGTATATGTCAACGGTGGTTCTCTTCATTCAGGTAGTCTACGTAGTCCACGACGTTCCACTTCCCGGGATTGCTCCGGTGCTGCCGGGAATTCCGATTGGTTTAAAGAAATGCTGATTAACCAGAGCACATTTTCCTCCCATTCAGGACTGCTGTGTGGACTAGACAGACCCTCCTCTGCAGAGAGAGGAAGGTCTGGCAAAGTGAGACTAGAATGCGGTTAATGTTGCTCACCTAGCACACTCAGCCTATGTTAAAAAAAAATTTGATAATTAAATTTAAAATCTTCCTATAAAATCTTTCATATTAAAAACAAATTAAAAAATAAATCACTTTTTCTGGGATTTGGGGTGTTATTTTGTGTCTCTGGTGCTTCCACACACACACAAAAGAACTACTTCCTGTCCCTGTTGTGCAGGTATTCCACAAGTGGCCCTGGTCTAGAAGAAGTCTCCCAGCTAATCCTGCCTTGAACTGACCAAAGCTGGAGAAAGAGTTATCTAGCTGACGGGATATTACCGAGCTACTGAGCATGTGCAGCTCCCAACAAAGATAGGATAGAAGTGAGATGTCTCACTCTGTAGCTGAAACAGAGACCTAAACACACAGGGTGAAAACAGGATCTGCAGCAATGTGCAGTAAAACAGAAATATGGTGTTTTTTTGAAAATGAAATCATGTAAACCTATTCTGGTACAACCTCAAAATACAATTATGAACCTGAAAATTAGCAGAATATGGGTATTTTAAAGAAAATATACCAGATGCCAAGAGAAACCAACCTTAATAAGGAGCTCCAGCACTGCAGTCCTACACTTGGCTACTTTTTCCTTTGTATACACAGCCATGCATGTGTTCTGCACAAAAAAAAGAAGGGGAGGGAATGAAAAACATAATTCATTTGTGGAATTACATTTAAACCCAGCCCCCCAACCCCCCAAAAATACATAAAATTTCAAGTGGTTCTAAATGAGGAACTTACTCTTATGTCAATGGCATAAGTCTTCTCCCAACCTTTGACTCTGGGCGAGACCTTGTCCAAGAACTTGTCCAAAAAACCCACGATCTCAACTCGGGTGTCCCGAAACTGGAAATCAGATGATTCTGTCAGAATAAGAACTTTTCCGTGTACTACATTAATGTTCAGCAGATGTTCTTTGATACGTACCTCCTCTGATGCCAGGGACTTCCTGAGGAAGCTGAGCAGTCCATAGTCCTTTGAGAACAGTAAGGATGTCTGCAAAGCTTTAAGATGGAGATGCAAAGATGGACTCAGAAGAAAACGCTAGTATTTGCTTTTGCATGCCACTTACAGTACAATCGCATGTATTTAAAAATGAATACATTCATGCAATTTCAAAGCCTCTACCATTGACCCTTTGCTACCACCTTTACACCACCTGTGTTACGAATGTGCTACACCTTCAGATAAAATTAGTTTTATGGACCTAAAACAATAACCTAGGGCAGGGATCTTCACCAGGGGAGTCCTCAGAGTCAATGCAGGGGGGCCTCCAAACTATTGTACATTTTCAAAAGTATTTTTTCTCTTTTAAATGTTAAAAAGTGTAAACATAAATAATAGCAAATATAAATGCCCACTGCTTACTGGTCTGTAGTCAAGGTAGTTACTTTTCAGGCCATTCACAGTTTAACACTAAAACATGATTTATGAAATCATGCCAGCAATTATTAGGCTATTTAATAGCTTAGTATTCTATGCAAAAAATGATTAGGGGGTCCCTGACCATGTCTTTTTGGCTTAAAAAACATCGAAGACCCCTGATCTAGAAATTGGGAGCAAAGTTGGGTGGAGGGCAGGAGAAGCATATGAAAGAGATGGTTTTTTTGACCATTCATGCAAAAGCAAGGAGGGACTCTGTAGTTCTAACTGAGGGGAAAAGCACATTATGTAATAAAAATCAAAAAATAGAAAGATGGGAGAAGATGTTTCCACCACTTAGGTGCCAGGATGCTGAGTGGAGCCCAGACAGAAAGATGACAAGGCTCATAGGTCGGGCTTGTAATGCGATAATATGACCGTATGCTATGTTTTGCCATATGTACTGCAGAGTGAACCCCCCCTGAGGGACAGGGTGTCACCCTGCAGACTTCTGAACCCTCTGTTGCAAATCCACGGAAGTATTTCAATACTGGAACACTTCAATGTCCCATGGCATGAAATTGTCACTTTATGAGTGGTTTTTTTAACATTAATATGCGGCCCCCCAGTCTGCCTATGACCCCCCCGGTGGCTAGAAATGGTGATAGGTGTAAACTGAGAATCTGGAATCTTGGTCCTTACAAGGTCATAAGGGGCAAGATAATATAAAAGAGACTTCAGATACAGTATTAGGGGACCACTAAGGTCTATATAAAAGAGACTTCAGATACAGTATTAGGGGACCACTAAGGTCTATATAAAAGAGACTTCAGATACAGTGTTAGAGGACCACTAAGGTCTATATAAAAGAGACTTCAGATACAGTATTAGGGGACCACTAAGGTCTATATAAAAGAGACTTCAGATACAGTATTAGGGGACCACTAAGGTCTATATAAAAGAGACTTCAGATACAGTATTATGGACCACTAAGGTCTATATAAAAGAGACTTCAGATACAGTATTAGGGGACCACTAAGGTCTATATAAAAGAGACTTCATATACAGTACCACTAAGGTCTATATAAAAGAGACTTCAGATACAGTATTAGGGGACCACTAAGGTCTATATAAAAGGACTTCAGATACAGTATTAGGGGACCACTAAGGCCTATATAAAAGAGACTTCAGATACAGTATTAGGGGACCACTAAGATCTATATAAAAGAGACTTCAGATACAGTATTAGGGGACCACTAAGGTCTATATAAAAGACACTTCAGATACAGTATTAGGGGACCACTAAGGTCTATATAAAAGCATCCATAGAGCACCATGTCATGGGACCTTTAATGCTTGGTTAATGACTAGTTTGTTAATGAAGTTGAAAGATTTGCTTAATATTACATTTAATATTGTGTTCTGACGGAGCGTTACCGCCCACTACAGACCTCGTTTTGGCGGTAGACCCTGAATTGATACAGGCAAACTAATGACATAAAAAAACGAAATATGAAATTATTTCTGAAGACGAATTGATAAGTAGTCTCTAAAAAAGCCCCCAGGTCACCTTATGCTCCAAGGTGTTTAACGCTCGTCAACAACAGAAGCACCATTCCCATTAAACTGCCTGATTGTTAATGGAGTTCGGCGCGGATTCAGCGCGTCCCTGTTACACACTGAGAGGAGTACCGTCACTACACGGACTTCATTGTCTTACCAAGTTCATTCTCGGTGGCTGTTAGCATGCACTCCTCTACCAGTCCACCGACTATATCGTGACATGTCAAAGCTGCAGCTCGGCTGTCTTCACACGAAAGTGATTCATGAAGTTTCAGGAGAAGCCCATGAATGCCGCCAGCAGCGGTGATGTCGGAAGACATAACTTAACGGCGTGCACTTATCTAAGCTAGCATTAGCTTCACATTAGCCACATTACTTTCTATCATAAGTACACAACCAGAGAAAAAAACTCTTGAACTAGCTAAACAACGCACACACGCCGGGACACAGCACAACACAACAATTCATTAAAATCGTCAGTCGCATCAGAATTAGGACAGGGTGCATTTGCTTCAAAATAAAAGCCCTGATGATGACGTCCCATTAGGTCTATGACAGTGTGTGGCTACCTAACTAAAAGCCCTACTACTGCACTGTGTCTACTATGTCTACACCTCTTTCTAATTTGGAAGATAAAGAAGGTCACTATTATTTTTGCGTTGACATTCGTGGACTTGGTGGTTGTCTTGAGTGTATTTTTACTGTTTAGTTTTATTTTGAAGTTTTCACCGGAAAACGAAGCACGATATTGTGAGTCGTTCAAATTGCACTCTAGCATCAAGCCACACTAACAATAACATAGTAATACTTCCGGTTAAAACATTCAAAATAAAAGCTGGAGAGGGACGGTGTAGCGTAATCTGACCAGTGGATGGCAGTGTATACACATCTCAACCATCAACACGGCTGTTATACCTCCGATTTTCCAAATTACTTTTTTGATTTTCTCTGGCTAATTTAATGTGTTTCTGTGCCATTATGACTTTTGGCTAATGCATTTTAGATATCCTTTTATTTATTTATTTATTTATTTACACTTTTTCATACGGTACCCTAACTGTAAATGCTTGTATCATGTATTTTCCTGTCGTAATTTATCCTCAATTCTATAACCTTTTTAGGAGCAGCCACTACACAAAATGTCAACAACATTAATATCACAACATATTTTTTAATAATTCATTAAGATGACTGTAAATAAAGACTCTAAATAAAATCATTTATAGAACAATAAAGACGGAATTCTGTATAATTTAGATATTATTCATTTATTCTTTACTCTTTTTTTATTAATACAAAGAACGCATAGCACGTCTATCGAGGCAGGAGCTCAATTTTTCGCTGAATTTCTTTCGAGTTTTTTTGAATTTCTTTTGCTATTTAGTCATTTATTTATTTATGTATTTAGTGAACAATCTGTTTACTGGATTTTACATGGTTCTAAAACAAATAGATAGCGTCATATGACGATGAAAGGAGCGATGACTACATGTGGGCGGGGCTATTGATTATTCGAATGTGACGTTTGGCGTGACGTATCAAAGGCAAAAGATCAATGCACTCTCTCAGCATTCTATTTAGGATCTATTCCGACTCAGAGATCAGCTGTGAGCGTTGAGAGAGCTTTATTGTTCTTCAAGGAGAAAGCTGATCTGCAGGTTTTAGAATCGTCCAATAGGCCAGGATCAGGATCGCCACAAACCAAAAGGGGTATCATTTTTTTCTTGCACAATTACTACAACCTATATAATAATATATATAATACCTACGATTTTTTTCTTTCTCCACAGAGATTTGGACACATTCTCCCATCATAATGCCCATACTAACTCTGGGTTTCATTGTGGGTACTTTAGTCACTAAAACTGTTAGGAGACTCATGGAGCCGCACTTTGAGCAAGAAGAGAGTGATGGAGATGAGGACACCACCCAATTATCTGCTGGTTCCTCTGACCTTTATCTACTGGGACATGGATACACTAGTGGAGATGAAGAGACCAGCTCATCATACATTAGTACCACTGATATATGTCTACCTGAAGAACAGGAGGGTGGAGATGAAGAGACCAGCTCATCATACGTTAGTACCACTGATATATGTCTACCGGAAGAACAGGAGGGTGGAGATGAAGGGGTCAGGTTATATGTTAGTACCACTGATATATGTCTACCTGAAGAACAGGAGGGTGGAGATGAAGGGGTCAGGTTATATGTTAGTACCACTGATATATGTCTACCTGAAGAACAGGAGGGTGGAGATGAAGAGACCAGGTCATCATACGTTAGTACCACTGATATATGTCTACCTGAAGAACAGGAGGGTGGAGATGAAGGGGCAGCTCATTATACGTTAGTACCACTGATATATGTCTACCTGAAGAACAGGAGGGTGGAGATGAAGAGACCAGCTCATCATACGTTAGTACCACTGATATATGTCTACCTGAAGAACAGGAGGGTGGAGATGAAAAGACCAGGTTATATGTTAGTACCACTGATCTATGTCTACCTGAAGAACAGGAGGGTGGAGATGAAGAGACCAGCTCATTATACGTTAGTACCACTGATATATGTCTACCTGAAGAACAGGAGGGTGGAGATGAAGGGGGCAGCTCATTATACGTTAGTACCACTGATATATGTCTACCTGAAAACAGGAGGGTGGAGATGAAGAGACCAGCTCATACGTTAGTACCACTGATATATGTCTACCTGAAGAACAGGAGGGTGGAGATGAAGGGGGCAGCTCATTATACGTTAGTACCACTGATATATGTCTACCTGAAGAACAGGAGGGTGGAGATGAAGAGACCAGCTCATCATACGTTAGTACCACTGATATATGTCTACCTGAAGAACAGGAGGGTGGAGATGAAGAGACCAGCTCATTATACGTTAGTACCACTGATATATGTCTACCTGAAGAACAGGAGGGTGGAGATGAAGGGGGCAGCTCATTATATGTTAGTACCACTGATATATGTCTACCTGAAGAACAGGAGGGTGGAGATGAAGAGACCAGCTCATCATACGTTAGTACCACTGATATATGTCTACCTGAAGAACAGGAGGGTGGAGATGAAGGGGGCAGCTCATTATACGTTAGTACCACTGATATATGTCTACCTGAAGAACAGGAGGGTGGAGATGAAGAGACCAGCTCATCATACGTTAGTACCACTGATATATGTCTACCTGAAGAACAGGAGGGTGGAGATGAAGGGGCAGCTCATTATACGTTAGTACCACTGATATATGTCTACCTGAAGAACAGGAGGGTGGAGATGAAGAGACCAGCTCATCATACGTTAGTACCACTGATATATGTCTACCTGAAGAACAGGAGGGTGGAGATGAAGGGGCAGCTCATTATACGTTAGTACCACTGATATATGTCTACCTGAAGAACAGGAGGGTGGAGATGAAGAGACCAGCTCATCATACGTTAGTACCACTGATATATGTCTACCTGAAGAACAGGAGGGTGGAGATGAAGGGGGCAGCTCATTATATGTTAGTACCACTGATATATGTCTACCTGAAGAACAGGAGGGTGGAGATGAAGAGACCAGCTCATCATACGTTAGTACCACTGATATATGTCTACCTGAAGAACAGGAGGGTGGAGATGAAGGGGCAGCTCATTATACGTTAGTACCACTGATATATGTCTACCTGAAGAACAGGAGGGTGGAGATGAAGAGACCAGCTCATCATACGTTAGTACCACTGATATATGTCTACCTGAAGAACAGGAGGGTGGAGATGAAGGCGGCAGCTCATTATACGTTAGTACCACTGATATATGTCTACCTGAAAAACAGGAGGGTGGAGATGAAGAGACCAGCTCATCATACGTTAGTACCACTGATATATGTCTACCTGAAGAACAGGAGGGTGGAGATGAAGGGGGCCGCTCATTATACGTTAGTACCACTGATATATGTCTACCTGAAGAACAGGAGGGTGGAGATGAAGAGACCAGCTCATCATACGTTAGTACCACTGATATATGTCTACCTGAAGAACAGGAGGGTGGAGATGAAGAGACCAGCTCATCATACGTTAGTACCACTGATATATGTCTACCTGAAGAACAGGAGGGTGGAGATGAAGGGGGCAGCTCATTATATGTTAGTACCACTGATATATGTCTACCTGAAGAACAGGAGGGTGGAGATGAAGAGACCAGCTCATCATACGTTAGTACCACTGATATATGTCTACCTGAAGAACAGGAGGGTGGAGATGAAGGGGGCAGCTCATTATACGTTAGTACCACTGATATATGTCTACCTGAAGAACAGGAGGGTGGAGATGAAGAGACCAGCTCATCATACGTTAGTACCACTGATATATGTCTACCTGAAGAACAGGAGGGTGGAGATGAAGGGGGCAGCTCATTATACGTTAGTACCACTGATATATGTCTACCTGAAGAACAGGAGGGTGGAGATGAAGAGACCAGCTCATCATACGTTAGTACCACTGATATATGTCTACCTGAAGAACAGGAGGGTGGAGATGAAGGGGCAGCTCATTATACGTTAGTACCACTGATATATGTCTACCTGAAGAACAGGAGGGTGGAGATGAAGAGACCAGCTCATCATACGTTAGTACCACTGATATATGTCTACCTGAAGAACAGGAGGGTGGAGATGAAGGGGGCAGCTCATTATATGTTAGTACCACTGATATATGTCTACCTGAAGAACAGGAGGGTGGAGATGAAGAGACCAGCTCATCATACGTTAGTACCACTGATATATGTCTACCTGAAGAACAGGAGGGTGGAGATGAAGGGGGCAGCTCATTATACGTTAGTACCACTGATATATGTCTACCTGAAGAACAGGAGGGTGGAGATGAAGAGACCAGCTCATCATACGTTAGTACCACTGATATATGTCTACCTGAAGAACAGGAGGGTGGAGATGAAGGCGGCAGCTCATTATACGTTAGTACCACTGATATATGTCTACCTGAAAAACAGGAGGGTGGAGATGAAGAGACCAGCTCATCATACGTTAGTACCACTGATATATGTCTACCTGAAGAACAGGAGGGTGGAGATGAAGGGGGCAGCTCATTATACGTTAGTACCACTGATATATGTCTACCTGAAGAACAGGAGGGTGGAGATGAAGAGACCAGCTCATCATACGTTAGTACCACTGATATATGTCTACCTGAAGAACAGGAGGGTGGAGATGAAGGGACCAGCTCATCATACGTTAGTACCACTGATATATGTCTACCTGAAGAACAGGAGGGTGGAGATGAAGAGCTCATTATACGTTAGTACCACTGATATATGTCTACCTGAAGAACAGGAGGGTGGAGATGAAGAGACCAGCTCATCATACGTTAGTACCACTGATATATGTCTACCTGAAGAACAGGAGGGTGGAGATGAAGGGGCAGCTCATTATATGTTAGTACCACTGATATATGTCTACCTGAAGAACAGGAGGGTGGAGATGAAGAGACCAGCTCATCATACGTTAGTACCACTGATATATGTCTACCTGAAGAACAGGAGGGTGGAGATAAAGGGGTCAGGTTATATGTTAGTACCACTGATCTATGTCTACCTGAAGAACAGGAGGGTGGAGATGAAGGGGTCAGGTTATATGTTAGTACCACTGATGCGTACATACCTGAACCAGGAGAAAGGGTCGGAGAGGAGGAGACCACACCCTTACCTGCTAATCCCCAATACCAAGATAGTCCAGAATCAGAGACCAGCCCAAGAACCAGTGCTACTGCAGAAAGAATGGTAGACACATGTGAAAGAGATCCCTGCAGGAAGATTTGCAGATTTCCAAACAGTTACAACAACAGTTGGATGAACGCAACGTTACAAGCTGCTCTAAACCTTAACGTCGTGCGTGACATGTTCAAACACCAGCAGCCAGAGTCGTTGACCCCATTATCGACAACGCCATCATTCACGGGGCTGTTTCTAGAAGCCCTCAGGAACCCAGGGAGAAGTTTCAGTCCAACAGAACTCTATGGGGTTTTGGAAGAATTAAGTGAACAAGTCCCACCACTGCGGTTATTACAGCATAATGATCCACTTACACTAATGAGACATTTATTGTTGTGGTTAAATCGCTGTGGGATACAAACAGCTATTGCGGTGCAAGAAAAAAACAGCTGTGAAGAATGTACATGCCGAACATGGAACATCTCAAGTCTGGGCAGCGTTTATCGGTTACCCCCCCCGAGCCAAGACCAGGTTTTCTCTCTCTTCCAACGTGATCTGGAACAGAGCACAGGACCATGTGTGATATGTGGCGCCATGCTAAAGAGAAAAAGAGTTTGGAACTGCCCCAACATCGTAACCCTTTATGTGTCTCGAGCGGGCCATAACGGGACGGGACTTGGCATCCCCGTGATTCCATTTAAATTTATCGAATTTCCTGTGGGAAAAAACAAAACACAGCTATACTCCCTGTCCTCGGTTATTTGCAGTGAACCATCCAGTGGGCACGTTTGGTCCTATTTGTTTTCAGATTTGACGACCATTGAAGCTCGTGATCACGATTGCATATCAGTCGTATCAAGGAGCACGCCAGACATATACCGACGTGGGATCGTCTACCTCTATGAAAAGATATAGTATTATACAGTATTAGGGGACCACAAAAGCCTATATAAAAGAGACTTCAGATACGGTATTAGGGACCACTAAGGCCTATATAAAAGAGACTTCAGATACATTATTAGGGGACCACTAAGGTCTATATAAAAGAGACTTCAGATACGGTATTAGGGACCACTAAAGTCTATATAAAAGAGACTTCAGATACAGTATTAGGGGACCACTAAGGCCTATATAAAAGAGACTTCAGATACAGTATTAGGGGACCACTAAGGCCTATATAAAAGAGACTTCAGATACAGTATTAGGGACCACTAAAGTCTATATAAAAGAGACTTCAGATACAGTATTAGGGGACCACTAAGGCCTATATAAAAGAGACTTCAGATACGGTATTAGGGACCACTAAAGTCTATATAAAAGAGACTTCAGATACAGTATTAGGGGACCACTAAGGTCTATATAAAAGAGACTTCAGATACAGTATTAGGGGACCACTAAGGTCTATATAAAAGAGCCTTCAGATACAGTATTAGGGGACCACTAAAGTCTATATAAAAGACTTCAGATACAGTATTAGGGGACCACTAAAGTCTATATAAAAGAGACTTCAGATACAGTATTAGGGGACCACTAAGGCCTATATAAAAGAGACTTCAGATACAGTATTAGGGATCGCTAAGGTCTATATAAAAGAGACTTCAGATACAGTATTAGGGGACCACTAAGGCCTATATAAAAGAGACTTCAGATACAGTATTAGGGGACCACTAAGGTCTATATAAAAGAGACCACTAAGGTCTATATAAAAGAGACTTCAGATACAGTATTAGGGACCACTAAGGTCTATATAAAAGAGACTTCAGATACAGTATTAGGGGACCACTGAGGTCTATATAAAAGAGACTTCAGATACAGTATTAGGGGACCACTAAGGTCTATATAAAACTCACCGTTTTCTTGGATTTCCAGACAGGTCTCACTGCTATGACCCATCCACCAGCCCCGCCCACATCCTCATGCGGAAAGTAATAACTGGTATGACCACTAGAGGACGCTGCCACTAGAAACGTAAATATATAGATCTTAATTGCTGCTTGAACAAATGACCTCTGGGAGTGTTCCTCGGGGGACACAGGGGACACAGTCTCCTTTAAACGGTCCAGAGAGAGCTCATGTTATGATTTGACACCAAACGAAATTGAGTCGATTTAGCACGGAAGACTTGAGTCACGTTGATGCGCTGACAGCGTTGTTGTCACAACTTAGAATTCCTCATGGGGGAGAGAGACTCTACGCACTACGACATAGTTTCTCTTAAAGATTTTAGTTTTGATGTAGTATCAGGTCAAGTCCCAGTGGGCCTGTCCTCCTCCTGATTGGATAGAAGAGGGCACACGTCAGCATCAAGGACATCTGAACTAGATTTCCTGCATATTTCTTTAGAGTGAAAAATAAATGAAACAATAAATAAGGGTGGCTCAGTGGTCAGCAGCAAGTAGACCCTGCAGGGTTGGATCCCGGTCCTTCAGGGTCCTTCAGGGTCCTTCAGGGTCCTTCAAGGCCTTTCTGTGTGGGTTTCCTCCGGGTACTCCGGTTTCCTCCCACCATAAACAACAAATTTGAAGAAATTGCACTGCAAATTGTGTATAATTGTGTGTGACAAATAAAGATGACTTCTTTCTTCTAAAATCATCTACAGCGTTGTCATTTCCATAAATAAAATAAATAATTATGAGTGGGAAAAATTAAACAAAATGCTCCCTAGGCTACCTGTTTCCTCTCATGCACCTCATCATAACAGCCTCACGCCCGTCGCTACGGGCGACCCGGCCCCTATCCCCCAACATGCTTCTGCCCACCCACTTGAGGCTCAGATCTCTTTAAAAAAATGACTTTAATTTTCCATTATCATAGCTGCTAATTTTGTGTTGCATTAATGATGCATTCTCTCTCATTAAAACATAAAAAATATAAAGTAACAATGCCAGCCTATTATTGTTTTGTGCAATATGCTTTAACCCTTGTGTTGTCTTTCTGGCTCAAAAAATTAATATTTTTTTTGACACTTTTGTCACTAACTGACGCGTTTTTGTCTCTTCATCTGGGATTTTTTCAACGTTTTTGTAGCATTTTTTGACTTTTTTACGACTAGTTTTACACTCAGATGTAGCCTATATGAAATTATATCTAACTTGTGAGTTAAAAAAGCAGAAAGTATGTATAATATTAACTAATACTTAAGATCGAAGGAACATATGCTGATGGATAATCACACACTGTCAAAGTGAAGTCAGAATAATTCTATACAATTAAATAAAAAGCCAAAAATTCAATACAATTTGGTTGAAAGAAACCCAAATGTTGGGATATAGAAACTTTGAACATGGGTCAAATTCAACCCGAGGACGACAGGAGGGTAAATGGCTATAATAACCATAGAAAGAAGAAAGCAATGAGGGAAAATACATGAATTAATAACTTAACGATAAAAGAAAACAATTACAAAATGTTTTGGGTTAAATCCTAAAGGGATAACATGCCATTCAGATATAGTTTAACCATAGACATAAGCTTTATTTAGCCTATTGTAAAATGAAAAGATTCCCACTATTTGACTTTATTTTCAGTTATTTTCAGAAATGTATTTTCAGTGCACATGGTTAAAAAGCCTCAAAGGATAAAAACCCATTTCCTTTTTGTTTATTTCCCATATAAGCGACAGTTGAGGTGTATTAACAGTAAAAGTTAAGATAAAATAATAAAATAATAAAAATAATAGACAGGTGTGTGTCCTGGGTGGCAGTGGCTCAGTCCGTAGGGAGTTGGGTTGGGTCGCTGGTTCAAGTCCCAGTACGAACCAAAGTACAGAGTGTGGACTGGTAGCTGGAGAGATGCCAGTTCACTTCCTGGGTGCTGCCAGATGCTCTTGAACAAGGCACCGTACCCCCAACCGCTCAGGGCGCTGGTCCAGAACTGGCAGCCCACTCACTCTGACATCTCTCCATCTGTGTGTGTGTGTGTGTGTGTGTGTGTGTGTGTGTGTGTGGAACACAGGCTTGCTATTCAAGAAGGAATTCAGAATTAAGAAGAATGAAAATGCGTATCAATTCTGTTGTTTTTGAGGTGACGTAGGCCTATGTGTTTCACATATTTCAGATTGAAAATAAATTAAAAAAGAAAGAAATAATACCGGAAGTAAAGATATATTGTGTTCAGAATAAAGGTTTAGCAAGACGTCACTGTTTGCATTTTAGGTGTATTATGTATGACAATCGCAAAGTTTTAGAATATATACATATTGTAGTAGTCTATTTTTTTTCGGAACAAATTCCCCTATGTTCTGGATTTTTGTGAACGTTTTTTTCAAAAGTGACACTAACACATTGATTTGACATGCAAGGATTTTATTTTGAAAGGCATAACCGGAGGTTCAACAATGTTATTGGTTGCTTGACACTTTGAAACTCCGGGCACCTGTTGAAGGGAGGACTCCACACGAAATCCCCAACACACACGCACGCGCACGCATACACAAACACACGCACGCACGCGCACACACACACACACACACACACACACACACACACACAGAGAGGAGCCGGTGTAACACAGCGGAGCCGAGGGGCAGTGAAAGATAAGGATAGCTGTGGTTGTGGACTAATTCGTCCTTCTCAAGACTGAGCTTCGGTCACTTTTCCGCTTCAGGATTTTTTTTCGGCTGAAATGTTTCAGGATCCAATGGAAGGTTTGTAATTAGGTCTGCTAATTTGTAATGTTTGTTAATAATAATAAAAACAATAATTCCTACAAAACATATAGCTAGGCGCTGATGAATAATTTGACCTAGCTAACATTTGAAGACACGAAAAGTGTCTCGAGACGGGTTAACTTAGCGTTAACTAACGTTAGCTAGCTGCGTAACGTTACTTTTTGAACTCCGTTCACACATTTAGTGTTTCAATGCTGTCTTTTGCTGGAGGCAAACAGGCTAAAAAATTATGTCAGCCTAGAAAAAATACGTTAAAACTTTATTTTCCCCTTAACACACAGATTCGGCATAACTTAAATACACGAACCATGTAGCCAATAACGTCCACAAACCCCCAAAGTTAAGATTGCTCTTCGACTCATTGAGCTAACGTTAACGCAAACGCGAGTGGTGACCGCGATATAGCAGTTAGAAGTGTTTGTAAAAGTCGATACATGATGACAAAGAGTGTTGTTTGGTAGAGTTTATGGATACCGAATTAACTAGCCCACCCTAACGACCCGACGGTCTTAATGGGGGTTAAGTTAATTTTGTTTTATTTTGCAATAAGCAAGAAATCCTTATATGTTCGAGTTTTGAACCAGCAGTGTCGTGTTCTTTAGTTACCTGTGCAACGGGACATGCGCTTAGACGAGTGTAGAAAGGGTAGTGAATGACTGACCGCCTGTATTCGTCCATCGCACAGACACTTTTAACCCTCCTGTTGTCAAATTTGACCCCTTTAAAAATGTCTATATGTGAAATATGGGTTTCTTTTTAACCAAATTACCACAAAAAAATGAATTGGATTCCTCTTCATTCCTCTGATTTTCACTATTAATCACTTCACTAATAATTCAGAATTTCTGCTTTTCTAACTCAAACATTAGGTGTAATTCTATATAAAGGAGGGTTATTGATCATGAATTCCAAAAAGTAGTAAAACTAGTAAGGTGGTGGTAGTGAAAACTAAAAAACAGTCTGAAAAATTGACAAAAAATGTCAAATTGTTGTCCGTTTTTGACCCGGGAGGACAACACAAGGGTTATTTTATGTTTGACTTGTATTTCAAAATTGAATTGAATTAAACTGCAGCACATACATTTGAGTTGCTTGAAACATCAAGCAAGGGAACAGAGGCAAAAGATAAATATAGTGTGAAAGCTGTCCCTCACAAACTTATACTGACTGTCATGTCCTGTGAGGCATTGCTATTCACAGCCAAACAAACTGTAGGCATAGTGTAACTCCATAGCAGGGACTGGTTTGATTTGTCACATTATGTTTCGGGTTATAATTGATATCATTATAATGCTGAGACAGTTTAGTACTACAACAACTACTTGATTGAATTGCCCCACATGTTGTTCAGAACAGTATCGTTGTGAACTATTCCAGACAGACAGCAGCTACACACTGATTTTCTTCTGATTGACTCATTCAAACGCCCTGCAGATTAATTATTGTCCCCATGTTGATTATTGTCAACAAACAGCTGAGACAGACAACCCATTTCCCAGTGTTCTGAACACCATGGAAACATTTCTAGTCAAAGTGAAGCAGGATGAAGAACGTCCTGCTAAAACCCATCTGGTAATGTGTCCCACCTGAAGCAGTCAGTAATGGGATTCCAAATGGTTCTTGTGAGGATTAAGAGTCTTCTTTCTCTTTTGGCAGAATCCTTCGTCCCTGTTGTGGTGCGGTGCTGGGTCTGAGCACGGAGCTACACTGCGGGAAAACAATCACCAGGCCTAAGGGCCACTGGACCATTTGGACATGCTGGCTGCCATGCTGCGCCAGAGTTCTGGTGGAGGGTCAGGAGGAGGTGGTGGTGGTGGTGGCAGCAGCAGCAGTGGCGGAGGTGGTGGAGCAAAATTCTCTCTAGGCATCTCCCGACTCTCCAGCTCCAGCTTGGGTTCAGCAAGCCCTAGCAGTGCGGGCCCCTGGGGGCCGGGCAGGGTCTCAAAGAGCGGCTCGGTGAGCTCGGACAGCCCAGATATCCCCGTCTCAGACCCAGTCTATATTATGCAGCTAGTCAGCGATGTGCGCAAGTTTGCTGATGTGCTTCTACAACTCAAAGAAGTTTTCAACTGCAAAGGTACGTTTGGACTAAGTTACCACTGGCATTGCAGGAAATGTGGCAAAATACAGCTTTCTGCTCATGATAAAAAGTGGTCAATACATCATCTTCCTCTAAACAATACTTATTGAGGTGCCAATGTCTCACACTTGGCATAATGAATCTATGAATTATATTCACACTATTGGATTCAATACTAACTGCAGCTATTTTTCAAAGGTGTCTTTTTTAAAAGTGTACTATGAGTTCCTGCATGGTCTCAGCGCAATTTCATTTTTGCCTCATATCGTAAGCATCTCTCCTTGATCCGCTAGCTATGATTGGTTGCCACAACAGTTGGTCATCATGGATGTGGCTGTTTTTAGTAAGGTAAAGTTTTAGACTGCATCCCATAGTAACATGTCCTTACATCTTCTGACCTGTTGCTTGTGATGCCGTGAGAACACCAGTGTGTTTAAACCCTGCTCTCTCTGCTTTGTCATTATTATATTTGGCTCAGAAATATGTCCTTTTTTTAAAATCTGAACCTGTGGCAGTGTTGATGGGGAAAATGGCCAATAGACAGTGTGAGCACAGCAGCAAGGTAACGGCTGTCAGTCAACTCTTGTGTACACACTGTTGCTTTCACCACAATGTACACAGTCCCAGGTCTGGCTACCTGTTTTGCCCCTCTGTGGCCTTGGCTGCTTGGTCAGTCAACCAGCTTTATCTCACTTTGCTTCTATCCCTCCTTGTTTCTATCTGTCCAGTAGAAAATACAAACATGTAATAGTTGCTCTAAAAAAAAAAAAAAATCCTAATTTCCTACACAGTAAGGATTTACAATTTTCTGGTTAGCTTTCAAGGCAAGCAATGCCACGTATTTTGATATGAGATATTAGTAAATTACCCTTTTTGAAGACATTTTAACAACACGTTTTACACTGTTCAGAATTGCATTGCCACATTAAACAAGGGAGAGGGTGTTAAAGAATAAAACACCCTCTAAGCCACTAATGTAGGCCTCCCTTCGCCAGTGATGAAATAGATAATTTCCAAACCACAGTGAAGTTGTGTATTTGTGTGGGTGGATCTCACATTCCTGTCTCAGTATGTTCGGCGTTTGCTTTCGGATCAGACCTGGATTTGCTAATCCCCAGACCTGGTTTGGAAAGGTGGAAGTAAGATGAGGGGGAGGTGCATGTGGTGGTAGCCCTTATTCCCCCCCCCCAATTCTCATTTAATTTTACGAGCCGACTGCATCACAAACGCTACTACTTTCTTCTGTGAGTTTTTAACATAGACTGATAAAATAGGTTTTAAAGTGCTGCGATGCTCTCGCGTCTCTTTGTTGAAGCCTCTGTGTTTACACGCTTGTGATGATGGCCAATGTGCTATAGGGGCCAAAAAAATCTATATTTGGTACTGCCAATTAGTTTTGTTTTGTCATGGTGATGGACTTTTCAATGACCTATCAGTATGCCAAGGATCAAAGCAGTAAATCATCATGTGCAAGAGATCGACATAAGAACGATACCGTAAGCGTTCATGGCTTCACATGATAGTCGAGTGTTCCCAACCACAGATACAGTTGTAACTTTGTTGTGTTTGATATCTGATTTCAGTAGATCCACATCCAGCATGCACGCACAGGCCCTTGCTATGTACCAAAGTTGCATAGCTGTCATACTAGACATTTTGCCCTTGCTGCTTGAAGAAACCAGTTAATAATCTCTGTTCTCTCCAAAGTGGCAATTTCAATTTAATACATTAAATGGGTTTAAAAATAAATTTGAAGATAATTCAGCAACTGTGCCAGCCCACGCTGCTGCTAATGTCAACCCACAATGCACAGGTCCAGTAAGCACAAGCTCAATTATGCAAATGTGGTCACTGTGATGCCAACACATGATTGGAAAGCAAAGTATTCCCATTAGACGGCTTGTTTTGGCTCAACGCAGGAAAGGGCAGATTTGGAGGAAATAGGCTGATTATGATGTAGAAAACAGACCTATTGAGGAAAGTAGCAAAGAGAGCATTGTTTCTCAAAGTAATGTTTCAACTCCAGGAAAAAAAAGTTAAGGGAATGTTTGACGCATCAGCGATTTTTACACTGGAATTCCATGCAAACACAGACTTCATATTAACGTATGTGTTGGTCATATCAGGCTGGTCGTCGTCAATAAACCTCTTCAAAGTGCCATTGTTAAGGTTTGGCATTGTTGGGCTTTAGCGGAGCTGGCTAACAGATTGTTAAGAGTCAATGGCTTGTGCTGTGATTGGATGTGATTTAACCCCCCCCCTTGTAATTTATGGCCATATTGTCTCTGCAGCAGTTCACAATAGTTCAAACCTCTCATTACTCTGGCCACTCACTGAAACCTAAGTGAACCCCCCCTTCTTTTACCACGCACGGCCAATAGTCAAGAGCAATATTCAGCTTAGAGCCCCGTACCTCTCGCAACACTGCCTGCATTCACAGTCAACGATGTGAGTCTGACACCCATTGTCCCAGGAGGCATCTGCAGACTAGCATGCTGCTGCTGACTGGCAGCTTTTGCAGAAATGATACTTTCCCAAGTCAAGAATAGCTGTGGCCCTGTGGGATTGGTCCCTGGGGCTTTATTCAGCCATTAAGAATGTTTTATTTATAAACAAAAAAGTGAAGTTTATTTTTCTAACAATGCACATCGACCATAAATGGTAATTATGATGCAGTTGCTGTTCAGTTGTGGTTGGAGGAAATGATGCATGACTGAATTTAGATTTTTAGCGGTGCCTGAGAAGAACGTTGTGTTTATGGGCCTTCATTGTTGTCTGGTCAGCGTAGAAGTCTCTTCACAGCATTGCCACAGTTTGACAGATATTTACTTATTCTTCCTTAAGGTCTTGCGTTGTCCAGTGGACACTTGGAAGGGCTTATTATTTTGAAGATTGGTCTTAACTGGGGGCGTTTGGGGACCAGATGAGCATCACAAATATCTGGCCCTAGCGTGTCCTCATTCACAACAATCAGCAGGATCTGCGTTGCACGGGATTGTCGTGCCTCTCATCATCTATTTTAGGAGCGAGGGTGCATTGTTGTGGCTGCCCGTCTGACTGGGACAGGTGTGTCGTCAGTGTTTTTCATGCTCCAACGCTGCCAAGCAGAATCATAACCAATTCCGTGCGTCAGCTGCTTAAGAATGAAAACGGCACCGGCGAGCAACTCAGTCAGTGAAGCTGCAGACAGGGTCAGGAAAGCTTTCTAATTTGAATGCTACACTTCATGTTCATAATTCTATTAACGTTCTAAATCTTAAGTATCTGATACTGTGTGCTTTTGCACAGATACCTTGTCACCCCTATAAATAACACCTTTCTGGGGATATCTGCATACACAGCCACTACTCCCTGCCACACACTCCCCCCTGTCTCACACACCCTGCGTACATACGGAACACCCACTTGTTGCTTGAAACATACGCTGACAGTGGGACATTACATCATTGAATGAATGAAATCATACATCTTTTTTAAGAAAGGGTGGCTGTGAAACAAGCATGCATGAAAGTAAGGTTTTGTCATGGCTTCATCATCATTTAGTCACAGTTTTAGTTTCAGTTTTCGTCATAGTTTTAATTTGTCTGTGTTATTAATGTATGACTACTAGGCATACGAGTCATAACCCCTTTATGTCAGCTGTGTGTTTTACTTCAAGTCACAAGCACTGAGTCCCAAGTGTATTCAGTTAATTAGTATAGGCTTTTGGAGGCTCTCTCTTCACACTGAATGCATGGTTCTGGGTTGTAATAGTTCACTGGGTTGATAATATTAATGCACCTGGCCACTCATCAAGGTACAAGTTTGTGGCACAGAGCCACAAATGTTTTTACAGTTACTATTCTTTTTCCCTTCAAATCATTGGCAGTAAGGGAAATGGTACAATGGTTGCATTGATGTTAAACTTTAACTTATACTTTACCGAGTTGCATTTTTGGCTTTATTGTTATGTCTTTTATTTGAAATGTGCTGGAAAGATGTGAGGAAAATAAGTGATTTTTCTCTATTTGGAAGCTGGTTAAGTATTCTGCCATGATGCTAAAGCTTTGTGGGAAAGTGATCTTGGTCAGGGTCCTCAGAGAAAGCCTAAATGCTATTTTAGCGGTTTGTATTCTAAATCACCCCTTGTGAAATACCAGCCTAAAATTAGCCCTACTTGGGCTTTTCACTAACCATTCCAGTCTTAATGGCTGTAACTGTGCTCTGTTTAGAGAGTCTATCCCACTGGGTCTGGGATCCACTGTAAAGCATTGAAAGCTTCTTCTTGCCTCCAAAAAGGTCCTTTTATGGTGCTTTTACTGTGGCCATATATTTAAAGCCACTGTAAATTACCACAAGCACAAGACAACTAGTCCTCCTTACTTTAAAGTTGCCTCTTGAAGATCAAGTTACATTCATGGTTTGGGAGTCTTGATTTAATCATACTGTACACTTATCTCCTTACTAAGCTGCCTAACAGGATTTATTACATTACCTTAATTGATTTGGGTGATCTTTCTTTATAAGCACAGCTATTGTCTTAGCATTAATTGATGCCGTGCTAGGGTAAGATCTTTGGATCGGTACGCCTGGGATTAAAGTGCAGAGTATTGTGACATATGGCAGGTCCATTTATTCCATCTGCCTGAGCAAAGAGGACAGGAAGTCATGTACTCCTCATGGCACCATCAGCTGTAAATCTATCTTTTGGCTGTGCACAATGTATACAGGTGGCAAAACCATGTTGACTTGTCAAGTTTAATAGCCCAACTGCATTTGAAGATTTGTAAGTTGTTTTCAAATTGTAACCCAAGGAAGCTCCCTCTCTGTGTGTCTCTCCCCTTCCTTCCCTCCGGGAAGATTTATGGTTATGGGCAGTGTTTTTGCTGGGGCAGCTTTGTTCTGGGAGGCTGTCGATGTCTGCCACACACTAAGATAAAGCTTCAGGATTCCCACACTACACATGAGAAGCCAACGATTGTGGGCTCTGACGGGGGGGAAGGGGGGGCCTGTACTTTAGAAACACTGTTCTGGAGACTTCTTATACACAGTTGAGGCTTTTTGTCCACCTGTGTAAGTATTGGGGATATAAAAGATGGCAGTATTTTTCAGTATTCAGAATGGCAGATTTAACCTACACCCGATTGGTTGCGTGGTCAGAAAACCTCCCCTAGCCCTTCTTGGATTGAGGCTTTGTATTAAAAAAAAAAGGAATTGCAAAATTATCCTCCAAATAAGCTTAAAAGCCCTTGAATCTGTAGCCCCTGCATTGGATTAAAGTCATCTAGAATTAGGCAGGGCAGCATTATTTACCATCCTGCATCTTTAAACGGCATCTGGGGTGCAAATTATTCATCCACTAATAAACCAGTTTGATTCACAAAATGTACGAGATGTCTTTAAGATTCATGGCCATGTTTGTGATTTAATAACAACCTCATAAAACACAATGGATCTTTTTTTTGTGGTTGAAAGCTTGATTTGAAACTCTTTGAAAATGGTTTAAATCATAAATCACACAAACTGTGACTCTTGCTCTTGTTCTTACTGTTGTTACGCAACAGCTGGCTATCACAGATTAAATCCAAAGATACACTTTTTTTTTTTTTCTGGATTGAAATTACAGGACACTTAACATGCATTGTACTTATAAATCTAACCCATTCTTAGATCAGCAAAAGTGACGCAGATCACAAATCCCTATGTCATGAAGACAGATAACATGGACTGTTGTGTTTTTTGCCTCCAACGTTGCCTTCCAGGCAGCTAACCCTAGACATAACCATTGCCGGGCTGCCTGGAAGGAGATGTTGGGGGCAAAAAACACCAAACACCGTTCTGAACTCCTTGAGTCTATGTGGTCTGTTATTTAGGAGCCTATCTATGTGGTGAAAGCAAGTCCGCTCTCTATTCACCTTAACCGAGCTTTCGGCGAGTCAGCTTTGCAAGAGAGAATTTGTACATCAGAGTCAACCATAGTGAATTGGTAAGGTGATGCAGGTGTCTGTTTCAGTTTCAGCATGTCATCAAAGTAAGTAATGGGTTTGAACACGCTGTTTATGTTCAGTTCAGCACAAGCACTAACTGTTTACTCACAGCAGGACGCAAGTATCCCAGCCTCCCTAGTCTTTCAGTGAGATTTGGGTAAAACACTGATTTTGTGTTTTATCGGTTTCTTCAGATGGTATTGCAATTCCCTGTGTCGCAAGGGCTAGGCTGCGCATAATTGGCCTTGTTTTTCTGCCCGAGCCAACCTTAGGGCATGCTTGCATGTGCCTGTGTCAGCCTCATGCTGGGTACAGCTCATAACTCGTTAAAGGCCAGTGGAGCTGACGGGGGAGAGAGAAGGATAACCAGCCACCGGCTTTGTCCACAACGTTCTGTAAGTTTAGGAACTCCGTTGCTGTGCTCAGTGAAAGGAACAGAGACCCTGTTTGATGTGGAGGCAGACAGACCGAGCGTGAAGCATAGCCAGGATCAATTGGAGTCTGTCCTGTCTTGTGAGACTCGAATAAGGTCTCGTTGGGGTGTAGAAAGGGCAGGGAAGGGAACTGGAGCTATTGGGGTGTGATTGAACTTGCCAAAGCATCTGGCACGTAAGCAACAATACCCTTATCTCTCTTGAATCGGCTTCTCCAAACGGATTATGGCTTCCTAGAACAGTGTCTTTTCACCTAAGCAATCGTTGGGGCTGAATTTAGGAGTCTCTAAATCTACATCTTTCATAACTTTCAATGTATGATGATAGGGCCCATGCAGTAGGCCCGTTGGCATTAGATTTTTAGGACCTTTTTGAAAGGACTGACAGTCCATCTGCATTGCCTCCACAGTCCTAAATGCTTTCAACCCCATGTAAGGCCGGTGTCTGCTTGAGCTTTTAATTGTAACCTTGGTAAGAAGGAAAACATTGCCTTGTGCTCATAGACGGTCCTTGTTTTTCTTGAACTCCTGATTATCTTCTTTATCTTCCAACTGAAATTATTCTTGAAATGCGAGGTATATTTTGTCCCAATTCCCTTCTTATAAACATTTGAAAGCAATGCCTTGACAGTTATGAGAATACGTTTTCTAGCGCACACACAAAGCCCGTTCTCTCAGGATTAGGATGCTAGTAAAGCTAAACAGTGTCCCCTTGTTCTCAATGCTGTGTTTGTCCCCCCAACCTCAGCCCCCCTCACCTCCCAGTTTTTCCCCTTGACAGGTGTACTAAGGGGGCCCATCTTTGTACTAGTTGGGCAGCTCTCCCACCTCCCATCTCTCTGGCCTGCTGATGTTCCTTTGCCTTCGTTACACAGCTTGGGGAGCAACTGTAGTCTCTTCAGCCCAATGCCTGACTAGTTTGGCTGCGAGCTCAAGGTTGGACGGTGGGGGCATTTGCAGGTTCTCTTCAAGAAAGCATATTTGGAATGCCAACCTTCAGAGCTTTGCATCAACAGTAGGCGGTGGTGGAGATGTGGGGTGGGGGGGGATATCCAGATAGAAAGGTTGCCTGTCTTTCCTCAGTGTGACGGACAGCTCCAAAGAGAAATGAAAGAGGGGGTAAAAGAAATTCTTCACTTCGCACTGGGTATCTCATTTATATGCGAACGACTAAAGAGAGAAATACTCGAGGGTAAATGTGGCTGTTGACTAGAAAGAAATCTTGGAACTTTTTACTAGGCTTTTGGACATTTGGATCGCCTAATTGTCCATTCAGATCTTTATTACTGGAGTTTGCAATGTGTCGTTATATCTTGTGTTCCTCTCCAGTAGTCAAATATAAGCATTATCTATCTTCAGCCTTCATTGAGCATAATTTTCAATTCACTTCGTTTCCTGAGCTAACGGCTAACAAGCCTTACAAAGGCAGTAGCCTGCAGAGTGGGAACATAAAAGCCCCCCCACTTAGGTGGAAGGTGCTGTGTGTCTAGCCTCAAGCTCTTTTTTAAACGCCAGCTCTTTGTGCAGGCAGTCATGGGAAAAAGTGCTTCAAAGGTGAAGCAACAGGGAATGCCTCGGTATGAGCATAGAAGTCTGGGAAGGCAAAGTCACCCTGCCTTTTACCAGCTGCATGTAATCTGCTTATCCGTAGAGTGGACCGCCGGTGGTCTGTCGACAGAGGTGGACCAGGGCCACTGACCACAGGAAGTATGCTGGGGAGGGGATATCAAGAGATGTATGGGCCACCCATTGCAGTGACCCGGCCCAAGTGTTAAAGGTTAAGTGGACCCATTTTGCAAGACCCCCTCATTGTTGGGCAAATAGTCTAAATTTGGATTGAAACGATAAGGTCATTTTTAGCATCATGTATAAATTCCCCGTAAGATGCTGTTATGGTGAGGGGGTAATATGAAATAATGTGGCATTTCACCCTAGCCAATTAAAGAAGAATCCATTTGAACAAAACAAAGATTATTGAGTCACACAGTGATTGATTATTAGACCAACATTTGGATCATTGTCTTTTGAAGAAGGGGGCAAGTCTCAAAGGAGCCCCTTGAAACCTAGCCTTACCCTAGCTTTTGATGAATGCACAATTTCTTTGAAACAACTGCCACTACAGAGTCCTAGTTATTTAGGAGTGAGTAGCTGGAATGTCCAGCTGTGGTCTGACTCAGTAGGCTGGACATTGAGAGGTTTTGATTGACATTGGTCATGACTAGCCTGCTCAACATCCTATTTAGCCCCCTTTCTGCCATGAGCTGCTTCCATTTGATCGGACCTCTGCAGACCCAGATGTGACATGTTTAGTGATTTCACACTTGCTTTGTGTCAATAAGCACCCCTCCGTTCCATCAAATGTTTTGAAGCATAGATAATACATTGCTCCCATAATTTGCAATGCATGACTGAGCCTAGCTAAGGCCAGAGCAAAAGGAATGTTGCCGAGTCATATTGTGTCAGGCCCTAGTGGAAGTTTAGTTCTTCAAAGAGTCAAGCCATTGATGCTTAGTCCCCAAACTGAAAGAGTTTCTTTATAGTACATATCAAGAAAAAGCATCATCTTTTAAAAAATTTTTTAGACCTAGCCTATACATTGTGGGCAGATGTTAAGTATTACAAAAATGTTTACGTTGAATGATTGAATCTAAGGTACTTTAACTTTCCACCAATAACTGTTTTTTTTTGTTCTTGCCCCAATATCCTTCTGTCTCTCTCTGTCTTTTCTTTGGGTGCAACCAAACTGACAGATCTATTAAACTAACTGTATGCCTTGGGTATTATAAGTCAGAATGCTGACTGTTACGGTCTGTTACAACATCTGTACACCAGTAAATCAAACTCTGTTGTACTGTGTGTTAAAACTGGACCATTGCATCAACCCTGCAGGTTAACATTGGACCTGTATAGAGGCTTGTAGTTTGCGGGGTACCAAAGAAATAAGTTCACATTGAAACACTGGAGTGGGCTGAGGGTCAGGGGAGACTGCTGATTCACAAATGTCCCAGCTAGAGAATATCGCTATGTCTACAAGTTGCATTACGTCCCTACATAGACTAAATCAACAAATGTGATATTCTTTCCGCACCAGATTCTAAGGATAACATTTTATCATATGGGAGTCTATGGCCTTAGGTTTGTGGGACCATAACATTTAAATGTCGAAGAGTCTCTGCTCCAGAAGAGCATCACAATGTTTTGGTATTGAGGTGTCATCTCGATGGTGAATGATCCGACAATGTTTTCATTATGGATCCCCCTCCACCCCTCACTCCTGCAACTCCCGTCCCTGCTCCCTTACAAGAGGCTGGAATGTAGGGTTTCCATGACGCTAATGAAGTAAAAACCTGGCAATGTGTTACTGGCAGCCTCAGAGCAGCTCCTGATCCGCGGCCTCCTTCTCATCAGGATCAGAGTCTGGTGCCCCTGTAGCCTTCATTCACCAGGGCTTATTATGCCCAGGAATGTCTCTCACTCACTCCTTCTCTCATAACCCCCACTGAAGCAGGGATGTGGGGTGCAGGGGTAAATTTGGGACAAATCCCAAGGGAGAGTACTACCCCAAATAACACACAACCCCCCACCCCCCATACCCACCAAAACTTTTCCTTATCACAATCCTCCCACTGCTAACCGTCACACATGGACAAAGACACACACACACACACACACACACACTCCAATCCCTCTTTCCCGTGAAAAGCTGCCATTGTGATTTATTGTTCCATAAATGCTTCATGTGACAGACCCATAAGGTGACCAACCCACTGTTTGCTAGTGGCCCCAGGGACAATAGTGAGTTTTTGGCACTCAAACAAGTCCTCATGCGAAACTCAGTGGTCTTCCCTGGGGAAAAAAAAAAAGATCTTGCCAGCAGCTTGTTTGCTTTTCAGTTTTCACATGGCTAATATTTGCAAATTGAACCATCTGATGCCATTGCAACTTCTTCCACCACATTTTCCTTTCCAAACCTTATTCCTCCCGTCATAAACATGACAATAACACAAATGCACTAGTCAGATGTTCCCTTTAACCGCCCCTCCCTGGTGGGAACGAGTCTTCTTCTCTTTGTGTCTCATGCAGAATGGCAGTTTAGGGGTTAAATAATCACTCTCTGTACATTATCCTGTGTCCTGCTGGGCTGGTGGATGCGACCATAATGTCTTGCTAATTAGCCACCATTTAGGATGGTCCAATAGGCCACACAACCGCCATTGAAGATTGAAGCCCGTGGAGTTTTGCAAAGGAAGGCCCTCTGTCTCGTGGGCATTCATGGTTTAGGCTTGTCCTTAATAAACCTCTCGCTTGCCCAGGCTTGATGCCTCCAGGACTCAGGATTCAGTTACTTGTTTCATGAATGGGGTGTATAGCCTGTGTAGGGAAGATTTAGGCCATTGTGTGTATTTTGTCATTGAAAGGATAATGTCCATAAATGGGATCTAATCTGACCAGGCCCAATTAAGGTCTTAAGGGTTGAAGCAGCTCATTGTAAACTTTGACCCTTATCAAATTATTGTTGGTCAGGGTCTCTGGATAAGGCTGTAAAAGATAAGGACTTTGAAAAATACATTTAGTTAAAGTAAAATTATATATTGTGTGTGTTAATATACTGTATATTTTTTTAAACATTTACTAAAATACTGGTTAATTGTTCTGTGTTTTTTTTTTTTCTCTGAAAAGAATCTAGTTGTTTTCTTTCAATGCAGACTTCCTTTTAAGTAAGTCGTATTAGTAGTGGTATGAAAACTTAAAGATTTTTCATATATATTTTTGACCCAGTGTAAATGTGAAAGCACCATTCACAAGGTTGTAATGGAAATTAATACGATCATACATGTCCTACCACTACAAAACCACTTGGCACAGTCTTTCTCCCTATCTCAGGATTGTGATCATTTTGTTTTGAAATGGATAGTAATACAGGCAATTTTTGTTAACTTTTAAATGAATCGCCAACTATTTTGATAATCGATTAGTCTGTAAGAGTAATTTTTATAAGACAAAAGTAAAATTTCTTTGATTCCATTTTGTTAAATGTGAATATTCTTCTCTGAGACGGAATATCTTTGAGTTGTGGACATAACAAGACATGTGAGGACATCATCTTGGGTTTTGGGAAACACTGATCCACATTTTTCTCCATTTTCTGACATTTTGTAGACCAAACAACTAATCGATTAATCAAGAAAATAATTTACAGATTAATTGACTATGAAAATAAGCGTTAGTTGCAGCCCTACAGGCGACCAACAAACAGAATGACCTTCTCTGTACGTTCATGTGCATTGATTGTATAGAAGTGTTGAGTCTCAGTTTGATCAGAAGTAAAGTGCTGGCCCTTTTCCTGCCACGTGAGGAGTTGGGTAGCTGAAACAAAAGGACAAGAGGCTTTCATCATCAAAAACCACTAGGTCCTTGGCACAAGAAATTGCATCTGATGAAGATGGTTGCTATGGTGAAAGATGGGACTCTCCAGGTCCTGAAGCCTTTGGCAAGTTAGAAGCAACAGGGAATGTTGGCATGGAGTAGTTTATGTGGAAGTGGAACAGTCTGGGGTTTGTGCTGTCTAATGTCATCATTTTGATGTGTCCAAGGTTTTTAAGCAGCTGAGTTGATGTGATTTTTGTGTGTGGATGTTTTGAAAGTGCTTAATGTTCACCTGAAATGGCTGGAATTGCCTTGTGAACTACAGTTGAGGCCAAAATTATTACCTCCCCCTTATGAAATTATCCAAAGTCTTGATTTTGCCATGGAAATGACCATTAACAACAAGTGTTTATAGTGTATGTGTTTTCAACATAACAAAGACAAAATGTCCTTTAAGTTTGATAAGTAGGATATTTTATTGATGCACTTAGTTGAAATAAGAAAGGGCAAAAATGAGACGTCCAAAATTATTAGCCCCCAGGCCATTAATAGTCAATAGGGTACCCTTTATGAGCCACAACTGACAACAACCTCTTAGAGTAGTTCTTTACTAGGTTGGCACACGTCTCCTAAAGGATTTTGGCCCATTCTTGCATTGCAAATTGTTCCAGATGGTCCAACTTGCGTGGTTTCTGAGCATGGACATTCACTTTGAGTACCCACCACAGATTCTCAATAGGATTGAAGTCTGGGCTCTCTGCGGGCCACTCCAAGACCTTGATTTTGGTATCCTTTGGGAACTGTTGGACCAATTTCGATGTATGCTTCGGGTCATTTTCTTGGTGGAAGACCCAGCAACAACCTAAGGATAGACCACAAGCACATTTCTGCATATTATCCTTCAAAAATTCAACATAATTTTCTTTTTTTCATGATGGCATGCACCCAAACAAGGCTCCCTGTGCCTGAGGCTGCAAAACAGCCCCATAGCATGATGCTCCCACCACCACGTTTAACTGTGGGAACTGAGTTCTTAGAGTTGAAGGCCTCTCCCTTTCTTCGACAAACATAAGCAACATCTATGTGCCCAACCAGTTCCAGTTTAGTCTCATCAGACCAAAGCACAGACTTTCCAAAACTCATCTTTACCTTTCAAATGTTCACGGGCAAACCTCAGTCTGGCTGAGGAAAGGGGTTCTTCTGGAACGATGGCCCTGAAGCCCACCACAATAAAGAGCCCTTACAACTGTGTTCCTTGAAACATCAACTCCAGAAGCAGCCAGGTCAGCAACAATCATCTTGGCAGATGTCCGGGGCTTCTTGCTGACATCTCGGACTATTTTCCTTTCCAGAGTTCTTGAAATCTGGCGCTTACAACCATGCCCAGGTTTGTTTCTAAAAGAATTTGTCTCCCATTACTAGGTGACGAGGAAACATACAGCGGTTCCAGACACTGTGAAACCCTTGGGAATGGCAGTAGCCTTTTCCCTTCATGAGCCCCCACTATCTGTGTAGGTTTCCTTTGTCTTTGGCATGATCTTTTCAGTAGCCTCTCAATATTATGTTCAGGTGCCCTGTTTCTTGGAGTCCTTTTTTATGCAGATGAATGCTCAGGTGTTGTTAGGAAGCCAATTGACTGCACAGGTGTTGTCTGAAAGCCGATTGGTTAATTAGGTGTGTTTTGAAAGCAAAAATTTACACGGGGGCTAATATTTTTTACAACCCCATTTTTCACTATATTTGATATAAAACGAGCCAAAATATAATAATATAAAATTATTTAATATTCCAAAATGTACCACAAGCTACTAAATAGCTTTGGTGAATGTTTGATTGTATCAAGTTTTATCAATGCTGCAAACATTGGGAAGAATTTTACAAAAATGTTCCATAATTCCTGGGGGGCTAATAATTTTGGCCTCAACTGTACTCAGAGTGTTGTTTCCCGGCGTTATTGCACCTTATCCAGTTACTCCAGCGTTTTTGGTTCATGTTCAGTGCCCCATGGTTGATTTCCAGAGTGTGCTGATTGGCTGCGTTGAAGTTGTCAATAAAGCAGCAGCAAGTATAGCCATTTGGCACATGGGTAATGACTGCCGTGTCTCATTCATGGAGACAAAAACGGGCTGCCAGAGTCCTATAAGAACGGTTCAAACAAACAGGAAAAAATCTGGTCCTCTATAGCTTTTTGTTAGGTTAGTAGAGGAATTTTGGATTTTTTGGAATATTGATTTGAGTATTGTTGTGACCTGTTGGTCAATGTGAACTTGTCACCTGCTGGTCAGTTGGCTGGATTTTCGGGTCGGGAGTCGACTCAGCTAGCATTGTCATGGCAGCCGCACAGACCCAGCATTATTAGCCCCACTGGCGGCACTATTTGTCCCACTCCAAAAAAGAGGGCTAATGAATAAAAGAAAAAATGGGAGACAGCTAAAGTCTTTCTGATCCCCGCTTCCATGAAAGGGTAATCCAGGGTTGATCGTCAGCACAAAATGTGGCTTTGACTGGCTGTATCCATTCTTTTAGTGTGTCTGTGTGTATGTTTGCGTGTGTGGGTGTGTGTTTTTTGTTTGTTTTCACTAACCTTTATTTACTAGGAAGTTACAAGGAGATCTGAGTGACTAACTGTTGGCAACGTCACATCTATTACACAAACCACATACCTGAGATGCCATTTTTTCTATTAACTAGCTGCCAATTGCAATAAAAGGACAGTAGTCATGTTAAGTTATGCATTTGACTGTCAGGTTAGCACCCTTTTAGTTCAATGTGTAGCTTTGCTGAGTTGTGTGCAGTCCTTCTGCCATCTCTGCTTTATGGTGTAGTTGCCTAGACAGACAGTAGTCTGACATGGCTGCCATGGACACTCTTTCAACCAACAAAGCTGGAATGTCATGTAGTAATCCTTTTTCCAATGAGGTTGCACCATTCATTTAAAGCAGGGAGATTTCTGAATAGCTGGGTCCTAGGTCCAGTCTGCTCAGGGTTTATAGCACATGATACAATGTTAAGCCTCAGTGTTGAAACACAGTACAAGTCCCATAATTAAAGGATTTTTCAGACTGAAGACGTAATTCATAGCATGAAATAGCGTCTTGAAAAGCCTTTGCAATCGCATGCTCTATAGCACACCAAATTAATTTCACAATGACTTGTAATAGAGGAACACTGAACCACAATGATCTCTTATCTTATTGGTTAACCAGGCTAATGGATGGTGTCGCCGCTGTTAATGAGATTTCAGTACTTGGTATCCACTATGCTGCCTGTCGATGTCTTTACCAATGCCATCATATTAAATGGTTAATTGAGGGTTGACGAGAGTTTTTACAAAACTCTTCAAGTTTTGTAAAATGCTTGCTATCTAGAAGTTGTTAATAGGGCTGGGCAATCTATCAATATAATATCAACATCGATATACGAGGCTAGATATCGTCTTAGATTTTGAATATCGTGATGTGACATAAGTGTTGTCTCTTCCTGGTTTTAAAGGCGACATTACAGTAAGTAATTTATTATTTGCCTTTACCTACTTAGTCATTATTTATCAAAACTCTCATCCGAGCACCAATAGTCAACCCTGCAATAAAAAAAGAAAGAAAATAAGCTTAATTCTTACTCGTCAGTACAAAGTTGTGAAATTCTATTTCTACATTTTTACCAATCCTAAGTGTTGGGAGCAGTCGACAGCTAATGGCATCAAGGGAGCAACTTGGGGTACAGTGTCTTGCTCAGGGACGCTTTGACATGTGGCCGGAGGAGCCTGGGATTGAACCGCCAACCTTGGTGTTATTATTTCAACATCGACGTGTTTGGACAAAAATATCGTGATATCTTGTTTTTTTTCCATACATGTATTGCTCTTGCACTTTCACGTCTATACGTTGACGTGGAAAAACACAGTCATGTGTTTTTGTGTAGGAATCTAAAGTGCAAGTGTATTCTATAATCCACATCCATCAAGGGCTTGGTCTAAGTAGTAAATAATATCATATCCATGAGGTTTCACTAAAACTATCCATTAGTACATTGTGACTTTAGCTAAATCACAGCCACACAGTGCTTGTTACAAGATATATTGAATGCAGCATATCCATTAACTGTTCCAGTAAATGTGTCTTTATAACTTTCCAGAGCACCAGGACTGCCTCCATCAGGCGGTACACGAGCGTCTCGGGGAGCTGCTGCGGGTCCTGAAGGCCATCATCAGCAAACACCAGAGCCTCAACTCGGTGGACATCCTCAGTACAGCTGGAACCGTCATTGCCACGGTCAAAGGTGAGCTTTGATGACCAGATCTCCCTTAAAAACACACACACACACACACGTACATGCATAACTCACAGCTTCCCTGTGAAACATACCAGCTACTCCTCCATTCTTCTTCGGCCTGTTTTCTGTCTCTGTTTATCTAATCCTCCCTTCTCCCTTGACAGTTTTCTCTATGTTCCATCGCTCTCACACTGTCTTCCCAAAGTCTTAAAAAGAACCTCCCAGGGAATGTTTCTGAATAGTTTTCTTCTAGCTTCAAAGCAATGCAGACTTTCAAAAGTCACTGAAGTGCTTAGAATGCAGCAGCATGTGTTTGCAAACCCCATACAGAGAGCAAGAAAATAATATTTGGAAGTCAGATACCTGATTCAAGATGCAGGGAAAAGCGGGTGTCCTTTGTGTTTTGTCTGCCAGTCCAGAGGGAACTACACTGAGGAATCCTTTTGAATCTCTCATTCTCTGAGATTATGATCTGGCATGCAGGTCAATTCTTAACTTGGCCGCCACACAAGAATCCACCGAGTATACCTTGTCTCAATTTGCATTGCAACAAGGGACATAGAGGGGCTGCTTAGCTTTGAGATGCTTTCCCTTCACAAGGAATGGTGACATGTAGAAGTGAGCAAGGCCTGGTGATTCTCTGTGTATGAAGGTAGCTCACCTTCACTGAAATATTTGGAATAGGTCCAAACACACAGGTGTGTGCAAGTAGGTGGGTCGTAAACAATTATTACGTGCATGCGAGTCTCCTCTTTCATGCAGTAACTTGACTATTTGTGTGGCAAAAATGTTAATGCACAATAGAGGCAAACAGAGTCAGACCTTTTCAATAAGGAAGATTTGGATTTGACAGGATAATAGTTGTTTTATAGAGGTCTTTGATTTAGGCTCTTAATGATGTTGCATTAATGGGTGGAAAGGGGTCTTAAAAACATAGTTTCAAATGATCAGCTGAAATCTGTCTTATTAATAGCAAGTGCCTTAAAGAAACCAGTGCTATATCTAAACAAGTGCCTTTGATAAATGCAAATAATGTTTGATTTACAGTAGCTTTAATTATCTGGTCTTATCTGGTGCAGTGAAGCATGCCATAATGTCTATTCAGCCACTAGGTGGCCAGCATTGCTCACTTCTTGACCCTCACACAATGACAATGTAATATCAGCTGTGCACAATGCACACCAATATTTTTCACTACCAAATCTGAAAGCTGCTTATGTTACACAACATTATGTAAAATGTTATAGTATTCATTTTTAGGGAAAAAAAGATTAAAAGTATACTGAAAATCCTGTTAATTTTTTTTTGTACTGCACCTAACCACAACATCAAACAGTTGTTGATACAGAGTTTTGTCACTTCCTCCATCCTGTGACATAGCCAGTCACATGCCAAGTTGCTACACCTTTGCATTATTCTCTATTGGAGGACAAGTTCCCCCTAGACCTGATTTCTGCGTAGGACTGTGCAGCTGACGAGTGTTTCGAGAGTGTTGTGCTTTTCCACTGAAACAATACAATTTTTCCCCGATGATGTAACTTCCACGTTTGGACCGCTGGTTTGGGCCTGTGCGAGTACTGGCATTGTATTCCAGCAAGCCTCAGGATGTCCTGTTGGGGGTAGGGGTTGGAGAGAAGAGGAGGAGATGTAACGGCGCAAGACAGTCGTGTGATTTGAATGGTGGTGGCTACAGTAGCTGGCCTCAGGTTGGAAGAGGCTCCCAGGGCCCCATGGACATTTCACCCCTTTTGGGATCCTATTTGCAGCCTTCCGACAGAATCTTAACACTTCCTGTGCCTGCGTCTGAGAGAAGATTTTTTTTACATTGGATTTATTTCTGAGAAGTGCTCCTTTGGCCGGATAGAGGAACATGCTATCGGAATGAAAAGTAACTTTCCGGGTGTTTGGGCAGGAAAATTCGCTCAAAGTAGGCTAGTGGTTACTGTTGTGATCAAGACAACTTGTTGCTGTTAAACAGGAGAAATGCTGCAGAATGTTTTGAGGTAGGTAATTGGTAGTTTTGTAGCTCAGTACACTTCTCTGACAACTCTTTCCGAAAGACTTGTAAAAGCTATTGAGGAAGCACGTTAGCATTTGGTAAGCATTGGTGGGGGTGCTCTTCAACTTTCAAGGACCTGGCTAAAGAGTTAGGATTGGAAGTGTGGGTACTGTTTGAAGCATTCTTCCTTAAAGTGTAGAGAAACTGTTCAAGATAAGTTGGAAGTTGGACTTTTCTACAGCTTGGGGTTTCTCCATCAATTTCTTTTCCTTCTTCTGTTACGCAGACACAACCTAAACAAGTCTAAGCTAAAAGAAATAACCAAAGATGGCAGGTTTTCTATTTAAAATGTCTGCTCAGAGTCTTTGAACTCTAGAAATCCCCATTGTTCTTATTGAAAGGAAAGGAAAGGAAAGACTGAGGAAATCATGGAGGCAGCGGAGTGGTCAGTGACATCACTGATTTATTGCCTGGTGTTAGGGCTCATTTTCTGAGCATCTCTCTCCTGCTTTATTTTCTCTCTGCTCAGCAAGGACAGGAAGTTTACTGTGAAGACTGATTACAGCCGTATTTACACGGGTGTTTTTTCCCCCATTCTGTCCTCAGTCATCACTGGGTTTAGACTTTCAGCAGGAAACTACTGCCTTTTCCAGATTACAGCCAAATATATACACTTGCAGTGTTTGCTTATCTTTTCTAATTCAAGGTACAAAGTTGTTTTTCTATGAGGGACTTTTCAATTCTAAAATGACTGCACACTGGAGACAGGACATGCCTTAACTCTTAGTGTGATTTGAAGAGCACAGCATGACCCAAAAGAGATTTTCATTTTGTATTTGTATTTATTATAAGGATCCCCATTAACTGACGCCAGCTAGTCTTCCTGGGGTCCAAAACAACATTTAATCAGACAATATTAAAATATTCTGCGTACAAAGCTAAATAACAAAAGAAAAGAAAAAAAATTACGTTTAAGAAACAAACCAAGCCAATAGAGAAATATCTTGAAAACAAAGTTGTATATTACATGGTAACCATTAAGGTAGCTCACATTGACCACTTTTCACCACACAATCAAAAACCTAATGATAAACAATTTAAGTCAAGGTAAGATTTGACTTTCTTTTTAAAATGTGATAGAACCAATGTTACTTGGGCTTTTTGGAGAGATCATTGACTCCATACTGTACGTGACGCCATGCACAGGATGATGACTCATACCATGAGATTCATACCTTTTTAACACAGCTTTATCAGTGGTGTCAGTACAGGATATCTTCAGAATGCAGGAATTAGGTTTGCATCCTACTCAGTCCTATTTATTCCCAATTTGACAGGAGTGAACTTTAAGGAGGTGAACGAAGAGAACAAACACCAGCTTTTTGGAGAGATCTACACTGCTATTGACACATTGGCGTTCACCTTTGGCAATGTGTAAGTATAATGTCGTAACTGTGATTGCAATTCCCATAGCTTACTTCACATCTGTGGGCTTTGGACTCCATCACACTGTAGAATGGTTGTTATATCCAATGAAGAGATTTTTTTTTTTTTTTTTTTTTAACTGTATTTGTTCCCTTTCAACTCTGGGATTGCATGATTAATGTGGGTCAATTAGTATTCATAGAGCAGATTTTAAACAAGCCAGCGCAAGACTGAAAAATGGTTAACAGAAGAAGAAACAATGGTCGCTGAAAAACAATAGGGAAAATGTGGAAGAAGAGAAAACTAAGCCTTAAAATAGCTAACAAAAAGGAGAATAGATTCACAACTAGGTAATAAATGAAGCACTAGAAATATATTTCTGTGTAAAAACCAGCCTACTAAATATCCTTTTAGGTTTTTACATTAAAGGGGCGTTTTCACTGATTTGACACGTGGCGATTCCCAGTTTGAAAGGAAAACCCTGATCATGTAATTTTGAATTGGGCTTTAAACTTCACATTTTAAAACTTGCATCACAAACTGGAGGAGTTTGAAAAATAAGAACATTTAGGAGGCCGTGAAGGTTTAATGAAAGGCACTACGGAGTTGCATTGTAAGAGCCAATGTTTTTGAAGCTTGACCCATGCTACGGGCTAAAAGTCAGGACATCAGGGTCTCTACAGCATCTAGACCATTCTTTTTTGGATCTCTCTAACGAGTACCTCTTGAAATTGAAACAAACGTGAACAAATTCCTGGATATGTTTTCTCTCCTGGATTTTACCCTTTTTAACTCAATGTATTCATTTGTATTTTGATTTGTATTTCCATTTTCCTTCAGAGTGTCTGACTTCCTTATGGGAGATGTAGAGAATGGATCAGTGTTGGGGCTCCCCCTAACTAAGAGAAGCAGGGTAAGAAAAGTACAATGTCTATGTTTATCTGTTGATTCAGCGCATGTGAGGTGTCAAGTTGACTCAAGCCACTTTCCAGAACTCTACTTGGCATCACAAATTAAAGGCTAAGGTTAATGTATTCAACTCTTAAACCTCTTTTAAACCTACATTTATTTTTACTTAATTCCCTGTCCAGTGAACACCAGGATGTGGCCTACTGCCCCTGAAATGTCAAGCAAAAGATATAAAATATTACCCAGCAGAGTTCAGGGGTTAATGTTTTAATTGTTTTAAGTATATTAGAAAAGCATACTGTGCTTTGAGAAGGAAATTCCTCTGCCCCATTGTAGATTATTATTTTTTTTTCTTCTTTTCAGTCTTTTGAGAACCTCTCCTTGGAATCTGGAGGATCTGTTCCAGAGAAAGATGATCCACCAGGTACGACAGATCTCTATAACACACAGCTACTGTGCTTTGGTGCTGCTCTGCAAAAGTGTGTGGTGGGAATGTACCCATGGCAAATTTGTTGGGGGGGATAAAAGTTTATTTTAATAAATCAGTCTTAAGCTGATCTACCATTGCTGCTTTATCATTCTGGCTCGTTTGGGCTTTTTCACTGCCATTGGAGTGTTGCCAGGTTATCTGGGCTAAGAGCACAACTTCTCCCAAGTCTGGATGACACGCCACCTCAACACTTATTTATACATCCAGCGGGTGCGCTCCCGTCAGCATTACTCATCCTCAAATGGAATTACTTCATATCTCGCTCACCCAAGGTCAATGTGGGCTTTTCTCGCTGACTCACAGTCACAGATGTTGCTAGCTGAACTCATATGTAGTATGTCCAGAGGTGGTGATAAGGGTGTGGCATGCGGGTCGGTCATGTTTACAGTAAGATTTTATAACATCCCTCGTGGGATCGTGGTGCTTTTCACAGGGCCGTCTCCGCCGGTTCGGGCAGAAGAAGTGGACAGGACACTGCAGCGGCAAGACACAGGGGTGGAGTCAGCGCTGCTCTACGCCAAGGCCTGGTCCAAGTACACCAAAGAGCTGCTGGCGTGGGTGGAGAAGCGGCTCAGCGTGGGTGAGTTAGGGCACAGGTGGGGGGGAAAAATACAAGAGCATTTCAGACATGTAGGAAGGCAGCAGCTAAGTAGCACCTATCACACTGATGTACAAAAGTCATTGTGTTAGTGTCATGGACCATGTAATATTTTAAAGTACTTCATTACATACTTTCATATGGGTAATCATATGTCTGGTCAGTCTGGGCATCTTTGGGATGTTTTCATCTACATCTCATGCACAATTGTGGTCTTTAAAAAAGCAACATCTTATAGGTCCCATGGCATGAAAATTTCACTTTATGAGTTTTTTTTTAAACATTAAAATGCGTCCCCCCAGCCTGCCTATGGCCCTCCAGTGGCTAGAAATGGTGATAGGTGTAAACCAAGCCCTGGGTATCCTGCTATGCCGTTTTGAGAAAATTAAAGCTTGATGGGCCAATATGGAATCTCGCTCCTTATGAGGTAATAAAGGGCAAGGTTACCTCCCCTTTCTCCGCTTTGCCCGCCCAGAGAATTTGGCCCACCCATGAGTGAGAGACATCATGGCTTTCAAATGAGAAAAGTGGCAGTTGGTCAAGGCCACACCTCCAGCCTCCACCTTGCCCCCTCTCAAAAGCTACAGATTCAGAAATGGCACATACTAAAGAAAGCTCATTGTGGGACTGGCTCTAGTGGCTGAGAGACTTCAGATACAGTATTAGGGGACCACTAAGGTCTATATAAAAGCATCCGGGACCTTTTAAATTAGTCCGTGCTGTAGTGATACATTATGTACAGCATTTTAACTAGATCCACAAATGTGGGGACAAATTTAGCACCTGAGCTAGACTCAAAACAATGATGTCTTATCCAGGCTCAAGGTTGAGTGTGCAGTGTGAGAGCATTTGTTTGGACTCTGGTTAATTAATGGTTTCAGTCAAACCCTTAGTCCCTGTCAACACAGTGGCACAAAGCACTCAGTCAAGCTGTACAGTACATTGTTATCAGGCAAACACATACATGCTGTTTGTCTAACACATCTACTTAAGTTAATGCTTTATTTACTGATTAATTGTATAGATTTGTCTCATGACTGAAGGACATTGTGTGATTTAATCAGAACATGCCTTAGTTGGTTTCAGGTTAGTATTGTAAGTAAAACCCAACAGTTGACATAAAATTAAAGGTACTTCAGCACAATGTAAATATTTGCTCACACATTAATAGCAATTTGTAGGCCAATAGGGAACACTATGTATACATATATTTATGTGTGTATTTGCTGGGAGATTCAACAAAACCTAAAGTTTGGTTTATTTGCAGATATTGAATGTGCTAAGAGTTATGCCAAAATGGCTGAATCTGCCAAGACGCTTTCAAGTCAACAGGTGAGTTGGTGCAGCTGACTTGCACTGCCATTACAGTTTTTGGTGCTGCATTTTAGGTTTTAAGGGTTGACTAAGACTTTCTCCTTCTCATTAAAGGAATTCATGCCTTTCCGTGATCTCTACATGACTGCTTTCAAAAATGACATTGAATACAGCCAGCTGGTACTTCACACCGCAGCAGTACTCCAAAGCAACAAATTCATACAGGTACAGAGCAAACAATGCATTTCTTAACCAGGACTTTGGTTGCCTAATGGAAACAAGAGGGCTTACAGAGTGTGTGGGGGGGCTATGTGTTTCTTTTCAGCCTCTTCAGGCCAGAAAGACTGAGCTGGACAAACTACGAAAAGAGGTCAAGGAGCAGTGGCAGAGAGAGCAAAAGAAAATGGTGAGACGATGGTGCCATAAAGGCTGCATTCTGCACAGGGCCACACACAAATGCACACAGAATCTAAAGATGTTTTCATGACCTCGATCCAAAGATCCTCTCCAAATGCCTAAGCCTATATGCATGCAGACAAATGCTTTGTTCTGTCATGTAGTCAGGGCAATCATTCTATTCCACTTAATGACAGAATAAGCATAATTAACTAAACTAATTAAACTGTTAAGGAATTGGTATTTCAAATGTAATTTGTTTTAATGTTAAGTACTACAAGTTAAGCTCCCACGCTTATTACAATACAAATAGTACAATTATTGATATGGTATTAATTATGTATGTAATACTGTCTAAAATACATTGATCTCTATTGCATTATTGAAATGTGTGTCAAGTAAATATTACAGATTACTATTGACCTAAAAACGGATTTAAAGCCATATTTTTATATTTAATATATATGTTAATTTTGGATAAATTGATGGATTGTTGGACTAGTATTGGATTTCATTTAAGTGCACAAATCCAGTAAAAAGACTGTGAATTATGCGTGGCGTTGGATTTGTTTGTCTTCGTATAAACTTTGCGTGTGTGTGTGTGTGTGTGTGTGTGTACAGAACGAGGCAGACAGTGCTCTGAGGAAGGCTCGGCTGCTGCTGGCCCAGCGGCAGGAGGAGTATGAGAAGGCCAAGGTGTCCACCAGCCGCCTGGAGGAGGAGCAGATGGGAGGAGGAGGTGGAGGAGGAGCAGCGGCGGCCAAACAGCTGGAGAAAAGGCGCAGGCTGGAGGAGGAGGCCCAGCAGAAGGTACAGCACCTCCTCTGATCTTCTGCCAGGGGCTCTTTTTAATGTAGTACATTGTAGGAATCGACCAATACTGGTTCTTAAAAGGCTGACTTAATAGTTAATAAAACCAATATGCATATACAGTGAAAATGTAATTCTTTTTTTATTTTAATTTAAGATTTCTGAATGTCCAACACAACTTTGTTTAGATGCTTTAAGCAATTATTTAATAAATTAGAAAGTTTCAACATAATACACAGTAAAAGATAGATAGATAGATAGATAGATAGATAGATAGATAGATAGTAGTTTAGTGGGGGGGACATTAAGTCAGACTTATTGGTGAGTGACACCCAAGTAGAGGGACAGACACAGAGCTGTAGCTGAGCCAAAGTAGAACACTTTTTAATTCATTAACTTAATCGGTTATCAGGCAAATAAAACACGGATACAGATCATCTGCAAACTGACAAAAAATGGCCCCATAGTCGGCCAGGGCTGATAGTCGGCCAGGGCTGATAGTCGGCCAGGGCTGATAGTCGGCCAGGGCCGATAATTGTCTATCCCTTGTACGTTGTAAACATTTTTTATCAGCCCTGAACTCAGCTTACAGGTTTAGGTCCCATGGCATGAAAATGTCAGTTTGAGGAACATTAGTATGCATTCCCCCAGCCTGCCTATGGTCCCCCATTGGCTAGAAATGGTGATAGGTGTTGGTGTTGGTCAAGGCCACACACCCCCCCCTCAAAAGCTACATACTCAGAAATGGCACATACTAAGGAAAGCTCCTTGTGGGACTGGCTCTAGTGGCTGGAATTCTGCACCAAGAGACTTCAGATACAGTATTAGGGGACCACTGAGGTCTAAATTAAAGAGACTTCAGATACAGTATTAGGGGACCACTGAGGTCTATATAAAAGAGACTTCAGATACAGTATTAGGGGACCACTGAGGTCTATATAAAAGAGACTTCAGATACAGTATTAGGGGACCACTGAGGTCTATATAAAAGAGACTTCAGATACAGTATTAGGGACCACTGAGGTCTATATAAAAGAGACTTCAGATACAGTATTAGGGGACCACTAAGGTCTATATAAAAGAGACTAAAGATACAGTATTAGGGACCACTAAGGTCTATATAAAAGAGACTACAGATATAGTATTAGGGGACCACTAAGGTCTATATAAAAGAGACTTCAGATACAGTATTAGGGGACCATGTCATGGGACCTTTTTAAAGTTGGTTTTAATTATATTTCCTAAATGGTCTAATTAGCATTTGAAAAACCCATTTGACTCAGTAGCTAAATCCATCACCTAACAGAATAGGAGACTGTCTGCCGCATCACTGTCTAAAATGTTGGTGCTTCATAGAACCTTTTGACAGCAAGTACACACACAGAAAATAGGAACCCAAGTACTACACACTTTATTGACATTTATTGGACATTGAAATTACAGAAAGATGGACAAGGCTGAAAGGTATTTCAAGGATTTTGGTCCAGCATTTATGCTGTCGCCACATAGCAGGCTCCCCAGACCACAAAAACTTTCCACATTGCCATTATTCAATGTGAAAACTGCCAATTAAACTGTAGCTAGTGGGGTCAGAGTGTATATGAGCTGTTGCATTTAAGACCTCATTATCATTTTTTGAACAACGTGTGAGGGAAGACAAATAACAACAAACAGGCTAAAGGGAATTGTTCTCGTCTTAGACTTAAGCTGTCAGTTCAGTCCCAAGATCTTTAGTCTCTCCTATCACTTCTGAGCCAATGAGCATCTTTGGTTCACCAACTGCTGACCATGTGACTTACAGCAGCTGGAACTAAACAAGCTCAATCCAAAGTGAAGTCATGTAAACGTGATCAGTCATTGAGTTGAGAATAACTTTTCTCCCTTGTGTTTGCAGGCTGGGGAAGCCAAAGAGCACTTCAACTTGTGTAAGATTGATGTTGGGGACAAGAAAGTCGATTTGGCCAACACCAAGAGCGAGATCATCACTCAGATCCGAGAGATGGTCTCCCAGTGTGACCTCACCCTCAAGGCTGTAAGTTCAGATTTTTGTGCTTAAAATGTTTATTCAAAATTTAGACCAACTTGAATAACAGAACTTACATACTTCATCTTGGGACAGACCGATAAGGAGGCACTCAGTGCCAGATGTGCAGGTTAATGTTGCTTGTTTCTTGTTTCAGGTGACGGTCAATTGGTTCCAGCTCCAGCAGGCCCAGGTTGTATCCCTCCCTGTCAACTACCAGAGTCTGTGTGAAAATGCTAAACTGTACGAGCCGGGCCAGCGCTATATCGACTTTGTCAGGAGTCTACCCACTGATGGGCCTCGGCTGGAGTCCCACTCGTTTGATTCAGCTGTCCCACAAAGCACAGGGTGAGAAACCAAGACACTGCTGCTAAGAAACAAAAAACTACAATGGCATGCGTTATAATTGTGGCGTTTTGCAAGTGATTTAAGCCGATGGTCAATTAAAAGATTGCATTTTTCTATTTCTGACACAACAGTTTAACTCTACAGTAGTCTATAATCACGACCTTCTACTGTCGGGATTTCTCCGTTGCCCCCCTGAAATTCCGCCGTATATCCTTCTTTTCGGCTGGATTTCCGTTACCTTACGCTTTCTTTATGTTGGTTTTTTATGTTCTGGTGGATTTCTGAGGCCTATGGTTACCTGGTCCTCAGATCTCTGCAGGGTAAATCCAGACAGCTAGCTAGACTATCTGTCCAATCTGAGTTTTCCGTTGACGACTAAAACTACTTCTGAACGTACACATGTTCCACCAAAACAAGTTCCTTCCTGAGACTATTTAGCAGAGGCACCGTGGCTCCGTCCAGCACTTAGAACCACCCAAGACGATTGTGATTGAAAGAAATGCCGATGAACCAGAGCACGTTTTTTCTCCCATCCCAGAATGCTATGTGGACTAGCCAGACCCTCCTTCACAGCGCTGTGGAAGAAGGTCTCGCAATGAGAGACTAACTCTACAATGACATGAATCGTTCACTTTGAGAACATGGATGTGCGAATTTAATCACAGTCCATCATATTGTAGAGTAGGTAGATTTACATGTCATTAACCCTATCACCATTAGGTGATATGGTATATTATCTTTGAATATAACTGAAATCTCATGCTCACTATGGAGGCATTGTAACTAAATTTAACCACGTCGGCCCTTGTTATCAGTGTTTTTTTCTTTCTCAGAATTTATCAATGAAATTATGATGAAATTAGTTATTTTCTTTTCTTAAGACAAAGTGGGGCCTCACAGAGCGATTCACAGTTAATGTCGGTGTCTTTTGATTAATTTGGAATTCCCCATCAGTTCAAAAGGGTTTCAGTTGTTCCACATAATGTGGTATTATACAATTGTTTTTATATCAACAGCTTAATGCTTTCATCATAGGAATCTGTGGCAATCTGAATGTTTTATTTATAGTAATGTGGTTGAAAATACAGTGACGTTGAGTAACTGCCATGGCCTGTGGTCCTGTTGACCTCACTGGGAGAATGGGGTGAGAGAGCTTGTTTTGGAAAGCGTAAAACAATTGGGTTGGCCAGGGCTTCCTGCGGAAATGACTGTGGTCACGGGAGAGTAGGGCTTACCATCAGTTTTACTAAACTTCTGTGCAAGTTTTCAGTCACACACACACACGCGCACACACACGGAAATAAGAGAGTACTTTGTTCTTACTCTTCTCCTCGTCCACCCCTCAACTCTGATCCCTCTGATCAAAAGAATTCAGCTTGGAAGAGAGGAAATGAGACTTAAACATATGCGCGCACACACACACACACACACACACACACACACACACACACACACACACACACACACACACACACACACACACATTCACTCACAGCATTGGTTTTTAAAAGGTTAAATATAGACCACTGACCTACATTGTGTATATTGTGAGATACATTAGAATTCTTTTGATAGCAATGGTTAGCATGGATTGCATATCGGCCATTCACAGGCCTATCAGTTAATCATTGTTAAACTCTAATTAACTGCCGTCTTTGATGTTGAGGCGAGGCTGATCTCCTGATAGCATGATTATTCAGGGATCTGTGCTGATGGAATTAGAAAATATACTTAGCCATTTGATCCCACTGTACAGAAATTACAGATCCAGATCTCACTTAGAATTGTCTGAAGAGATGAATGTTACTGCTAGACCAAAATCCCACACTGTATTATTGCCGGTCTTAAATGTGAATACTGTGAAAATGTAACGTAGCCAGGAAACAGGAAGAAATCCAATTGAATTGAATGATGCTATGCCGTTTTTGAGTATTTTTCTTTTTCCTGTTTCTCCATACCCAGGTTTAGTATCTAAGAAGAGAGGTTGTTTTTTGTTGTGTTGATTGTAAGCCCCAAATTTGTTATTTAAGGCTTCATAGATAAAATTGCCTTGTTTTAAATAAAATTGTGTGATTTGTAATATTCCACCCAAACAAGAAGAATGTTTCCAAGGATATGATAATGATTATTTTGTATTCCATCATTTCCCTAGGATGCCTTTCAACAAGCGCTCGCTAAGTGGCAGCCACTCGTCCCACAGTAACCTGTCACAGGCCTCGGTGACCTCTGACCTCCTCGTTGCAGATGACGTGGACAGTCCCGTCACTGCTCAACATGCCAAGATCGCCGAAAGGCGCTCCAACAGTAGTACTGACATCCAAGGTACCCAGGTTTATATTTAGCCTGTTAGCTCCTGCTCTTATATGGGGTCTTCTTTAATCAAGTAGCTGTTGGGTTGTTTTGGTCAAAGAGATTTCAGTGTAAAAGGGGCATCACTGGTTATTGGGCTCATTGGGACCTACAGGCCTGTTTTAGGTAAAAAGATAGCAGTAGTAAGCTACTGGCAATATGGGCCATTACACACTGCAGGCTTATTGGCTTGTTTTAGTAACATTTATAATGTATGTATAGTGTGTAATAAATGAAGAAATGTGGGCTGTAATATTGTGCCTTTCAGTGTTGCAATGTATTTTTATGCAGCAATTCGGATTCCAGGCCCATTTCGTCCTTGGGCCTCGGCCAGCCAAGGGGGAGGGATGAGCAGCGACTCAGAAAGTGCCGGAGGGAGCAGTGAGTCCCGGTCCATGGACTCACCCACTGCAAGCCCAGGTAGGTGTAATTTAAAAGAGTTTGTAACCCAAACGTTGTAGTTTTTGTTTAGCTATAAGTTGGATTTAGCCTTTTTTGTACAACACAAATTATTTTTCAAGTAAAACTAGCCAAAACAAAGTATTAATCTAAATTGTTTGGTTGCTTATTAATTTATCTTGACCAACTGCCACGTTGTTTGTTTGAAAGCCATGATGTCTCTCTCTCTCATGGGTGGGCCAAATTCTCTGGGCGGGCAAAGCAGAAAAAGGGGAGGTAACCTTGCCCCTTATGACCTCCATAAAGGGCGAGATTCCAGATCGGCCTATCTGAGCTTTCATTTTCTCAAAGGCAGAGCAGAACGCAAATTAATGTTAAAAAAAATTAGCTTCTGCATAAATCTTTGGGCGCGGTTTCATTTGAGGGGTCCTAAAAACACATTGATGTTCAAGAAAGACAAATCACCTGGTGAACCCGTGGTTTTACACAACACCTAGCTCTAAATATCAGGTTTTTCAGTCTTATGTCATTGACAAAGACACCTGACATTGCAGATAGATAGGGACAGTCCTCAGCACTGACTGGCTTAAGGACCCCTGGGGCCAGCAAACATTTTCTCCTGTGCCCTTGATGTTCACCCAACGTTGTTGGTATCTCAGAACCAAGTGGCTTAGCAACCACAGACAGGGGTGCCTCTTTGTTAAACATTGTGCAACTGTGTTTGTCTACAAGGAAAACAAACGCATACAATTGCAGTTTTGGTGGAGATTTGAAGTTTGCTTGCTGTGCAACAGTATATATGTGTCACACTGTACAGATCTGCTTCTGAACCAGACCTGGGGCAGATCTCCAAGTGTTTTCATTCAAATTTGTGAAAGTTTATGCAGAGTGTCCCCTTTCACGAATTAAAATGTGACAATGGGTCTGTTGCAACCTAAGGAAATATTACAGTACACACTTACTCTTTTGTGTTACTTGTTTGGGTTAACATTTTCAGATTTTTAAATTTCAATATAAGAATAAATATTAGAATTTTCTAGTTCCCCAGTAAGATCAGGTCCGTCCTTGGCTGGGGGAGGACAGTAGATGGCCGTTGCACTATTAACAATAAATAAAGAGGGTGAAAACGAGCCATGTTATTATTAAGTACTTGCAACCCCCCCAACCCTCCATTTAACCCCAAGAGTGTAAACGGTGGAGGGGTTCATCCCTGATGAGCCTCAATAGAAAATCGACATTATTAAAATGGGGCCTATTGGAAATAACTGACCTGTCAATGGAGGTGTGAATCCCCAACAATCCCCTACTGGTAATTTGATTCATTGACAACATGAAGTCGACCACACCTTTTCATTTGGCGCTTTTAAATTCAGGAAGTGGTCTCAGTGCAGGGCTCAGTACTGCTCATTCCCAAAACTCTAATGTAAAGTGTAGACCCCAGGAGACAGAAAAAAGAGAATTGGCTTGTATAGACATACTAGGACTGTGGAGATGTGGACTTACTTGTGTGTCCTGCCTTACTGCTCAGGAGACTTCAAGAGGAGATTACCCAGAACCCCCTCCACCGGCACCATGTCGTCTGCTGATGACCTGGATGAGAGAGAGCCTCCTTCACCCTCTGATAATGGTTAGTCCAACTATAAACCACACTTTATAATACAGGTTTTTCCTTCATGTTCTGGATTAATTTTGTCTGCGTGTTATTTCTTAATGTGTTCTTTTATTTACACTGCATATATTTCATTTTCCCCCCAGCGTTATTAACCCAGAAAGCTCAGTTCTTTTGGGATTTTCAGTTGCATTTTATAGTGTACTACCTTGGCTATATTTGATTTGTTAATATGTGTAATGGGTTTTATTTTCTGCATCAGTGGGATTCAATGTTTTCCTATTGTAGATACAAGTGCTGCCTGTCCTTATTTCTTCGTTCTGTCCCTCCGCTCTGCAGGTTTAAGTGAGATGATAATTGAAACGGCCAGCTCCCCCGGCCCCTTTAGAAACACCCAGATGTCCAAGGCTGCTCAAACCCACAAGCTGAGAAAGCTAAGGGCGCCATCCAAGTGTCGGGAGTGCGACAGCCTGGTGGTGTTCCATGGAGCAGAGTGTGAGGAGGTAACCTTGGTTTCTTTTCTTCTGAATTTTGTTTTAAAACTAATGGAACAAAACGGCGACCAGAAGCCTCTATTTGGACCTTCGTTAAATGTAGTGAGGCCACAGCATTCAGAGTATTACAAGTTCCAGACGGACATTGCCAAAGTTTCACAATGGCGTCTTTATCACAGTGAGCAAAAAATCTAAACAAAAACAAAAGAGAACGGCCACCTCTACCCTCATCAAAACTTTCTGTATAAAGGGAAAAGTTGAAATTGGCCACAGGCTCGCCTCAGAGACCAAATCCTCCAACTGCTCCCAGTCGGGGGACTGGCAGTGGAAACTGCCGAACTTTTGTTCGTCTCCATCGCCTCCATCACCCTGTTTATTTAAGATCCAGTTTCTTTCCATATACATGAGATACATGGATGATAAACAAGAAAAAAACCAAACGGTTACTGGGAACGTGTTTTTTTTTTTTCTTTTTTTTTTCTTTTATGGAGTTATGAAATGATGGTACACACCACACACACCTTGGCAGGACATAAGAGTAGAACTCTGCAGTGTATTGGAATCGTTCCATGGCATTGCTTCAAGAGCTTACCAGACATGAAGTTTTCCTTTCTGTCTTTTTGGTCTTCATTTTAAGCAGTATTTCACAGCCAAAACTACTTTTGAGTGCACGTCTTTGTGCCCGAGCTGTAAAAGGCCTGAAATAGCTGGATTTGATTTGTTTTAGTAAAAAAACGAAGGTCCATTGGTCAGTAAGTGTGTTTCCAGTATTGTTTGGATTGGTTGTGCAGTGGTTTCCCTAGCTCTCTAGAAGACTTAGGTACGCGTATTTGGCGGGTGGGTTTAGGCCTCAAGGAAGTGTGACAATTTTCAGTTTAAAAAAGAAGAAGCAATTTCCACATACATTTTGTGTCTCTTTGTGGGTTTTTGCATCTCTTTGGTCATTTTTGTTTTCTCTGGGGTTGTGTTGGGTCTGGGTGGTCATCTGGCATCTCTTTGTAGTTGTTTTTTTGTCCCTTTTGTGGTAGTTTTACGTCTGTTTTTCACGTCATTGTGGACTGTTATTATCACCATATCAAGCACATAATAAATTAATTATACTCAAAAATCTTAAAGACAAAAGTTGCTAAAAAAAAAAAAAACAGTCAAAGGATCTGAGAAAAAGCCTTTAGGTTACATTCGGCTTAGCTGCTGCCCAAAACGGCTCAGGGGCTGCACCTAAACCTTATAATGGCGGGGGGAGACCCTGTTGTGTATAATTAACTTAAGCTTTACCCTGGTGTTAGCCTATTGTTTTTGCTACTATAATGATCAATATCGTCAGTTCCATCTCTTCTTTTTTTTAATCTCTGCCTTTTCAGCAGTGTCTTTAAAAATGTTGAAGTCAATCACTTTTTATAACTGAGATACTTTTCAACATGTTTGCAGTGTTCGTTAGCCTGCCATAAGAAGTGTCTGGAAACCCTGGCCATCCAGTGTGGCCATAAAAAGCTCCAGGGGAAGCTGCACCTCTTCGGCATTGACTTCACACAGGCAGCCAAGAACAGTCGGGACGGCATCCCCTTCATCATACGCAAGTGCACATCAGAAATCGAGAACCGAGCAATCAACATTAAGGTACTTTCAGTTAGAGCTGGGCAATATATCGATAGTATCAATATCGTGATATGAGACTAAATATGGTCTTAGATTTTGGATATCGTAATATGTCATAAAATGATGTCATTTTCTGAACTTACCAGACTGTTGTAACTGTTCTATTATTAGCCTTTACCCTCGTAGTCATTATTATCCACATTACTGATGATTATTTATCAAAAATGTCATTGTGTAAATATTTTGTAAAAGCACCAATAGTCAACACTACAATATCGTTGCAATATCGACAATGAGGTATTTGGTTAAAAATATTGTGATAATTGATTTTTTTCCATATCACTCAGCCCCACTTTCAGTCAAATATGAGCAATAAGAGTTCATGACAATAATGTTGCTCACGGTTTAAGTCCTGCTGTTAGGTCTTTGCTTGTTTGAACGTTTACTACTTGGCTTTCCTAAAGATGATCCAATACTGTGGGCAGGTAGAGGCTGCCAGTGTTGTCAATGATTATTCTTGTGTTTTTAAAACGAATGTTTTTATTTTTTCTGCGAAATAATAACATACTATAATTCTAGACCTAAAAAATAAAAAAGGATAAGTTCAAGAAGGAGCACAGTGCATGCGTTTCCTCTAAATGTATGTACTGTATGATGCTTATGTTACTTTGATTAACATCCTGCAGTGGTGATAACCCAGATTTTTCCATGGTGATCCTGAACATTGGATGTGATTTTCCCTGTGTTGAATGCATTTTGTTTTTGTGCCGCAAAGGGTATCTACCGCGTGAATGGTGCCAAGTCTCGGGTGGAGAAGCTTTGCCAGGCGTTTGAGAATGGGAAGGACCTGGTGGAGCTCTCCGAGCTTTATCCCCACGACATTAGCAACGTACTCAAACTCTACCTGAGACAGGTGAGCTGCTTTTTGAAAGCATTAGAATAGACATATTGGTATACTGTAAATGTGCTTACACCAGCAAAGAGGGTCGTCTAACTAAAAGTCTATATCCACGACGTTCCACTTCCGGGATTGTTCGGTGTTGCCGGAAATTCCGCCAGATGTCCCTCTTTTTGGCCTGATATTTGTTACTTTCTGCTTCCTTTGTGTTGGTGTTCTAACTTCTGGTGGATTTCTGGGGACTATGGTTACCTTGTCCTCAGATCTCTGCAGGGTAAATCCAGACAGCTAGCTAGACTATCTGTCCAATCTGAGGACTCTGGCTACCTGCTCCTCAGATCTCTGCAGGGTAAATCCAGACAGCTAGCTAGACTATCTGTCCGATCTGAGTTTTTTGTTGACGACTAATACTACTTCTGAACGTACACATGTTCCACCAAATCAAGATCCTTCCTGAGACTATTTAGCAGCAGCACCGTGGCTCTGCCTGGTGCTTAGCACCGCCCAAGACGATTGGGATTGGTTTAAATGCCAATAAACCTGAGTAGGTTTTTCTCCCATCCCAGACTGCTGTGTGGACTAGCCAGACCCTTCTTAATAAAGACATGAGATGGTTAATAGTGTGCTCTACTAAACAAAACCACTGCAGTGGTATTTATTTATTTGTCTTTGTTTATTTTTGGGACATAACTCCAACCTCTCATCCCCCAATTGCTTATCTAATTTCTAATTCTGTCCCACTTGTCTATTTACTTTCATATTTCAGTTGTCTCTGTTTATTATTAACTTCCTTGTTTCATTTGTTTTTCTGCTTCTTTGTTCCCCTCATACTTTCCTCTGCAGCTTCCAGAGCCACTCATCCTGTTCCGCTACTACAATGACTTCATCGGTTTGGCCAAGGAAAGCCAGAGTATCATTGTGGAGGAGCTGGAGGCGTTGCGGCTCAGTCCCAACCCAGTGGCCCCGGCCCAGGTCAGCGTGGATCTCAACCGGGTCCTCTTCAAGATCAAGGACCTGCTGAGGCAGCTGCCACCAGCTCATTACAAGACCCTGCAGTTTCTCATAGAGCATCTGCACCGGTATTTAAATAACCCAAACACATTCCTGCTGAGTGCATTATTGAAATTGTCCTTTTACAATATGGATGTGAATCTTATTCTTAAAAATCTCAGTTTGTAGTAAGCCCTTCAGTAGAAGAATAATGGCTTTAAATAGGTCCGGATCAGTGGTGGAATAAGTAAAAGTACTAATACCAAAAGTCCTGCATTGAAAATGTTACTTAAGTAAAAGTATGTAAGTATCATCAGGAAATTTCTTTAAAGTATAAAAAGTAGAATGCAGAAAAAAATCTTTTAATTTAAAAAACTGGAAACAATCCAAACAGTTCTAATGGTCTAAGTGTCTAATGGTCTCTGAAGCCTCAGCTTATTACATCTCCCCTTTTTACATGAAATCAAATTCTTTCATATGAAAATGAAAGTTACAGAAATTAAGTATACACTATATAATCCAGTACAAGAACTCCAATACGATTTGTGTACATTCTGGTATTCACACTTCTGTTTTTATATTTATTAATCAGTGGAGTAGAAGTAGAAAGTGGTATGAAAAGACTAAAGTACAAATACCTCAAATTAGTGCTTAAGTATAGTACTTGAGTAAATGTACTCCGTTACATTCCACCGCTGGTGGGATGTTTTATTTATTTAAATTTTTTTTCAATGTATAAGCAATAATCCATCCTATCTCCAGGGTGACGGAGCAATCAGAGGAGAATAAGATGACAGCCAGCAACCTGGGTATCATCTTTGGCCCAACACTGATCAAACCCAGGCAGGCGGACGCCGAAGTTTCCCTTTCCTCTCTGGTGGATTACCCGTATCAGGCTCTCATCGTTGAGCTCCTGATCAGACACTACCAGATGATCTTTGACACCCCCCTCAGCCCCCTGAGCCGCACCTCGCCTACCGAGATGGATGCCCAAACCCGCCTCGGCCACCACGAGAAGGAGCAGCTGAGCCGACACTCCAAGTCGCTGGGGGACATTAAGGAGGTGATTAGTTTTTATACCAAAAATGACATTGTTGATATGATGGTATGGCACGTCGCACGATTTACCATCAATGTCATACACAGCACGTTTGTCCATTTGTGTTATAGCATGAAACGGTAGATTGACGCTTTGTTTTTTGTTCTTATTTGTTTCCGTCTTACTATTACAGCAGAGCTCTAAGGTGTATAAGAGGCATTCCTCCATAATTCCTTCTTCCCACTTAGTGGCTGAGGTTCATGAGACTGCGCCAAGCCTCGATGAAAGCGACTTTGAACCTGGTTCGTATTGTTACAAAGCTAGTTAATCAATAGAAAGCATTACGTAGGCCAATATTACTCCAAAAGTTCATTTTCTGTCTGGCTGCTGGACATTCTTATTAAAAGATTATAACAGTTTCTGAAGTACATATCATGTCACTTGGTATGTTATGGTTTAAACTCTTGTTTATCTCTCTCATTCAAGTTAATGAAATGGATTTTGAGGCCTTCAATGGGGATTTGTCATCAAGCGTCCATGAAGTCCCTAAACCTGACCGAGGCCTCTGTCGGTCTCAGCATGTCGCCGTCGCCAGGGTCCAGCTTCGACACCCTCGCAACAAACTCTCCTCCCGGCCGGCGAGCATGCCTGCTGAGCGGATACTCAGCCGAGGCCGGGTAGACGAGAATAACACGCGGAACAGCACTGACCAAGATGACAGGAAAGCAGGTGGTTGTGACCAGTCCATTGAAGAGGCGGATGAAACGGAGAACCCAAAGTTGCGAGCGGGCACACATTACCGGAGTACATTTATTGACACCCAGACGTTACGCAGAACTTGGGACAAACAGTACAAGCATGACGCTGCTACCAGAACTGTCAGAATAGTGGCCAGTTTGCCCACAGAGACTACAGCGGTGGATGCCAGCAGTCAATCAGCTTCGGTGCCTGTATCCTCGTCATCTTTCACCTTTGAAACTACCGGGAGCACTAGTAGCACCATCTTCCCTAACAGACCTTACGCTGTCGCAGTGCGATCTAACAGGACTTTAAGAAGGGAGGACAACGTAACAAAGTACTGTCCTGTCACAACAGCTTTCAGGGCTCCCAGAACTCTGCAGCCTCCCCCAGGGACCTTCTACAAGCCCCCGTCAGGGAGCAAAGCTAAAGAGCCGCAGCACTGTGCATTAGCTAACAGCGCAGAACAAGAAGATGAGGAGGAAGAGGGGGAGGAGGAGGAGGAGGAGGAGGAGGAGGAGGAGGAGGAGTTGGGCATTGAGATAGAGGTGTCTGTTGATGAGCCTCTTGAGGAAGACAATGAGGCCGAGCAGGCAGCCATGTCTCAGTCTCCAAGCTCCAGCCCTGAGGCCCTGGGCCCCGGCCTGGCCAAACCCGTGTACCAGAGACTAAGGCCCAGACGCCTCCAAGAGGTAGAACACAGAGAGGCTCATTTTGTGTGATCATCTGAGAGTTCTCAGAGATCTAAAAGAAACGGTGAACAATGTGTGCCGTATTCTATGAGACAAAAGAATAAGAAACCTCTGTATCGACTCTGCAAAGACAATTTCCAGACGAATTATGAATGTGGGCACAATGTGGACAATGAAATGGCAAAAGGACCTTTAGTCCTCAAAAGACGAACGTGATGCACTTAAAATGCTGTATATTTTTCAACGTGATTCACCAATATTTCATTTACCAATCACTTGCTCAGTACACTCTGGCACCTGGTCAGAATATTTATATATATTTTTTTTTAAACTGTGCAATTACACTTTTATTTGAATATTTTGTACCAAGGTTCTTACAGGCTCACTATGTATGTTTATATACCAAAAAAAACTATGTTGAATCGTTACAATGGTGCATGTAGCCGCAACACTGAAAATAAGTTTGGTGCACTTATTAGTACTCGTGTTTCTACTTACTGTAAGTCAGAATGTTTTGAATTGTTACAGTTATAATTAATCATTTTTTCTAATAACCTGTGTATAAAGCAATATAATGACCTTGTTTTACATGATGTACTGGGTATCTGCATTGTGGTAATGTTACGAAACACCAGTTGCAAAGGGTATACATCCACTCGTTTTTATACTGTTGAACTTGTATGGTGTCAACTTACACTGAACTGAAAAGCTTTTAGAAATGCCACTGGATTGTATTATGGCATTATCTTTCTCATATCCATATAACATTTACATTTCTTAATAGCCAAAGCTGTTTTTCCTTTTCCAACTGAATTAGTTTTATCACTAACCTAAACCTTACAAGTTCTTAAGCACTGTAAGTAAAAGGAAGTGCAACATTATTTAAATGGTATCTGTTTTTCATGGTAACGTACAAGGTTGACACAATGTCGAATAGTTCAGTGTAAAGAAACCGGTACATGAAAACAAACACCCTTTTTGTAACTTATTAAAACATATCTGATAACTTCTGTGATGATTTCTTCAGATTTTTTTCTTCAGAACTCAACTTCAGAAATTGCAGCAACTTTATTTAACAAAGAAGAATTATTCCCATGATTTCTAGTTGTATTAGTTAATTATGCAATCTTATTGTTTAGCAAGGAAAGCTGTAATACACTAAGCTTATTGACATCTCCAAGCGTGGTGGCCCTGTGAATGTATAAAGATGCTAATATTTTTAGTTGTAATTCAATGTAGCATATGTATTGTTTACCAGTTGTCGGATTATAGCGTTAGGATTACACAGAATAACATAGGCCAGGTGGTTAGGTCATATAGGCCTCTACTGACAGCTGAGAGCATTGGCATTGAGAAAGGAGATTAAATCAATCTGCTTAACTATTCACAAGCTCTGGATTCTCACTGTGTTGGCAAACCCAGGGAGCACTCGGTAGAGTATGTGCTGGTATGCTTCATGTATCGGGTATCACTCTACACTGCAAGCGTTCTTCTGAGGTAAGTGATCTGTCATTCTGGACTACAGCTGTGCTTTGGAGTTTAGTCAATGTGTAAGTAGAGATATGGTAGCCATAAAAAAATCCTCAATAGTTGTGACTGACTGAGATTAAAGTGAATTTTGTTACATGCACAGGGAATGTGTGATATATTAGTTTTTGAGTAGTGAAATTAAACATGATTAGTACTGAGAAAATGTTTGGAGACAGTGGAAAGGTCTTGTTATGCTGACCATGTGAAGTGTCTTAAGCTCATTAACCTCATTACAGAGCTATTGCTAGCCTTCACATGGAGTACTCACATGATGAATGGATATGCACTTCTGCAGTTAAACACTTAGGAGTTCATTCACACACTTTCCAAATTATCTTTTGAAGTCCTAAATGTGTTTTTGTAAAACATGAGGTAGCTTTGTTTAGCTCATAGGAGTGTTGTGGACTGGTTTAATGCAGGTTTGTTGGCTGGTGCCAGCCCCTGTGGGGGTGAAACAAAGGCGACATGGGGGCAGGAAGACAGGTCAAACTCCTGCTGTGGAAGAACTGGACCATCCGCAGGAGGCAGAGGGTAATATCCTCTCGTCCGTTAATTACGACCTACTGTCATCCCTGTAGAAGTTGCAGTTAGCTAAAATGCCTTCACGCGTCATTCTTTGCAGATGATACCATCTCATTTCCTGAAAAGGCTTTTTTGTGTGTGTCTAAAACATGGTAATGTGATCAAATGCAAAATGTGTATAATGCAAAAGCACTATAATGTAGAAAAGTCTTAGATTTTAAAGTAAACTAATAGAATCTCTCTTTAATGCTTAAAACTGGACATTAGCGATGTGGCCACATTGAATGAAGTCAAAGATCAGTTTCCATGAAAATATCTTCTAAACGTACAGAATATTCTGGTAAGATTCATCAAGAAACTGTCAGATGATTTAGAAAGTTATGCTCTTATGTCTTTTTTTTTTTTTTATCCTGTCAGCATAGTCGTTATTGCAGCTACTCAACTGTGAGTTTATCACATCATTTTTGGCTGTAACATACAGATCAAATATGAGATTCATTACTGATTGAGAACATATTCCTGGGGCATTATTGGCCTATTGCACCATATTTGCCAATCATCAAACTATAGGCATACGTACTGTATATGCATTGACATCTGAATGACTCATCTGAAGCACTCAAACAACATTTGTATTGTCATAATCCAGATGCGTTTCCTGATGGAGATCATGTGGCCTATTATGCTGTTCATGGGACTAGTGTGGCTAAGACGAGTGAATCCACTTTACCGTCAACATGAATGTAAGCAAGCAAATTATCAAAGATTTCAATCCGCTGTGAGAGAAACATGTCTTTTTTTCATAAATATTCATAAATGACTTGTGTAAACCACTGAAGGCCAGCAGTATCTTCTCTACCTCAGGCCACTTCCCAAACAAGGCCATGCCCTCCACAGGGGTCCTGCCATGGATCCAGGGAATCTTCTGTAATGCCAACAACCCTTGTTTTCAATACCCCACCCGTGGTGAATCTCCCGGCCTGGTGTCCAACTACAACAACTCCATGTAAGCGTCACCCTGGGCTGGTAGAGGGAGGTCTTTTGAATTCCTATGAAACATTTGATGTGAGAAGAAAGGGGGCAGAATTATGCAATAGAGTCAAAGAGAATATGTTGAAATGCCCCTGGACTACTTGTTTCAAAGCCTCTGTGTGCTTACAATCATACGTGAATGTATATGCTGCATATGTGTGATTTGTTATTGACCGCGCTGCTCAGATTGGCTCGGTTCTACACGGATGCCCAGGAGCTTCTTTTCAGTGACCCCGAGTTTCTGCAGCTTGATCGCCTCTGGAGGGAACTGAATGCTATGAGTAACTTCATGGACACCCTGCGCATGCATCCTGAACAGGTCTCAGGTCAGTGCTCCAGACTTTCAGCAACGTATTTAGAGACAAACCCAACATCAGCCAGGGTTTTCTGGGTAGTTGTTTCACCTATTAACCCTCCTGCTGTCCTGGGGTCAAATTTGCCCAGTTTTTAAAAGTTTCTTCATCAGAAATTTGGGATTCTTTCATTCATCATATAACGCTTCTTGCAAGTTAAACGAAGGATCAGTTCACTAATTTATTGAATTTTGCGTGTTTTTATTTCCCCCCAAAAAAGATAGAATTTCATATAAATGAGGTTTCTTGACCATGAATTTGGAAAAAGAAAATAGTGTAAAACTAGTGGTGAAAGATTGATGTTAGTGATGTGAACAGTATACTGATGGTACAGTTGTGCTCATAAGTTTGCATACCCTGGCATGCATTTTGATATTTTGGCATACATTTTGAAATTATGACTCATCATGCAAAATTACTTAGGTATAATAACTATGATTCCAGCATAGTGATCATATGAACACACACACACACACAGGTGAAAATGACAATTAAAGGTTATTTCCCACACCTGTGGCTTTGTAAATTGCAATTAGTGTGTGTGTATAAATAGTCCAGGAGTTTGTGAGCTCTCACGTGGATGCTGCACTAAGCAGGCTAGATATTGAGCCATGGGGAGCAGAGAAGAACTGGTAAAAGACCTGCGTAACAAGGTATTGGAACTTTATAAAGATGGAAAAGGATATAAACCGATATCCAAAGCCTTGCAAATGCCAGTCAGTACTGTTCAACTACTCATTAAGAAGTGGAAAATTGTTGGCTCTCTCAATACCAAGCCAAAGATGGTGTGGTTGTTGCAAGGAGCACAATACGACGGTACTTGAACAAAAATGTGCTGCATGGTCGAGTTGCCAGAAAGAAGCCTTTACTACGTCAATGCCACAAAAAAGCCCGGAAACACCTTGACGCGCCTCACAGCTTCTGGCACTCTGTAATTTGGAGTGACGAGACCAAAATAGAGCTTTATGGTCACAACCATAAGCGATATGTTTGAAGAGGGCTCAACAAGACCTATAGTGAACAGAATACCACCCCCACCATGAAGCATGGTGGTGGCTCACTGATGTTTTTGGGGGGTGTGTGAGCTCTAAAGGCACCACAGGGAATCTTGTGAAGCAAGATGAATGCATGCAGCATTTTATCAGAAAATACTGGCAGACAATTTGCATTCTTCTGCACAGAAGCTGCGCATGGGATGTTCTTGGACTTTCCAGCACGACGATGACCCCAAGCACAAGGTCAAGTTGACCCTCCAGTGGTTACAGCAGAACAAGGCGAAGGTTCTGGAGCGGCCATCACAGTCTCCTCGAGCCACTCTGGGGAGATCTCAAACAAGGCATTTTGCCAAGATGAATGGGAAGCTATACCTCCTGCAAGAATTCGGGACCTCATAGACAAATATTACAAAAGACTGCACGCTGTCATTGATGCCAAAGGTGGCAATACACAGTATTAAGAACTAAGGGTATGGAGACTTTTGAACAGTGGTCAGTTCATTTTTGATGATTGTGCCATTCTGTTAGGACCTACAGTTCAATGTGAATCCCATAACAGATAAAAGACTTGTGTTTTGCCTGCTCACTCATGTTTTCTTCACACATGGTATCTATATATATTACCAATTCTTCAAGGGTATGCAAACTTTTGAGCACAACTGTAGTGTTATGAAAATGAAGAAAATGTTGAAAAAAAAAATCTTCAAAATTTTTTGCATTTTGACCTGAGAGGACAACACAAGGGTTAATCTTGATTTACAGCATGACTACATTTAGCAACGCATGCAATTCTCAGTGTCCCGCTCCTTGAAGAACATACAAAGATTTTGGTTCTAGGTGCTTTACTTCTTTTCCTCTTTCTTTTGTTGTTGTATTTTGATGGATATTCTAAAAATGTTTAAGGGTTTCGGTGTGCTAATCGCAAGGGGAAATGAACAACAAATTTCAAGTCATGAGTTTTAGAAACTTGGAACCCTCATCTGGTCAAAAACCATGTCAGCCTAACAGGATTACAACACATGGGTTTAAAAAAAAAAAAAGCCCATGACATAAGATGCTTACTTTCACCACCAACATGCTGTTTATTTGGTGGGAAAGGGATTCATGTGCCCTCCATCCATGCTTCCCTCCCCATGACAGAACAAAGAAGCTCTTATCCCATCTTAAGGGACACCATGCAAACAAGTATGCAAAGTGCAAAAGTGCAGGAGTAAATTATGCTAGTTATTTTAATTGTGGAGCATAGTGCAAAGGGTGCTGCAATAAATAGTATGTTATTACATTACGATATGTAAAGTATGAACAGCTCTGAAATAGAGAGTGAGAATGATGAATAAATGATAATTAATAAGTGGAACCAGTAAACAGGTGCTGGTTGGAGACAGTGTTGCCGGGTATTGCACAGAATTGAACCTGAAACCTTTCTAATAGGAGAGGAATGAGGCTGAGTGCTTCCCAGCCTGGGAATAGTTACGGCTGGTTGCGCTCTGTGCTGCCACTCTGGTGGGGAAATATGTAGATGGACTAACCGATAACAAGATTGTCCGTCAAATATTAAGCTACAGCCAGCAGCCGCTTAGCTTAGCTTAGCTTAGCATAAAGACTTGAAGCAGGGAGAAACAGCCGGCAACAACCAGCACCTCTTAAATGAACATGTCATAGCTCGTCCATACAAGAATCAAAGTGTAGATGACTTTTGTGTCAGTGATCAGTGTGTCACAGATGTTCACTTGGTGTGTGTAACCTCACTGGAAAAACAAGAAGTTACCATTAACCCTCAGAGAGGGTATGATTTTGTAATTTGTAAAAACCTTAGAAACTTGTAAAAACCTAAGGATAGATATAGATGGATGGATAGATAGATACTTTATTCGTCCCGAAGGAAATTTTAGGCATCCAGTAGCAAGACAATCATAACACAACAAACACATATATCACACATACCTAAAATAAAAATAAAAATAAATTAAAAAAATTAAAATTAAAATTAAAATTAAAATTAAAATTAAAATTAAAATTAAAATTAAAATTAAAATTAAAATTAAAATTAAAATTAAAATTAAAATTAAAATTAAAATTAAAATTAAAATTAAAATTAAAATTAAATTTAAAAATTTAAATTAAAAAATTCACTCACTGAAATATATGATAAGGTGAGATACTATTGTAGACTGTGTGTAATGATGATAGTGAAAAAGGGATCAAGTGAAAAAGTGAACAATGCATGGATTGAACAGTGCAGTAGATCATGATAAAAATATTGACTATGACAATAAAATATAAACATAAAACCTTTCAATAACCTGTACATCCCATACTTTCTTTGGGCTTTTCAAATCAATATGTCCTCCTTTCCTCACCCTTCATTCATTTTTTTGGTGGTTTCCAGTGGGTGAAGGAGAACATCATCACAATGCGAGTCAATCTAGGGCTCAACCTGGATGCAGGCCACACCAGCTCTTTGCTTGGCACAGCAAACTTTATTCATGCACAGACAGGCCACAATAATGAGCCACTGCGGAGATGGAATGTCTTCATCCTGTGTTCCTATCTTTGTAATGCAACAGATTTGTCACAACTTGCCTGAAATATGTGCAACGAAATATTACGATTACTACTACTGCCTGACAATAGAATGTGACAATAAAGTGGACTTATGCGGGGCACAGACAGCAAGAGTCTGGGTAAATTCCCATTTTGGTGACTGTATGTGGTCTCCTGTTGTTCTGACGCACACAATCATTCAAGTGGCACAAAATGGTGTCTCTGTCTCTCGATGTAGGCCGAGGAGTAAAGGTGGAGGCTATCCTTAAGGACGACGAGACTGTGACATCATTCCTGCTGAGAGACGTTCCTCTGACAGAGTCTGTGGTGTATCAGCTAGTCAATGCCCAAATCAGGCCTGAACAGGTACACACACGCGCATATACACACACACACACACACACACACACACAAGATGGGGTTGAATAAGGATCAAATGTGTCATTACCTGAATTATTGCTTTCTTGACAGGATGTACAAATGAGTCATTGTCTTTGAATGAGCTTTGAAAGACGGTATAATTGGTGTTCACATCTGTAGTGATGAAGGTTTCGCAACTAATGCCACTTCATTGTACAGTACATGTCATCCATTCATCAATCCCCTATGGTCTCTTTTCATTCTCGGGGGCTCCTATCCCAGCATGCATTGCTAGACAGCTCAACTTATTATTCTCTTGCGAATACATTCCCATCTTTATTACACAAATGGGCTTTTTGGAGTTTCCACCTAACAGAACATGATCATCTAAGAGCCAGCAATATGCATTATGACATTATAAAAAACAACAACACAACACATATATTTTGAGGTTATTATTCTTTGAGTTAGAGGGCTCTGTACATTTCCACTCTTTGGTTTTGGAAGCCAGAAAATACATAGAGCATGGTGAAATCCATACATCACTGTCATCACCACTGACACTTCTTCCCAGTTTGCCTTTGGGGTCCCAGCCTTGCATTTAAAGGACATTGCCTGCAGCGCGACCCTACTGGAACGATTCCTCATCTTCCCCAGCCGCAGAGGACTCTCCGCTGTTCGCAGTGCTATGTGCATCCTAACCCCCAACGGCTACAGCTCATTGAGGACAAATTCTACGCCAATGTCGACTTTTTCAAGCTCTTCAGGCTGGTAAGTGGTTGCTGCTATGTTAGCGACGCAATGTACATAGCAATTTCGAAAGCTATTGCAGATAAAAAATACTTTCAGTATCAAATGTTGTGGATATGTGCCAAGTCTCATTGCTAAAAGCTACTGCCTATTATTTAATGGTTTTACCATTTTTACATCTAAAAAAAATACAATCAAAACTCCAGTCTGCCATAATTAAAGTGGGACGCCACTGACATAATTTGGCAGAGTTATCCATTATTTAGTTTATGAATAGGAACGGTTATAATAGAGCTGTGGTTGGATGAGTCCCATTGGGGGTGTTGCCATGTTTGGTAGCTTATTTGCAAAGTTCTTCAATGGCTATTCACAAAAGGCTAAGCCAGCTGTATGGCTGTAGGCCTTGAGGTTAAGCTGGCGTAAGGAAATATAATATTTGGCAGGCTATGATGTGTGCATAATAGTTATCAATCATGTTAAGTGTTAACTTTTTAACACAGTATGTGTCTGATTAATGCATTAATCTTGTTGACAAGCTCATTTAGACCGATGAAAATACATCTCATCATCATTTTGGAATTTGAAAGAAAACCTTTTAGGCTTTTAATTGACAAATAATAGCATATAACAATAGATTCATGGTCTAGAGTGGCACAGTCATGTCTGACTGTACGACATACTGATGAACCTACTATTTTGGAGTGAACATATTTGAATGATATCGTCATACAGCTCATATTTAGTGCGTTGAGTGTATTAGGTCATGGTTGCAGCTTATGTCTGACTTCCCATCAGCAATTTGTGCTTAAACAACACCTGGATACACCTGGATCAAAAGGGAACAAGCCCTCACAGGCCTGTCATACAGCGTTTAAGGTCAGGAGCCACACAGTAAACAGCTGGTTGTGTATTTTATAAGTATAACTCACAGGATGGGACAAACGTTTCTCAGGGAAAATTGGCAAGACGGCTTTGTGTCTAAAGTACATGAAATATTTGAGAGTACAGCATTCTCAGCACAGTACAGCATTAATACTATTAAAAAAATCACAGCCATAATGTGTGACTACAAATAATTGGATTATAGTATACAACACAGCAAACAACTGGCCATTTCGAACAAAAATGAACACTTAGATGAAGAAATTGATGGGAAGACCTTGCGGCCTTCAAGCAGGGCCATATTTAGAGACTTAATTAAGAGTGTGATGCCGCTCTACCAACATGCTTCAAATAGGTGCGGGAGGAGTGGAACCGCTAGGAGCATTAGCCAAGCAGGCAGAGGTGGCCTCTGTGTAATTGGCTTAGTAAAGAGACACGCCTCTCTTTAGTATTCAAGGCACTTAGAGTTCACATGGGTCACAATGAGACAGACGCACAGCAACAATGGCACAATCACGTGGGATCGGGCCAAGTGAGTTCAGTCGTCTGTCTGTCTCTGTCTTGTGCTCACTTGCTTTTCGCCATCGTTTCATTATCTTTTTTTGACAATAAACGTCCTCATTTAATCCACATGATTGAATTGTGTTTAGTGTATAAATCCAATAGCTTTCTCCGTGGAAACAGTTTGTCTACAACGTCCCCTCCGCTAGGGGATGAGGACAGCTTTTCAATACCCCGCGATGCATTCACATAATGACGCACCCTGGCACCCTCATGATTCTTAGAGAACAATAGCAGTCTTATGCTCGGCATTTCTCAATTTTAGAGCTCATTTAGGGATGTTTCAGTTGATAACGCAAGTGCTACTGCAGAATTTCTTCCCCACACTCATTTGCATCAGTGGAGTTTGAGCAGTGATAACAGTGATAAAAGCCAGCAGATTGAGATGGACAATGACAGTGAAGTGGACAGTGGAGGTTTGGAAAGATAAGAATGGTCTAGATTGTCTTCAACGCTATGAATGAAGATAGCGGTTTGATTGCCCTCAAAGATAAAATGCTTTGGACGACGTGCCAGTGTTGTTGTAAAGCAAACTCTTGAGGAAGTTGGGGATATCTGTCTGTGCTCACTGCTCACTGATAGGCTGAATCTATATTTGTAATAGGAACGGATGTCTCCTCTGGCAGTTCTGTGTCTTGGCTACTTCCTGGAACCTTTAGCCTATTGTGTTGTGAGCTGGCTAGAAGATCTTTGGGCAATCCTCAAGAGAAAGTAGTGCCCAGCAGAGATAAAACATATAACATTTTGACGATGACGGCAATTTTCAGGTGTTTCTCTCTTGTCGACGAATCCAATGTCCATGTCACGGCATCCTTTAGAGCACAAAGACATGTTGCTTTATTGCACAAAATACAATTTATGCATACTATGAATTTGAAACCTTGCAGATTGCATATTGGCTGTTATCAACGCGGGTATCATCTTATCCTTGTTGCTGATCAAAACAAACAAAGTGACGCCAGGAAGGAGGGGGGGGACATTAGGAACGTCCTGTGTGTCAGGCTTTATGGGAAATGTGGTGTTAATTTTGAGAAAACTATTCATATTAAAAGAATGCATTTGGGTTTCTGTCCAGCTTCCGCTTGTGCTCGACGATCACTCTGAAGGTGTTGAGATTCAGCTGTGGGTACGGGTCGTCTCGGCTGTCTCGGACAGACTGCGAGAGGTAAGGCATGATCCAGTCCAGTCGAAAGTTCACCGCCCTGCTATACTTAGCTGTCAGGAAACAGTTGCTTCCTCTTGCCTGAGTTGTTACGCAAACACAGCAAGTAGGGGGGTGTCATTTAGTGCGTATGAGGCTAAATCCAGAACAGATACATCATCATCATGGGACCATCCCAATGGAAACAACACTGAGGCTGCTGAACAGGTGAAGCCTCCCCATGTGGAAAAGGTTAACCCTCGTGTTGTCTTCCTGCCAAAATGAAAATTAACCCTTTTGTGTTGACGCTTTTAATCGATTTTGTTTTTTTCTAACTTTTTCTCACAATTTTGTCCAATTTTTCAACACCTTTGACGCATTTTTTTGTCGTTTTTACGTAACACTAACTTATTAACTTAAGTTTTACAGTTATTTTTTTGGAATTTATGGTCAATAAACCTCATTTAACCCTCATGTTGTCCTCGGGTCAAATTGACCCGTTTTCCTATATCAGTGTTTTTTTTAATTACCCATTGATTCCACACAACGCTCTTTGCCAAGTACAAATCTCTACTTTCATTCATTTTGGGGCGTCTTATTCAATTTTATAGTATTTGAAAAAAACAATTGAAGTGGTTTTGAAATAGTTTTGAGTAAAAGTTGACATATTCCAGTCTGTGATTATCATCAACATCCATTCCTTTAACTAACGTCTAAATAATTCCTAATTTCTGCTTTTCTAACTCAAACATTAGGTATAATTTCCTATAAATGAGGTTTATTGACCATAAATTCAAAAAATAACTGTAAAACTAAAGTTACTAAGTGAGTGTTACATAGTGTTAAATGTCAAAAAAAAGTGACAAACGTCAAAAGTGTTGAAAAAAAGTGACAAAAACATAAGAAAAAGTTAAAAACATTGATAAAAAGGGTCAACAAAAGGGTTGATTTTCAATTCTGACAGGAAGACAACACAAGGGTAATAGGAAATTATAGCTAATGTTTGAGTTAGAAAAGCAGAAATTAAGAATTATTTAGAGGACAACATGTGGGTTCAAAACCAGTGATGATTGAATGATCTGTTTGTCTTTATCTTATCTTTCACATTCTTTTTCTTTTGCTTGGATTAACCCCCAAGTGCCTAAATTAGTTCATCTTGGCCACTACTGTATGAGTTTTATGCAATGGACAAGGGTCTATAGCAATTCTGACTTTGATTCTGTAATATATATTTGTGCGAGTGTAATGATTATTATGTAATTTGTGGTGTACTTTAAACATAAAGTGTACGTGTGTGTGTGTGTGTGTAAATTTTGCTTTGTTTGTTGTGGATGTTTCCATGGGATATTTAGTGCTGCTGACAGTCTGACATCCTGTTGACGAGACACTTGTCTTTGTCTGACCGAAGACAGTCTGTAGTCGAGACAGACGACGTGAAACCACAAAATTGAAGAAAAAAAAAAACACCCGGAAAGAAATCAAATTATTGCTATTAGAACATAATCATATTTTCAGGTAGCATAGTGTCACAATCGCCTCAACACAAGAGCCTCTTTTACAGCTGTGTGACATTGCTTTTACATGTGGGGTGAAGTTAGGAATTTAGTTAAGACCTTTCTCACCTTATAAAGAAACACTTCATGCTTCAGTCTATCTGGAAAATTCAAAATCCAGTCTGTATTTTTTAAGGTTAAATAACTATTGTTAATAAAGGCACATGCATATTTGATCATGTCTGTGCATATGGTAAACATGTAGTCATGCAAATATACAAGTTTGTCCTGTTATTAGCCAGAGGTGCTAATTAGAGCGCTAGCAAGTTACCCAACTTTGAATTGAAAGCAATCAGAGACTGCAACCAGGAACAAATATGCTCTATAGTTAATAATAATAATAATAATAATAATAATAATAAATGTCCAAAGGACAGTTTTGCACTTGTGTCTATAAGGAAACGTGTAGCACTTTTTCTTATAAACCCTGGGTACCCAATATAACTCATCATCATCATCATCATCATCATCATCATCATCATCATCATCATCTCATATCCCTGCTTAACCCTTGTGTTGTCTTCCCGTCAACCATGAAAAATAAAAATTTTGGTCACTTTTTTCCAACATTTTTGTCACTTTTTCAATGTTGTGGGTGTTTTTTAGGTTTTTGGCGTTTTTTTTTTTTTTTTTTTTATGTTGACATTTTCAGCGCTTATTTCGACGCCACATTTTTTGCGCGAAAAAATAAAGAAAATGAACTGAAAACGACAACATGAGGGTTAACATATTAGATTAGATAATACTTTATATACTTTATCCCTTATTACAGCAGCAGTAAAATCACAAACAACAGGCAGACAACAGACAATGAGCAAAGGCATTGAATGAATATGAAGTGGCATTAAATAAAAGGTACCGTAAAGTGCTGTTGCCATAGTACCCAAAAAAGTAAGTGATGTTAAAATTAAATTGAATATGTAATTAAATAATCTAGCAAAAATAAGTAACCATAATATAAATGATATTGAACTGTGACCATAAATAATATTAAAAAAGTAAGTGCTTGTAATGGAAAAATGTAAATACAGATAATAAAAACAGAGAGTGTGTGGAGTAAATGAAAAAAGGAAGATGATAGACATTATCAGGTAGTGTAGGTGATGTATCTCTAATATCTTTTCTCTTCTTATTAAATCTCTCTTCTCCTTCCCTATCTCTCCATAGTTGTACCAGAGGGATAGCTCCAGGGAGCTTCTCCAGCTCATGACTCCCCTCTTCCAGAATAATCTGTCCTTCAGGCAGGTGATGGCCGCCGCCTCCAGCCTGGTATGTGGCTACACTGAGGGCGCTTTCTCCCGAGTCACTTCCTTTAACTGGTACGAGGACAATAACTACAAAGCCTTCCTGGGCATCAGCAGCGGCAGGGCACGGGGCCACTACACATACGACAACAGCACCAGTGAGTACACCAGATATTATAGAGCAGGCATCGTCTCAGGCTGTTGGAGCTGTCTGTTGTCCTTTAAAGGTCCCATGACCTGGTGCTCTTTGGATGCTTTTATATAGACCTTAGTGGTCCCCTAATACTGTATCTGAAGTCTCTTTTATATAGACCTAATACTGTATCTGAAGTCTCCCTAATACTGTATCTGTGGTCCCTAAGTATCTGAAGTCTCTTTTATATAGATCTTAGTGGTCCCTAATACTGTATCTGAAGTCTCTTTTATATAGACCTTAGTGGTCCCTAATACTGTATCTGAAGTCTCTTTTATATAGACCTTAGTGGTCCCCTAATACTGTATCTGATTTCAGTCCCACTTGTGTAAGAAAAACCCTAACCTTTAAATGCAATTTAGGCCATATGAAAAAAAAGCAAATGTTAAATCGATGCAGATCTTAAGCTAGTAAAATCACTGGGGCAACCTCTAGCCCCCAGTAAGAGCGTGCGCCCCATGTAGGCTGAGGCCTTTGCAGCGGCCCGGGTTTGAATCCAACCTGCGGCCCTTTGCTGCGTGTCATCAGCCATCTCTCTCCTACTTTTCCTGTCTATCCACTGTCACTCTGAAATGAAAAGGGAAAAAGCCCCCACCCCCCCCCCCCCAAAAAAAAAAAAAAAAACTAGCATAGTCACCATAAAGGCATTTCCTAATCCTGTTATGGCTTGTACATTATGGCCCCTTCAGGAAATGCGTCATTTACTGTAGGAGCAAACGTTATCCCTTCTTTCAGGAATTCCTTCTTTCAAGATGGATGGCTGGAAAACTGTTTATTTACCTTTTTACCTACAAATACCATCCAATCGTCACCCCACCAGTATGGTACATAGTAAATTTGGATGAGCATAGAAACAATGTAACCATTTCCCGTATTGTCTTTCCGAGCAGCTCCTTTCTGCAATGATCTGATGAAAGAGCTGGAGTCCAACCCTGCCACCAGGATCGTGTGGAACTCTGTCAAGCCCATGGTGATGGGACAGATCCTCTACGCCCCGGACTCACCTGCTGTCAGGCAGATCATACGAAACGTAAGCACTTGGTGGATGCATTTATCCAAGGCATGGTGTAGAACCATGGTTTCATACATTTATGATAGTGGAAATCAAACTCTGAACCCTTGTCTTCCCGTCAAAATTGAAAATCAACTCTTTTCTTGATGCTTTTTATCAATCTTTTTCCCTTTTTTTGGATGTTTTTCTCTCTTTTTCAACACTTTTTACACTTTTTTTCAACGTTTGTCACTTTTTTTGGACGTTTTCAACACGACGTAACACTAACTTCTTAACTTCAGTTTTAGTTATTTTTTGGAATCTATGGTCTTAAATGGAATAGGAAATTATACCTAATGTTTGAGTTATAAAAGCAAAAATTAGGAATTATTTAGACTAAAATGAAAGATTAAAGGATGTTGATGGATAATCACAGACTGGAATATGTCAACTTTTACTCAATACTATTTCAAAACCACTTCAATTTTTTTTTTTTCAAATGCTATAAAATTAAATAAGACGCCCCAAAATTGGGGAATTAAAATGAACATTGCTAAAGGACAACGGGTCAGTTTGACCCGAGGACAACATGAGGGTTAATACAAAATTTAAAAGTTATTTTTTTAGCATTCTTCAAGTATATTATTTTATTATTTTTATTTCTTTCTGTTGCTTATTCATTTAACACAATATTCTTATATCAAGTTTCTATTAGAGAAGACATTTTGTGGGTAGTTGGCAGGATCATTGAACAAACAAAGAAAAACGTTGCATCTACTAAGACACAAAGATTTTCCCAAATTAGCAAGCAAACCTACTGCGGTGAACAATCCCTAGAAAGGGGATCAGCTTTCCTCATGTCATGTCCAGCCCTTTGTATCTGGATGTAGATACGTGATGGTCAAAGCACTTTGGGGTGGGGGAGGGGGTGGGGAGTCATGGATGGCTTGGTTGCAATGGAAAAACACAGGCTGATCGGCTGTGGTGACTACCACACAGTTGACTGGCGCCGTGGCTTTTTCAGTGTTATGTAAGCAGTAGTAAGAGTTCGCCCTTTAAGACACACACACACACACACACACACACACACACACACACACACACACACACACACACACACACACACACACACACACACACACACACACACACACACACTTGTGTTTCCTCTTTCCTGACCTTTAATGCCCTCTTTGGTTCCCTCTTTTCCTTCAGATTGGGATGTTAATTGCAACAAATAATGATTAAGGGGTTAATCCTATACTTTAGCAGACCCACAACATGGCCTCTATACAGGCTCTTTGTTTTCTTCCTTTGACTCGGTCATGCATCAGTGTGTTTCAGAAGAAACTCAAAGTGAAGCACCATTCATTTGCACACGTTTTCACGCTTTATGTGATTGCTCTTGTGTAAGGATGAGTGATGCAGGTCTTACCTGCATACTGCCATCTCTACTTATAATGTTATAAATAGATGTTAAAAATAACATAATTACTGCTATAATGCATTATAATGGGATGATTCTAAGTGGTCGTGCTTTAAGTGAATTCATTACATTTGAAATAACAAGCTGGTTATAAGTCACCATGTGGTCACTGTTTGAAGTGAATATTATTACGTCTATGCAACACACTAAACGTTGTTTAAGGGGTTAACGGAAATTGAGTACTCATATATTTACACAACCTTTTGATGATAAACAACTAAATGATGGGCATTTCACTGATCATGTAATGTTTCTCCAGAAAACTCAATTGAATTAAATTATATACGCTACCTCCAACTATTTATACTTTACCTGTAGCTGTATACATTTCACATTTCACTAATGTAATGTTTCTCCCAAACTTTATACTCACTCTAAACACTAAATTGACCCCAATATAGATAATACGACCTATGAGAATTAGAATATACTATGATTCTTTCAAAAATGTATACGGTGCTATAATCAGATTATCACATATTATTAGTACATTATGTGTACTGTAGAATGCATTATAGACAGTAGCAAATGGTGCAATAGAGAATTTTACATAGGGAATTCCCAAGAAATTCACAGAATTAGGCACAGAATAACCCACATCTTGACCAATTCCCCCCTCCTCCTCCTGCTTTTGCCTGCTGTTTTAAACTGCCTCGGGGGATGAGGAAGCACTTACTTGTGGGAACCTGACTGGGATTCAATGCATTCGGCCAGTTGTCACCAACAGCCTCCATTGTCGCCCCGGCTCCATTGTCCCCATTGTCACCCAAAATCAGACACACACAAGAAGAAGGCGTTTAATTGGGTGTACTCTTGAGCGCTTTCATCCCCCGCTGCACATGACTGAATACTGAAATAGCCAGCCTTTGGTATCTGCCACACAAAGCACTGTACCTACACACCATCCAGGGTTTTTAAAGATAAGCGTGCAGTAAATATTTGGCGATTTGGAGCAGAGGGCATTTGTTGCACATTTGCTGGCTATCTGAACAGGCCCGCGGGAATTCTTTGTGTGAGAATGTGTGTGTTGCCTTTGCAAAGTCTGTTTTCACAGAGATTTTCATGTGGGAATGGTATGTAGCAGGAGATTAGAAGAACTGCGTGTGAGACTCTAAATGTCGTGTACACATGTGCACGCGTATACATGGGTGGATTTGAAGTTTAGGATTTTATTTTTTCTATACATGAGTGCAAAAATGTTTGTATTTGCATTAGTTACAACGGTGTGCACCCAGATATTTGTGCATTGGGAGAATTATTTGCATGTGTGCATGTTTATTTTTGATAACAATTTCATGTCCTTCCAATGTTGATAGACCAACCAGTCACACACATACACAACACACACACTTCTCCCTCTGCTGCAGGCAAACATGACATTTGAGGAACTGGAGAGGCTGAGGACGATGGGGAAGGCCTGGGAGGAAGTGGCTCCTCAGATCTGGGCTTTTTTCCAAGATGGAGTCCAAGTCAACATGATCCGGGTAGGACAGGAATATACTGTAGTGTGACTGAATAATTAGCTTTAAACAGTACACCCTCAGTGATGAGGACATGTATAAAGTAAGTGCATCCAATCATGTGACTGTGGTCAAAACTCCTTTAATATGCAACCAAATATTGGAAGAGCAAATAAGCAGAAGATGCTTGCACATCACTGCATTTAATCCTTTAACAGCTGATCCATACCAGATCCAGCCCTACTGTGCCTAATACAGCAAATATTAACTGGATCTACCTTTGTTTTGCCACTCAGCTGATGTCCAATGCCAAAAAATTGTCCCTTTGAATGAGGTGATGGATTATGTTGTTATTTCATCCGCCTTTTCCTCATTGAACATTTTTGCTGAGGTCACAGGAGTTTATACGGTTTCCTACTTAATACAGACCCTTATCAATATGCAATCTCTTTCCCTTTTTTCATGAATCGCCCTCTGTCTACTAGGGCTGCTTGATTTTAGAAAAAAATATAATCACATTATTTCGGTCAATATTAAAATCACGATAATTTAACATGATTACTCGTAGACTTCTGGAAAGAAGCAACTTAAAAACAGCGGAAAAAGTTCAATAAATCAACAAAAAAACCACCTACAACTGTAAAATTTACCTTAATACCTTGAATATACTGAAACTTTTTTTTTTCATTCAGAACACAAGAGAAAATAGGAGTTTACTTGCAAAACGCAATGAGCTGAATCACTGGGAGCCGAAATCATTATTTTTTGATTTTGTTTGCTTAGCTTACATTCTAACTCTCCTCATTATGTCATCTTTACAGTCAATTTGGCTTTCTCATTTTAATTAGATATTCTTGGTATTTTTCAAACTGGACCCATTATTCCCATGTTTTTTTGTGTTGTGACTAATCGGAACACCTTGACACGGGCTGCAATGTAATCCTATGGGGCAATTATGTTTATGCATGTCCATTTTTTATCAAAGTCTGACTACATTATCATTCCTTCCAGAAAAATGTGACTTTTCTGTGATTGTTGGAGGCAAAAATCCTTGATTATGCGGCATGGTTTCTTAAAAAATGCGATGGAATATGCAGGATATTTATGCAATTTTATGCGATGAAATTGCAGGAACTTGCAAAAACTGTGGTTTGATGAAAAAGAGACTGAGGTTTGTCACTTCATAACGTTCCCATGGCAACAGGGGGAAATGTCTGCTCTTGTGTGAAGTAAATGCAACATTTTTCATCTTTCTGCTAAGATATATGTGACTTTTTTTATGTGACTTTTTTGCAACGAAAATGTGGGGATTATGAAATCATGCAAGACCTGCATTTTGCATGGAAAGCAGCAATTTATGTGGCGAAAGTGCGGCATATTTTAAAAAAATGCGGCCCCCGCATGAATATGCGAGGTCAACACCGCAACTTTAGCTTACCTCCACTATGTCTGCAGCTCTCCACTCTCGGAACAGCATTTTTCTTCAGGCAAACGTGATTTCTTCTCCTCTTTGGCTGCCAGATGTCATCCACGCTTTAAATGGTCGCCGTATACCTGATGGTCTGCAAGGGGCACTGTATGGCAAGAAGACTTTGGATCTATTTTTAGCTGTAGCCACAATTAGTCACATAGACACAAATGCATGGGAAAAAGGATCCTGGTCGAATAACATTGAAATTCCTCTTTAACTATCTTTTTTCTTCTAGCCTTTTTCTATAACAGGCTAGATTTGTCGGTTAACAGTGTTAATGTTTTGATTGAGTTGATTTTTATTGGACATGTGCTTTTTCTTTCCTATTTCCTTTTGGTTTTTATTGGGTTATGGAAGGTTTATTGTGTTCCTACTGGTGTCTTAGCAACATCTTCCTTAAGGGAAAAACACCAAGGGTAAATTAAGCCTACTTCCTTTTGTTTCAGGACACCATCTGCAATCCGTCGGTGATGGATTTCATTGACAGGAGTCTGGAGGAGGCGCCGTTCTCCTCCAAACACATCCTTAACTTCCTGTACAACGGGTCACCAGAGGACCGTCCAGCTGACGTGCCTGATTTTGACTGGCGAGACATCTTCAACCTCACTGACCGAGTCATTCGGATGCTCAACCAATATGGGGATGTGAGTTGACATCACTTAAAGACATCGTTTTAGCATTTGCTTCATCTTGTAGAAGGCAAGAAATACCACTGCCTGAATTTTGAGGAATGTGTATCAGCATGCAGAACTATACTGAAAAGTCAAAAGGGGGCTCCACATCTCTTTAGATGTAAATAAGGTGTCAGGATTGTTTTTACTAACTTCTCTCATTGGGCTCCGACAGCTGGAATGTGAACTGTTTTTCCACATTTCTCTTCACCTGACATGTCAAGTTCTAGGACAGGCCTATTCATGAAATAATCCAATTAAGCACAGGTCTTGTTGATTTCAATACCTTGGTTGGCTAACCACTATGTGCCCAATAACACTCTCAAAGTGATGTGAGCATTTAGATAAGTTGGCTCTGCAATTTGTCCGCCCGTCCAGAGACATGGAAATCTTCCCAGGTGGGCGAGAGCCAGAGCAACAAACTAGCTGTCGAGTCTCTTTTGTTTACTGCAGATGGAGTGGAGGGTAAAAGAAAAACAGAAAAAAAACATCACAAACCTTCTCTTGTGAAGGCCTAGCACATTTAGTAGACCAATGCAATTTGAAATCACCCCTTTCCATGCGAAAGCTAATCGGGTTGAGAGGCCTACCACACAGGGGGGTGATACGGGGGGCACCTTGGGGCATGGCTGGTTGGATGGTTGGTGCTCTTTGTTATTGTCCAAGTTAAAGCTTACAGCACTTGAGTGTGACAGGGAGAGTGGGAACGATTGAGGCCGATTAGCTACAGCTGTCACTCCATCCACCATCCTTTATAAAGCGCCAACAATGACCGGGGGCTTGATGGCTGGTTGGCTGCACGTTGCTGGTATAGCATGTGTGTCTCACCACAGTGGGGCTGCAGTGTTAATGGGTGTATCTGGGCAAATTAAGGGTCGGTCTGAGAATAATTTGTTGGGTGTGTTTAGTGTACATTGTGTCTGTTAATGCATATATGCATGTATTTTGGATGCAGACTTGTGTTTGCATGGCAAGTTGTGTGTATGTTTGTTTTGGGTTTTGGGGGGGCATCTGTGAATGGGATCCCAGGGGTAAATTGTTGTTTAGGAGTGTTTCCTTTTGGATCAGGTCCCTCTTTATTTGCATTAGTCTACAGTGAATGGCTATATCAGACTCGCTTTGCAGGGAAGAGACAACCACTTCTGAAGCTTCTTGGCAAATGGGGGTGCAACATGTGGTTCCTAGTGACTTGAGCCAACACTGGCAACTTTGGGCTTTTCACAATTGTAGCAATGCTTGGAATGGCAATGTAAGTCTACTTTTGTCCGGGCTAAAATATCTCAATAACATATAGAGAATAATATAGAAATGCATTGCCATTTACCGTTGTACCATTCATGGTCTCGAGAGGTTAAATCCATGATGACTCTCTGTAGCGCCACCAGCAAGTCAAAATTTCTACTTATCCTGTTAAATATTTCAACATCTACTGGATGGATGGGCACACAACTTTGTACAGACATTCATATTCATCCTATTGACTTTTGTGATCCTCTGACCTTTCTAGCGTCACCATGAAGTCTACATTTTTGGCTGAAATCTTTTGGTTGGCAAACTTATGGATTTATTCTGATGCAATTTGGAACAGACATTTATGTTCCCCTCACGATAAATTGTAACCAGATCAAAATCAAAATGTATCCAATCTCAGTTATATTTTGCTTTTAGTGCTAATTAGCAAATGTATATGGTGAACATGGCAAACATTCTATCAGCATGTTATCATTGTCGTTATTGATAGCTACTGTAACTGTTTTTACTCAGATTAATTTGAACCACGTTTGACTTCTCAATGTTAGCAATGTGTCTAAAATGTAGTAAAAAAAGTACTTTTGATTCCTGGATTCTTTACCCGCGGGCGTCAGTTGGGTTTGAAATGTGACGCATTCGGAAGTGGATTTTCTGAAGTGCTGGGTACGATGACGCATTCATTTTCTTTTCTCTTTCCCGTAGGTCATGTTTTGAAAGACGCTGTCATGGAGCTGACTAATGTAATAGAATACAAATGTATACATTTGTAGGTATATGTAACATTACCCCCCAGTGTTACAGCTGTTGCAGTGTTGTGAACAGATAAGTGTGTAGCCAGCACAGCAGCAGGGCGCCTGTGTCTGGGCCCGCCCTGGGGGGGGGATAGAGATTTTTGTGGATTTGTTGGCATCTGTCGCTCAAGAACTATATGTGTTATGAACTTTATTTTTTTTTTTAACTAAATTGAGCTTGAGGTTTTCAAAAAAAAGTACAAAATGACTCATGATGAAATCTGATATGTACGCATATCCACCAAAAATGACGCCTATGTCTTTACCCCTCTGGCTACACTGTATGTGAAACTAAAGGTAATACTACTACGGAGTTCCAGTAAGTGACATAAAAGGAAACTGGTCTTGCAGTTAGCGTTCAAAGTGAAATCCAATATTCTGTTAAACAGAGAGCACTGGTGTTCCATTTATACCCAGGCGTTATCCTTGTCTAACACCTTTCCTTTTCTTTGGCTGTCTCTCTCTCTTGTTCATTCTCGCTCACTCAGTGTGTGCTCCTGGATAAGTTTGTGGCCGTGCCTGACGAGGACGCCGTCACTTATCGTGCCATGGACCTGTTGGAGGACAGCAAGTTCTGGGCGGGCCTTGTCTTTGTAGATATGCACCCTTGGACCACCAATGTCCCGCCTCATGTTAAGTTCAAGATCCGTATGGATATTGATGCAGTGGAGCGCACCAATAAGGTCAAAGACAGGTTAGAATCAAAGTCAAGTGTAAATGATGGGTTTAGTTTATTGGTGATACATTTAAAGACTAAATATGTGTGTATTGTTCAGGTATTGGGACCCTGGCCCCAGAGCCGATCCAATGGATGACTTCCGCTATGTTTGGGGCGGTTTTGCTTACCTCCAGGATATAATAGAGCATGGCATTATCAAGACTCAGACTGGAAAGGAGTGGCCACTGGGTGTTTATCTACAGCAGATGCCCTACCCTTGTTATGTGGATGATCTGTAAGTGGAAAATAAGATCATTTAGTAGCTTTAAACAAAGTTCGCTCACATTAAACAGCCATAGCAGATTTCATTGTTGACTTTCTTTCATTTGATTTTACAGTTACAGTTATGATTTAGCATTACGCTACTTGCATAACTTCTTTTTCCGGGTAAACATGATAGAATGAGAGAATCACACAAGCAGAGTGGGCTTTGTTTTAAATGTGACCTTTGTCAAAGACTTTTATGTGATAATTAGCTGGCCTATCTCACGGCCAGTCAGCCATCTTGTAGTAAATTCTGAGAATTATTGTTAGAATCACACATTTCTGGTTCCAGATCAATAACTGTGTCCTTCTCTTCCATCTTCCTTCGCTGTCCCCTTCTCTGTCCAGCTTCATGCTGACATTGAACCGCTGTTTCCCCATCTTCATGGTACTGGCCTGGGTCTACTCTGTGTCCATGATAGTCAAGAGTATTGTCTTGGAGAAGGAACTCCGCCTCAAGGAGACCCTGAAGGCCATGGGGGTCACCAACGGCGTCATCTGGTCCACATGGTTTATTGACAGCTTCCTCATGATGGGCACTAGCACTGCTCTCCTCACCGCAATTATCATAGTAAGGAAGGCTTTTTCAAAAAGCTTCTAAAGATCCTCAGTCCTGCACAATTTAGTGTGTCTTACATAAAAAATGTTTGGGCAGCATACTTGATGGGGCCCAACCGGGGAGAACACTGAAAATGCAACGTATACAGCATATGAATGTCTCTGGCTATAAATGTCCCCAGTTTTACTGTGAATCATTACCAGGTGTTTTCCCTTGAAATATTAATGGCTCACTGGTTGCATACTTATGCATCATTAATGAAGGAACTATCAATACCATGACATCATGGGAAATATGTCAACAGGTTTGCTGGATAATAATTAACACTTGTACCACTGTAAAAGTCACAAGTGGCTCAGCTGACATGTTGTTGTAAAATGGGCTGTTGTGACCTCTACTGGATCATAGTTGCATAGCAGTGATTTATACCAAGATTACCCAACTAATGTCTATGTTGCATGTCACCAATGTAGTATTTATTAGCCCTTATTTCAACATACGTAGGTTTCTATATTTTGGTATCTTTCACTTCCCCTACCAACTTTTTTGTTTGGTTCTCTACATTAATCCCTATGCACTTCCCCTACGTCCACAGTATTTATGCTTTCTTGTCTGAACAACAATTCATCCTCCTATGCAGATTCTGTGCATGTTAATTAATTATACTCTGTGTGTTTCTCTGTCTCTGGTCTACAGGGAGGTAGGGTACTGAACTACAGCAACAGCGTCATCCTCTTCCTTTTTTTGCTCACCTTCACTACGGCTACCATCATGCAATGCTTCCTCCTCAGTGTCTTCTTCAACCAGGCCAACATGGCAGCTGCCTGCTGCGGCATTGTTTACTTCGCCCTTTACCTCCCGCACATCTTCTGCTTCGCCTGGCAAGACCGCATCACCAAGGACATGAAGATCTCGGTGGTGGGTGTCTTATATCAGCATCTGCCTCTATCGAGCAAGCATGCTTCAAATAATAACATTGCTACTCTGTATACTGTAATTATTGAATTTTAGCTACAGCACAGGATGTGTTCACAATCTTTAATTCTTGACTCCTCCCACACATACCTATTAGATCCCAAGGAGCCAAAGCATTATAACGAATCAAACTCTAGACTAAAAGTGACACAGTCTATGTTATATACTGTACACTTCAAGGTCATCTTTTCGGTTAAATTACTGAATAAGTTACGTTTATTCAGTGACTATGGTTAAAGGACTATTGGCTCTCCCCTCAGAGTCTGCTGTCCCAAGTGGCTTTTGGCTTTGGGACGGAGTACCTGTCCCGGTATGAAGAGCAGGGCGTGGGTCTGCAGTGGGACAACATCCAGACCAGCCCTCTGGAGGGGGATGAGTTCAGCTTCCTCACCTCCATCTGCATGATGGGCCTGGACACTGTGCTGTATGCTGTGCTGGCCTGGTACCTGGACAGTGTCTTCCCTGGTCAGTGTGTTACACAGACCAGACGGACCTTTGCTTTCAAAACAAATACTCATTTGATTTATTCAGTGGTGGAATGTACATGTACTCCAATACTGTACTTCAGTCCAAATGTTGAGGTACTTGTACTTTACTTGAGTCTTTTCTCTTCATGCCACTTTCTACTTCTACTCTGCTACATTTCAGAGAGAAATATTCGACTTTTTACTCCACTACATTCATCTGACAGCTTTAGTTACTAGTTACTTTAGTTACTAGTTACTTTAGTCACTCCACTACATTCATCTGACAGCTTTAGTTACTAGTAACTTTAGTTACTAGTTACTTTAGTCACTCCACTACATTCATCTGACAGCTTTAGTTACTAGTTACTTTAGTTACTAGTTACTTTAGTCACTCCACTACATTCATCTGACAGCTTTAGTTACTAGTTACTTTAGTTACTTTAGTCACTCCACTACATTCATCTGACAGCTTTAGTTACTAGTAACTTTAGTTACTCCACTACATTCATCTGACAGCTTTAGTTACTAGTTACTTTAGTTACTAGTTACTTTAGTCACTCCACTACATTCATCTGACAGCTTTAGTTACTAGTTACTTTACTTACTCCATTACATTCATCTGACAGCTTTAGTTACTAGTTACTTTAGTTACTCCACTACATTCATCTGACAGCTTTAGTCACTAGTTACCATAGTTACTAGTTACTTTAGTTACTCCACTCCATTCATCTGACAGCTTTAGTTGCTAGTTACCATAGTTACTAGTTACTTTAGTTACTCCACTACATTCATCTGACAGCTTTAGTTACTAGTTACCATAGTTACTAGTTACTTTAGTTACTCCACTACATTCATCTGACAGCTTTAGTTACTAGTTACCATAGTTACTAGTTACTTTAGTTACTCCACTCCATTCATCTGACAGCTTTAGTTACTAGTTACTTTAGTTACTCCACTCCATTCATCTGACAGCTTTAGTTACTAGTTACTTAAGTTACTAGTTACTTTAGTTACTAGTTGCGTCACATGTAGTTTACAAAAACCAAATTAAACTTTAACTAGCCAATATAACGGCCTACAGCTGAAATGATTGGACCATTAAATCCATAATATATAAGAATATATAACTGTTTGGACTGTTTTGGATCGTTTCCAGTTTCTAAAATGTGAGAATTTTTCTGCATTGACTACTTTTATTTTTAATACTTTAAGTACATTTCCCTGATGATACTTACATACTTTTACTTAAGTAACATTTTCAATGCAGGACTTACTGCTGACAGAGTATTTTTACAATGTGGAATTAGTACTGTTCCTTATGTTAAGGATCTGAATACTTCTTCCACCACTGGATTTATTCACATATTCACGATAGCTCATGTATTTGTTTTCTTCTTGTTTTGACTCCAGGCCAGTATGGAATTGGTCGACCATTTTACTTCCCCTTCCTGCCTTGTTATTGGATCAACAGTGTGGCTCCAGCTTTAAGTAAGCCAACTTACTTACCAGTTTCCCTAATTCACATGCTGTGCATTAGAAAAGATGTATGTTAAGGAGGAAGACTGTTATCCTGTGACGTAACTCAGCCCTAAGTTTTAAAATCCTTTCTTTTGTCTTCAAAGACAACAACAAACTAGAGTTGAATAAAAAAGGATTTCATCACCTGGCCAACAAAGAGCAAGGAGAGCAGCAGAAACAAGAGGAGGAGGAGAACCAAGATCAGGAGAATGACCCGGAGACAGCCCCGAATCTGGGGGAGACAGAATCATGTGAACACTTGGATCAGCGTGACGGGCTGGAGAAGGAGAACCAGGCTGAGGCGGAGCAGACCCAGGACCCAGACGGTACAATATTTACACAATGGTTCTGTGTACAAAGCTGTTTTTCATACACAGAGAGGTACAATTTGTAACTAAAAAGCATAACACTGTAACTTCCCATCAAGAGCTGCAATCAATCACAGGGCATAAGACTTTGTGTTATGGTTTTATTATAACACATTACAGCTGATCTTATCTATCAACATCTCTGCTTCTTTGTGATATCTGAAAATTGCAGGATAATTCCACTCATAAGTCCTCACATATCTTATTAATTATGTTGATGTGACTAGTTTTCCACTTGGATCTCCATTCAGGATTGAAGCCATCTCTCTATTTGCTCTCACTTCCCCTCTCTGCCAATCAGATTAATTGTGTGGGAACTCAGTGCCCTTGGCTGTGTTTGCACTTGCTGGTATATGTGAACACATACTGTTAGCTTCTCAGTTTCATGCTTAGTTAATAAATGATGGAAACTGTTTTCTTTACACCATATAACATTCCAGTCGCCTGATGTCAAATGTGTCTTTCATAGCATTTGGGAAATGTACACAAAGTAACCCGTTTTGTTACTTTGTCCAGTAATGAGTAACACATATGTGGTTGTCTTTGCTGTCTGCAGGTCAGCCATTCTATGAAGCAGAGCCAGCTGACCTGGTGAAGGGTGTTTGCATCCAGAACCTGGTTAAGGTGTTTGGCAAGAGCTCCACACCAGCCGTGGATGGCCTTAGCATCAGCTTTTATGAGAGCCAGATTACTGCCTTTCTGGGCCACAATGGTGCTGGGAAGACCACAACCATGTATGTCACACACAACAAGTAGAAAATATCTCACATTCTCTGCAATTGACTTTTGCAGTGTCAATATGTAGCGAGGGGACATTGTGTTACTTATTTTTATCTGTCCCTGTCCTGCTCTCCCAGGTCCATATTGACCGGTATGTTCCCGCCCACCTCCGGGACAGCCACCATCTACGGCAAGGACATCCGCACAGACATGGACACCATCCGTTTGTCTCTGGGAATGTGCCCTCAACACAACACCCTTTTTCAGCAGTATGTAACTTTCCACACAGTAGTTTTGGTGGATTGCCTGTTATATTGTATCACAATATTCATCACCATACAGTGTGATTAATAACAACAACAACAACAGCCAAATAAATGCATGTAGTAAAAATTTTTAGTGGTAACTGGATTACTCTTGTTCGGTTCTGTCAGTATGACTGTAGCAGAACATATCCTCTTCTACTCGCTGCTGAAAGGCCGCCCAGCAGCAGAGGCCGGGGAGGAGGTAGAGAACGTGCTGCAGGATCTGGGTCTTCCCCACAAGAAAGACGAGCTGACCCAGAACCTCTCAGGTCTGTCTTCTTCTGCTTCTTCATCCAAAATAAAGCTGCCGCAAAGTGTATATGGATCATTTTTTATTGATTTATTTTTGTTTTTAAATAAGTGACACATACCTAGAATACACACGCACGCACACACACACACACGCATGCACATACACTGATCCAGCATGTGCAGACTTTATGATCAGTACTTTATGATGTTCTTTTGCAGGGGGCATGCAGAGGAAGTTATCCGTTGCTTTGGCGTTTGTTGGTGGGGCCAAAGTGGTGATCCTAGATGAGCCCACTTCCGGGGTGGACCCCTACTCCAGGCGCTCTATTTGGGACCTGTTGCTCAAATACCGCGCAGGTAAGACTGCCCCCTGCTGGCTAGAAGAGGGTATGGAGCCCTAGTGTCATGGTCCTGTAGAGGTTTTCTACATAGCCCCTAAAGTATACAGATACCAAGACTTTAAAAAAATGTATCACAGTATCCAATATAATAGTTGCAATAGCCTTCAAATAGCCAACCTTTACTGTCTTATATTAGGCTCTAATTATAATCATCATCATGCACACACAATAAAGCACTTATAGGATGACGCCTCTAAATGTGGTATGCCATGGACACAATCCATCTGTTAAAAATAGGTAGTAGATCATACTGCTTTTTAAATATTTTCTTTATTCATTCATTATTTTAATAGTATTTGAATGGATTTTTGTCACAGCTGTTTAACATAGCGTATTTGTAACAACTGCCATGTTTGTAGTTTGTAGTCAGCTAAAGTGTGGAAAATATTTCATTGAATGACTTTAGGCAAGGCAAGGTAACATTTCAGCAACAGGGCAATTCAAAGTGTTTTACACAAAAACAGTTAAGAAACACAAGAATAAACAGTTACAGAAAAATATCATGAAAGAAATGAGCATCATTTAAAGAAAGGCAACATCAAAAAGAAAGGTCTTCAGCATTGATTTAAAAGAACTGAGAGTAGCAGCAGACCTGCAGGTTTCTGGGAGTTTATTCCAGATATGAGGAGCATAGAAACTGAAAGCTGCTTCCCCTTTTTTGGTTCTGACTATGGGGACAGAAAGCAGACCTGACCCAGATGACCTGTGAGGTCTGGGGGGGTCATAGTGGACTAGCAGATCAGAAATGTATTTTGGCCCTAAACCGTTTAGTGATTTATAAACTAGCAAAAGAACTTTGAAATCAATTCTTTGGGGCACAGGAAGCCAGTGTAAAGACTCCAGAACTGGAGTGATGTGATCCAGTCTCTTGGTCTTAGTGAGGACGGGAGTGATGTGATCCAGTCTCTTGGTCTTAGTGAGGACTGGAGGGATGTGATCAAGTGACAAGTTTTTCCAAATCCTGTTGACACATAAGTCCTTTAACCCTTGATATATTCTTAAGGTGATAATAGGCTGACTTTGTAAATAATTTTACAGCACAGCAGTGTTGTTGGATCTTGATTAAGGTATAGAAAACAAAGTTTGTCCTTCTTTCATATGCCTCTATTTTTCCCTTGGTCATCGTGTCGCTCTGTCCCACGCTGCAGGGCGCACAGTGATCATGTCCACCCACCACATGGACGAGGCCGACCTGCTGAGCGACAGGGTGGCGATCATCTCTCAGGGTCGCCTCTACTGCTGCGGCTCCCCCATCTTCCTCAAGAACTGCTTTGGCGCCGGCTTCTACCTCACTGTTGTGCGACGAATGAAACATGACGCTCCAAAGGTGGGGACTTATGAAAATGGAGACTTGTGTGTGTTTGTGTGCATTAGGCTTGAAATGGTACAGACTGGTAGCTTTAAAAGTTAGAAGATGAATTTGGGTTAAAGGGGATTTATTGTACTGCCAGAATTGTTTGACTAGAACTGCATATGAAACTGAAATGTAGCTTCATTTTTACTTAAAGATATTTAACAACTGACTAATACAATGGTTTCACCTTTATGACTCCCTTGGTGATTTGTGTGTAAAGGAGTCCCAGTGAGACTAAGAGCGAGTAAGTAATTGGTGGTTTCCAATCCCATTTTGTCCGGCAGACCAGCTGCGACCGTACAGACGATTGCTCCTGTAATTGTTCAAAGTGTTCAAAGTTTAAAGAGGATCAGGAGGAGAGGCAGCCTCCAGACAGACAGATGGACGGTATGTTCCAGTATCATGTTGTAGTCATTTCAGAGCCCGATGTGCATTGCCAATCTCCTTGAACCTGTTTGAGTTTGTTCAATGTCTAAATGAATACTGTAATGGAGCCGAATCTCTTTGTCATGTTGACGAAAAGCTCTTTTGCTTTCGATTATAGTCAGTCTGCTGCCAACAAGTGAAGTGAAGCATAAAGGATAAAAATAGAGAAAGGGTAGGACCTTAAAAGTTTGTCCATGAACTTCTTCCTACTCCTTTTCAAACATGGGAATTTCTTGTTTGAATTACTTACAATAATTTTGGAAGATTGATTCTGAGAAGTACATGACCTTATTTATCTGTCATTTTAATTTGATATATGTATATGCATGTGTATATATATATATATATATAGTGAGGAAAATAAGTATTTGAACACCCTGCTATTTTGCAAGTTCTCCCACTTAGAAATCATGGAGGGTCTGAAATTGTCATCGTAGGTGCATGTCCACTGTGAAAGACATAATCTAAAAAAAATAAATCCAGAAATCACAATGTATGATTTTTTAACTATTTATTTGTATGATACAGCTGAAAAAAGACCAAGACATTTCACTATTACCGATGGTGCTGTTTAATTTACATTCCGTAGTGCGTCATTTTCAAAAAGTACAAGTAACGAGCAAGCAGTAAGATAATAAATGAAACAATAAAAGCAATTAGCGAATGATGAAGCAAAGTCGTCCTCTACCACATCATCTCCAGGTAACATGGAACGCATCACCGCCCTGATCCACCATCACGTGCCGCAGGCTCGTCTCATCGAGGCCATCGGCCAGGAGCTGACCTACCTGTTGCCCAACCGCAACTTCAAGCCCAAGGCCTATGCAAGCCTCTTCAGGGAGCTGGAAGAAACCCTGGTGGACATCGGCCTCAGCAGCTTCGGGGTGTCCGACACATCGCTGGAGGAGGTGCGTGGAAATAATAACAAAAGAAATGGTAACTGCTGGAATCACAGGACTGCTACATGCATCAAAAGAGTTTACAAATGTACATTATAGTCGCAGACTTTAAGAAAATAAGACAATGGTTCAAACTGACAATTACTGCCCCCCTGAATACGACAAATTGAACTCTGTCATACAAACACTGCCTGACATTCACCTTTACAGTGATTAGACTCTGTTACACAAGGCTTTGTGATAAAGAGCATCCCTTAATCTTGGGTCATGACAATAACATCAGCTATTTTTTTGTAGATCTTCCTAAAGGTCACTGCTAATGGGAATGCAACCAACAAGAAATGTATACCAGGTAAAAAAAAAAAAAAAGAAGAAATGCATGATTTGTTTTTGTAGCACTTTCCGTTAACTTGTCTTTCTCGTCCTGTTGATTTGTTGTGTGTCTGAATGTGTAGTTGTGTCTCTTGTAATCATGTGAACGACATTCTTCGCATCCCACTTTCCAACTCTCTCAGACGAGAAGTCATTGCGACAGATCTGTCGAGCTAGTCTCTGTGGATACAACAGAGTGGCAGTTGATATGGAACCACCAAAAGGTGACATTTTTAGCTTACAGCGCAGGACAAATGCTGCGGTTGTGGGAAAAAAACATATTGATTTCAAATTCAAGAGGATTTAGAGTCTATTATATGATGTAAGAAGACACCTATTTAACATCCCTTTGTTGAATAAAAAGATTATGTGAAGTCAACTGAGAAATGTGCTGAATAGTTAGACATGTTGAGCAATGCCCTCACATTTAATCCATTCCTGAAAACATGGGAAACGTGTTTTTCCTGACAACAGTGTAATGCGGAGAGCTTTGGCTTGGGCTTTTAGACTAGTGAGATGTAATGAACGGATGTATTTATCATACATATATACTTCGAATCAGAGCTTTCACTTGCACAAACATGTAACGATGATGAACTACATCCCTGAGGCGAGTAGAGCACTGCTGAGAGCTTTTTGAACACCGCTCACAGAAGACTATCTAGCATGTACACTGCATGTGCATCTGACAGTCAGACTGTGCAGCTTGACATGAGCTTTGTATTCCAGAGACAGATGGGGCTTTGCACACTAAAGGCCAGGGCCCGTGTGATGTCCCAGAAGGCAGTGCGGGCAGGGGATCCTACCAGGTTAGAGGCCTGTGTCTGACCATCAAACAGTTCTTCGCTCTGCTGATCAAGCGGTTGCATCACGCGATGCGCTCCTACAAAGACTTCTTTTCCCAGGTAACCATGCTATAATGTATCAAACCACTGTTAGTGATCTTAATAACATTTTATTTTTTGAATTTTTATTTGCTATATTGGTGATTTTGAATTAGATAAAGCTATAAAAACTAGGCTGGTTACAGTGAATCAGCAGAAGGGCCTGTCTGAACTTTAGAGTTGAATTTCCAAGACAGACCAGGGCCTTGATCCTCATCACTGTACACATTTTGTCTGGTTTTTAAGTGGCAGATATGTGTCTGTGTTTGGTAGATTGTGCTGCCTGCCAGTTTTGTTTTCCTGGCACTGACCTTCACTCTGATCGTTCCACCTTTTGGAGAGTATCCGAGTCTGACTCTCAGTCCCTGGATGTATGGCAGACAGTACACCTTCTTCAGGTTGGTGTAATGGACACACAGTGACCAAGCACTTTTTTTGCTGATATGAGGAATGACATCAGTGCAATACTTCCTACTGAATTTGGCTAAAATAGTTAAAAATGTCTCTAGTTACATTTTGTGATTTTGTCCATTACAGTAATGAGCGTCCTATGGATGCTCCGATGCGATACCTTGGTGAGGTGCTGTTGGACAAGCCCGGCTTTGGGACTCGTTGCATGGCAGATGAACCACTGGAGTGAGTCACCTACACTGATTAAAACCATTTTGTCCCCCCCCCAGCCTGCCCTCTGTGCAGTTATGTTTGACTACATGGGTCAATTTCTCCCACTGGTAGAGATTTTCCATGTAACAACATCACCACGGAGTGGGAGATGCCCCTCGTTAACCCCGTCCTGATAGACATGCTGGCCGGCCCAGAATGGAGCTCCCTCACGCCGTCTCCAGACTGTCAGTGCAGCACACCCAGGAAACTCAGCATGCTCCCTGTATGTCCTGCGGGAGCTGGAGGCCTGCCACCTCCACAGGTAGCTGCTCGGGTTACTAGATTCCTTCAGTACACACTATAGTGTATAACTTCTGTATTACTTCCCCTTTTTCAACAGAAATGGCATACATTTAGAGGTCCACTGCTGATGAGTTTCTCATATTGAATGGGTTCTTTTGTGCATTAGAGGATCCAGTCAACAGGAGACGTTCTCATGGACCTGACAGGCAGGAACATCTCTGACTACCTGGTGAAGACCTACCCTACTCTCATTAGTACCAGGTATAAGAAACTTCACCTTCACAGCAATTCAAAAAGAAGAAATTTGTAATTCCAAAAAGCAAAAACCGAAGTAACTGTACCTAATAGAATCAATGCATTATAGTTTCTCACCTCTAGCTTGATCTTAACCTTTGTGTTAACAATCATTAATACGACGTAAAGAGCCGTACTTTGTATGAAATTAGATCAAATCTAAAAATATTCTTGGTAAAAAATACTGGTGGTATTTTCATTAGAATGTTGAAATAAAATGTAGTTTTATTACATGAAAGGTTTACTCAAGATGTGTTCATATAACAAAGAATGTATAGTACTCTTATACATATATATATATATATATATATATATATATATATATATATACACAGACACACAAACGGGTATATGTATATACATAAATATATACAGTATATGTATATATATACATATATATGTAAAAGTGCAACACTGTAAGAAGCTATTGAAGTATTTTCTAATGTTGAAATGTTAATCTCTTTCAGCTTGAAGAGCAAATATTGGGTGAATGAACAAAGGTAATTTTAAATTTGTATCCAATTGCTTCATCATCAGTCCACAGTTAGAAAAAAGGGCTATCTTGCATGTATTTTTGATATACAGTATATTACATGCATGGATGTATTGTGTGTAGTGGTGCAGTTCTCCCTCCAGTGGTTGAAATGGTGTGGTACAGTTTTGGACTGCAGTAGCTGGAGTTAGAGCAGGGGTGCAAAATTGTCACATTTTAGTGAAAATCTGTTTTTCAAATCCAAAATAAGTCATTTGTGTCGATCTATTTATTTTGGAAAGCACCCTGAACTGATGTCCCCCTTACATTTGTAGCAGTAATTACATTAATTCTTGGGTGAAATTCCCCCTACATCCTCATCATAAAATCCACATTAAATCCACATTTTAATGCTGATATTTAATCACCTTTTTCACCCTTGATGAGTTTGCATCCCTGTACAGCAAAGCTTTGCAGATGTCAGCAGGGGTTTTCTCTCTGTGGTGTCCAGGTATGGAGGCATATCAGTGGGAGGACAGCTTCCTGTTTTAGAGGTGCAGCCAAAGACCATCCAGGATCTAGCAGCACAGCTGGGACGACTGCTCAATGTTACTGGGGTATGGCTTTAAAACTCAAAATGATATTTGTGTGTCACTTTGCTCTTCTGTGATTTCTTTTGTAACTGGGCCTCGAATTTGTCGGTTGCAGGGCAAATGCTCCAAACAAATGCTGAAGGACATGGGGACGTTCCTCAGGTACATGGAGACTCCCAACAATGTCAAGGTCAGTCCAGTAAAGACCCTCCAGCAGCATGAAGCCTTCATCACTGTGATCCACCAGCCTCATTGTATAACACAATGTGATAGACTGCTGTAGTTTATAGATGACACGTCTATGTTATCAATCATTAGCCTATAAATCAGAAGTACTCAATGAACATCATTCACTGTCTTTCGACAGGTGTGGTACAACAATAAGGGCTGGCATGCCGTGGTTTCTTTCATGAATGTGGCCAACAACGCCATCCTCCGTGCAAACCTGCCCAAAGGAGCTAACCTGGATGAATATGGAATAACTGCCATCAACCATCCTCTGAATCTGACCAAAGAACAGCTCTCTGAAATCACTGTGTGAGTAGTCTAGCTGACCAGATGTACAGTGCTGGGATAAAGCCTGCCGTTGCAAAATAGATAGTGGAGGAAAGGGGCATCCGGGGTCCTTCTACTCTGCTATCTATTTTGCAAGGACACCATTGCTGCATCCGGGGCTTAGCGCTGCCCAGGACAGTTGTGATTGGTTTAAAGAAATACCCCAGAGTTTGGAAAGGAAAAGTAAGGAGTCTCTGATATTTTCCCTCTGTCTTTTCCCCAGCCTGACCACTTCATTGGATGCAGTGGTGGCCATCTGTGTCATCTTTGCCATGTCCTTTGTTCCAGCCAGCTTCGTCCTCTATTTAATCCAGGAGAGAGTGACTCAGGCCAAACACCTGCAGTTTGTCAGTGGTGTCAGTCCATTGGTCTACTGGATGGCCAACTTCCTCTGGGACATAGTACAGTGACCCTATTACCTTATAAGATATACCTGGCAATTATCATTAAAGTTAATGGCATGTAATAATGGTGTTTATAAGAACTTCAATAGGCTTTACTGCTTTTGCTCATGAAATAGCTTTGTAGACGTAGTATCTATGGCACGCCAGCCCTTATTGTTTTTATTGTTGTTTCTCCAGTTGAACTACTCCATCAGTGCAGCAATGGTGGTGGAAATCTTCATCTTTTTTGATAAGAAGTGCTTCACCTCCCCGACCAACCTCCAACCACTCATTTCCCTGCTTATGCTTTATGGGTATGTTTTTATCCTTTCATTTCTATAGTTTTGTATTGTAACTATATTTGTTACAACAACAAAGGGCCAAACTAAAAAAATAGCAGAGCCTTGCTTTTGAATGGACTCTGCCAATAATTCATATATTATATATACATTGTACCAATATTCAGGATTTAAACATTCTTGTTTTGTAGAAAAGCAACATAATTAAATATCTGTAAGCTCCAGCATGTTCCTCTGTTTTTAACTTTGCCTGTGTTTTTGTGAAATATTGACAAAACCAATTATTTCTCCCTTAAAATGAAATTTAAAGCCTAGTACTTGAATTGATTCCCAAACTACTGGCTGGTTTTTAACATCGGGGAATAATACAGGATATGTTGCCCTTTGTCGTTCTATTCCAACAATGAGAATCAAGTTTATCTCTTCTAGCTACTGACACACCCAGCCGAGTGCCTGTGGCTGTCAAAATATCAGCAGTGGAATATATTCTATAAAATATATCATTTTACACTGCACATGCAAACTCATCAATAGTTGCAACAACTAAGTGTCTGTCTAGTATATCATTGTATATCACGTAGAGAATCACAGGCCTCTGTCTTTAGATTGTGACATTCACTGTGCTTAAAGGTCCCATGGCATGAAAATTTCACTTTATGAGGTTCTTTAACATTAATATGCATTCCCCCAGCCTGCCTATGGCCCCGCAGAGGCTAGAAATGGTGATAGGTGACTTTGAGAAAATGAAAGCTCAGATGGACCAATCTAGAATCTTGCTCCTCATGAGGTCATAAAGGGAAAGGTTACCTCCTCTTTTTCTGCTTTGGCCCACCCATGAGAGAGAGATACCGTGGCTTTCAAACGAGCAAAGTAGCAGTTGGTCAAGATACAGTATTAGGGGACCGCTAAGGTCTATATAAAAGAGACTTCAGATACAGTATTAGGGGACCACTAAGGTCTATATAAAAGAGACTTCAGATACAGTATTAGGGGACCGCTAAGGTCTATATAAAAGAGACTTCAGATACAGTATTAGGGGACCACTAAGGTCTATATAAAAGAGACTTCAGATACAGTATTAGGGGACCACTAAGGTCTATATAAAAGAGACTTCAGATACAGTATTAGGGGACCACTAAGGTCTATATAAAAGAGACTTCAGATACAGTATTAGGGGACCACTAAGGTCTATATAAAAGAGACTTCAGATACAGTATTAGGGGACCACTAAGGTCTATATAAAAGCATCCAAAGAACACCATGTCACAGGACCTTTAACTGATGATTTTTTTGATCTCTCTCTTTTCTTTTTCTTTCTTAGCTGGTCTGTGATACCCATGATGTACCCCATGTCCTTCATATTCAGTGTTCCCAGCACAGCCTACGTCTCTTTGTCATGTATCAACCTCTTCATCGGCATCAACAGCAGTGCCATCACCTTCATCCTGGACCTTTTTGAAGGCAGCACAGTAAGACCATGCGGCTTGTCTCTGTAAATCCCATCTCCCATGCATCTTTCGTATCACCCCAATTTGGATTTTTGTCCAGGCGCTGTACAAGTTCAACCAGCTGTTAAAGACCCTGCTGCTCGTTCTCCCCCATTACTGCCTGGGCCGAGGTCTCATAGACATGGCCATGCACCAGGCTGTGACTGACACCTACGCTCGCTTTGGTAATTACACACAACTGCTCATACTGTATATACCTCAAAGTCCAGCAAGCAAATACTCACCACCGCCATTTCAACACATCAGAAATCAGATTGATTGCCCCCCCAAAACACATTTTTAAAGTGTTAAGTGTGATGGAAAGGTGTGTTATGTTTATGTATTTCCTCAGGTGAGGACTACAGCCCAGACCCCTATAACTGGGACTTTATTGGAAAGAACTTATTCTGCATGGCTGTTGAAGGATTTGTCTATTTCATCCTTAACATTCTATTCCAGTATCACTTTTTCCTGGATCACTGGTAAGTGTTCAGTAGTTACGGAGTAGGATTAGGGCCACTGGTGACATTTTTATTTGAGTTCTGACTTTAAACTCAGAATTCTGACTGTAAACTTAGAATTCTGAGAATAAAATCAGAATTTTGAGTCATGAAATACAGGGATGATGTAATATGTTGTCCTCCAGCTAAATGTGATGTGACTGGTGCGTAGATTGACGGAAAAGTTGATTTACTGACTTGTGGATTATTTTCCATTGGCAGGATATCAGATTGCCCAAAGCCTCCTATTTTGGGAGAAGATGTCGATGTGGCAGAGGAAAGAGAGCGACTCTATCAGAGTGGAAAAACAAATGACATATTACGTGTACGAGACCTGTCCAAGGTGAGGCATTGTTTCCAAAATATGATCAGTCCCGACAATGGACAACATGCTAAAAATGATGTGCAAAAAAGATTTAAAACTCAAAAATAAACTTCAATTTTTGTCTGTATTTTGTTCCCATCTCGCGTTCCAGACATACAAAGGAACAATCCTCCCTGCAGTGGACCGAATCTGTGTTGCAATACCACCTGGAGAGGTTTGTGTGCTTAGATCTAAACCAATACAAATCCATCTGGTCACTTCATTGTTCATCTGTCATGTTTTTATTTTTTTATTATCTGATCCTCGGCAGTGTTTTGGTCTACTGGGGGTGAATGGAGCAGGGAAGACCACAATGTTTAAGATGTTGACCGGAGACATAGACGTCACCTCAGGAGAGGCCTCAGTCGCTGGTCACAGGTCAGTCATACGGTATATTGTTTTTACAAACAGGAAGTATCTAGTGCTGTCAAACGATTCAAATATTTAATTGCGATTAATCGCATTAATGTCATAGTTAACTCGCAATTAATCTCAATTAATTGCACATTTTTAGTTATTCTATGTGTTCCTTCATTTCTTGTTGTCCCATTATTTCTTCTCATTTTAATGCTCTTATGAACATGGAAAAGTGGATCGGCTCACTTTCTGCAATGTTTTTTTATTGAAAACAACATTGGCATATAGCCTGCTGTAGTGTTCAAGACCCCCAGCATATAGCCTACTGTAGTGTTCAAGACAGCTTGGCATCAGCTGTGTGCTTGGCCAACAAGTGGTATTTCAGACTGGACGTGCTGCGATGATATGTTGATGATGATGTGTTCACACAGGTCACTTAGGTCTTGTCAATGGAACATTTGGCAACTTTTAAAAAAAAAAGGAAACTTTCAATCCAGAATCTTATCGGTGTCCATTTTGAATGGTCCAGGTCATCAATGGTCCATCGCGATGCATTGATGGACCTGGACCATTCTGCATCGATGCAGGGACAGACCATAATCGATTATTGCCTACTGATGTTACTTGGTGATTCTCCTGTGGCTGTTTTTTTTTAAAATTTTTGTCTGTTGTCTGCTGTGTTCAGACTCCGCTACATTCACAAAGTGTCTTTTTTAAGAGCAGATACAATGAGAAAGGCGTAGTTGACGTCTCTCTGAATGCTTAAATTTGTTGACGAAAACCACGTGGAGCAATATATAATAATATTGAGGGGTTGACGCGTCGTCATGCATCGTGGTATTGAATTGATTTGATAATCGGGATCGAATCGTAACACCAGTGAAGATTCCCACCCCTGTTGTTTACTCCAAGTGTTTCCCCCTTAAATCTTCAGCATTTTAACCAACATCCTGGACGTCCACCAGAACATGGGATACTGCCCACAGTTTGACGCCATAGATGAGCTGCTGACAGGTAGAGAACATCTGCACCTCTACGCTCGTCTCCGTGGAGTTCCGGAGACTGAGATCAGCCGGGTGAGCTGCAGCTGTTGCCAAGAAATAAATCACTTTAAACTGGACATTTCAGTTGTAAGCAGCACTGTAAAATGATAAAAAGATCAGTGTATCTTATCTGTATAATCAGGTGGAAAGTAACACATTACAATTACTCACATTACTGCAATTGAGTAGTTTATTTGTATACTTTTTTAAATCTTTAAATTTTACTTTTACTTAAGTATGTTTTGGTTAAAGTATTATGCTTTGTTACATTTTCAATCCCATCCATCACTGAGTAAAAAAAGTGCAAGGAAAAACTCGTGAGTTTTAAAGAACACGAGCTTTATCATGCACTGTAAGCTGTGAATACATGCTGCATTAAGTCACTGCTAACGCAAACTGAACATTTCCTGCTGCTGCACCTTCACATTAAAAGCATTTCACTGGCGAAACACAAGTTGACTTTTATTATGAAGTGGTCACAGGAGATTAGCGCTAAGTGACACACTCATTCATCAAAAATGCGTCTACACAATAAGACAGCAATTATAGTCTAATGATAATAATGAAGTGAAAACGTTCTCAAAACTTTTCCTTTTAACATGAAAAGTGTCTAACGTTGTTTTTGCGCAGTTGCACGATATGGTTTTGTTCCCTTATCAAATCACAAAAGGCCGCAATTTAATATAACAAAGTCAAAAAGTCAAAGAAACAGGCCTATAATAAGTATAAATAAGATAGTAAATCAATATAAATGTTGTTTTTAGAGTAACTTTTAGTACATTTTAAATGAGCTACTTTTTACTTTTACTTGAGCAGATTTTAATACGTGTAGTTGTACTTGTACGTCAGTAAAAGTTCAACAAAGTAAAAGTACTTTTACTTAAGTAGAATGTTTTTTGTACTCTTCTCACCTCTGTGTATAATACATGTAATGTTGATGTGTAAAATGACCACAAGCCTAACTTATTCATCATCGGGCGCGGGAAGTGAAGATGAATGTAAAAGTGCTACTTTTTATTTGAATTGCATGTAGAATAAAGGAGCACATCCTTTCAATGCAAGCATTTAGGGGAGGGGGGTGTTACACATTGGGGGATCACCACAATACCATATTATTGCGATTTAAAACATATTGCAATATTCGCAATTTATAACCTTTTTTTTTTCCAACTTTTGGAATTTTTCCCGATTTCAAATGACGTCCCCAAAAGGAAACTTAGTCAACATCTGTGTTGTAAAAAGATACATTTCTCTGTTTGTTCATATCACTTCAATTGTATTGCTGGAAACTGACCAACACATACTGTATATAATAAAAGATCCATACTTGGCCACTGGCCATACATATTGCCACTGAAAATATTGCGATACTATACTATATCGGTTTTTCCCTCCACCCTTAGTACATATCGTCATTTCAATCTGCCACGTTTTTTTCCCCCTCTATTAAACGTACATATTCACTGAAGTTTGGCTACATTGTGACATGAGTGCACTTACAGTACCCTCCTCGTGCTCAGGTTGCAGAGTGGGCCATCCAGAAGCTGGGTCTGTCAGAGTATGCAGGCCAAAGTGCTGGGACCTACAGTGGAGGTAACAAGAGGAAACTCTCCACAGCCATCGCCATGATAGGCTGCCCTGCACTGGTGCTGCTGGTGAGACCAACACTAATGACACTGCTTGGTTTGCATTAGAGGTTTAGGATGGGGAGCGCAGTTATACGAGCATGGTAAGGTTGCAGAAGAGATGCGAGATGTTTCTGTGTGTATTTTTATGTATTTGTTGTTATTACATTGTCTTAGGATGAGCCCACTACAGGCATGGACCCTCTCTCTAGACGCTTCCTGTGGAACTCCATCATGAGTGTTATCCAGGACAGACGAGCAGTGGTCCTCACCTCGCACAGGTAAACTATCAGGTGTGGATGTTCCGCTGTATGAGTGCATGCATATTTATGAGCACAGATTTTAATTCTGATTTTGCCATCTGCCTTTCCAGTATGGAGGAGTGTGAGGCGCTGTGTACCCGCTTAGCAATTATGGTTAATGGATCCTTTAAGTGTTTGGGAACCATTCAGCATCTCAAATACAAGTTTGTCATGTTTAATTCCATCCCATATCATATCAAATTTCAAGTACACTTTTTTTAACATTCATGCAACAATGAAAAGAAATCCAATCTCATTAGTATTCTACGCAATTGCCAATCTTTGATTTGTTTCTTTTGTCTTGCATCAATGTGTACGTAGGTTTGGTGACGGCTACGTGGTGACCATGAAGATCAGGACAGCTAAGCCCGGTTCGGCCGTAGATCTGAACCCTGCCGAAGCCTTCATGGAGAGCACCTTCCCTGGCTGCATCCAGTGTGAGAAACACTACAACACTCTACAGTACAAGATCTCCTCGTCCTCCCTGGCTAGGATCTTTCAAATGGTCCTGGTTAACAAAGACAAGCTCAACATAGAGGACTACTCAGTGTCACAGACCACTCTTGACCAGGTAAATAAGCAGAGGACCATGGTCTGGTACCGAAACGTTGCCTAATATTAAACTTTGTATCATTTTTGCCAAGTTTGACAGTGTGCGGGAGTTTTCTTTGCAACTCCTGACCTGGTGGTCTCCCTCTGATGTACAGTACCTGTCTCAAATATTATGTTTTTGGCTTCCGATGCCAAGCGAGATCATCTTTTTTTTTTGCCTTCTTTAGATATGTGAAATAAGCATTGCCTCAGCACTTTATTGACTCAGGTTTTTAAATTAAAATCCCATCACCATAAAGGAGACCAAGCAAGTGGTGTGCATATTGCTGACAATTCATCAGATATTAAGATTTTTGTCATATTTAATCCGTCCCCCTGAAGGGTCAAACAAATCTTGCTACATTATTTTATTCTCATGTATTCTCTAATGTCCTCTGCCTTACATTGGCTATCACCTTTTTCTTTAAAAGTCATAGCGGTTTGGCTCAGAGGACAATAGGTCGATCCTAATGTTTCTATGTATTTCTGTACCCTGTAGGTGTTTGTGAATTTCGCTAAGCAGCAGTCAAGAGAGGATGACGCCATTGTGTTGCATCCAAAAGCGGCTGGGGCACAGCGATATATTGAAGCTGCATCCTTCAAGTCTTTGAGGAAGTGAACTTACGTCAATGAGCTCAACTGGAAGACAGAAGAAAGTCTTCCGTTTTCATTTTAGGGGCCGCCGTGTCCAAAGAATTGACTGAAAGGCAGTCAGGAGAACTCCAGCCTCCTCTTCAAATGAGACCGTCTACACAAGATTCTCTACAGTGTCATCATTGTGTCCTGTCCCTAGTCTGGTAGAGACAAGTTGCAGAGGATGAATCCAATTTTTTTTGTCCATACTTAAGCAAAGATGTCTGTCATTCTCATTGTCATTTGGAGGAGTCTTTGGAACAGGGCAGTGCTTGTTGTGCCATTGTGTGGCGTTACCTTGAAATGTAAAGGAGGCAGCCCCTTAAGTAGGACATGACATGTTAAGTTTGACAGTAATACTTTGCTTTTCCAGTGAACAGGGTTAGCGTGGAGCATTTCTGTGCCTGCTATATGTTCCACACTCCGCTCACCTTCTAGGCCTTGCAAGTTAAATGAAACAGAGCTTGAGATTTATGACAAGGACCATGACTTTGATTGATGACATGTCAAAAAAGTTCAGTATCAAGTTGTAATGGGAATGTGATGAAAGCATAGGTCCTGTGTATTATTTTTATTTTGCTTCAGATGCCAAGTGAGATCATCTTTTTTTTTGCCTTCTTTAGATATGTGAAATAAGCACTCCGAGAAGCATAGCATCAGCACTTTATTGACGCAGCTTTAGTTGAAGCATCATCATTTTTAAGATGTTCAGCCCATGATTTTTATGAAATCCTCACGCTGCTATGGAATTCATTTTGATTTCATTTGAAATATTTATGCCAGCCAATCTTTGCACTTAATCACATGAGAGGGGCATCATGTCTAATAAAGTTACATTTTTCCTTACGATGTGGACCTCTTCTCCTCCCCCTCCCCCTCCCAAGACAACCTGTTTGATTTGTTTCACACTTACTTTGCTTGAGATTACTCCCATTCATAGTTATACAAAACTGTTTTTTAACAGTTGAATAAAACCTGAGATTAGAGCCATTAGGGCTGGGGAACAACAGTTATCACTGACTACCTGATAAGCCCTCTACACATTAATGCCTAAAGATACACTTCTACAATATAGTTTCCATTTCTCTGAAGAAAACATCTGAGATATACGGTGAAGAAGCCTAATATTAGCATAATTAAATGTCAGCTTTATCAGCTTTCCTCCTGAGAACTTAAATGGGATGTTGCACTCTCAAATAGATGCCATGACATCTTAAATTCTACTTTCCACAAGCACTTTATTAAGCTAAAGTATGTTTTACTTCTTTCAGTTTATTAGTGTTGTACGCGTTCATGGTGTGTGTGGGCTGGTTTGAATAAGGGTTGCTTAGTAACTGCTTCCTTCATATCAAAACTATCCAATGATAATGTGTAACCAGGGTTAACACAGCATAGAGAATATGACAGCAACGTAGATGTATGTAATCTCATTTCTGACTTCATATCACAACGTCACATCCTAGGAAGAAACACATGTTAAAACTGGACAGACAATTAAAATGTCTCCAGCTATTTAAAGCTACAGTGCGTAGTTTCTGTCTCCCCCATGAGGAATTCTAAGTAATGACAACAAAACTGTTGGCACGTCCACATGATACAAGCCTTCCGTGACCGTGCCCCCACCACGCATCTGCTAGTAGCCAAGGAGGACACCGGGGATTAAAAAAAACATGATGGACTCTTCAGAAGAGGTCTTTATCTTCACACAATATGCCACAATCTTCTGAACATAGCCTAAAAGTCTTAACTAGCTTTGTAGCAACTCATTTGGCAATGGCTTGGATGTAACAGACGTTCAATAATATCAAAACGTTACGCACTAAAGCTTTAAATGCTCTAGTATATTGCCAAAATATTATTGCTCCCATTCCCATTCCAGTTCATAAAAACAACTTGCATAGTGCTCGCTTAAGCAGCAGCAAACCTCTTTGAGGGAAGTGAATATACACGGCATATATTCTACAATAATTCATGTTTTTGATCACTATCAGAGAATCAGGGGGATAATGGCCATCCGGAGGTTTGGGTAGTCCTTGAACTCCCTGCTGTAGGCTCTGTGCTTCCCCTTGGCCCAGATAGTCATCTGAATGAAGCCTAGTAATGTGTACAATGCCACTAGAATACAAAACATACAAGTATTAGAACATAGACACGTGGGTGCAGTAAGTGGATTTAAGTTAATAATGTACTGTGGATACCTGGGAGACACTGGGTCATGATGGAAAAGCTCACCCAAGCTCCGACCTACAGTATGTATGGGAGAAATATACAGGCAAGCAGATTAATACACAAGCAATGGTGATATTCATTGCTATGATGAATTAGAAATAATGTCTGTTACCTCATATGTGTAATTTGGACAGGATACAAAGAAAAATAGCCATGTGAAGGGGTTCTTTGTTGGCGTAGGAAACCGTCTGCTCCTGGACCCTGTTATACAGTTTTCAAAATAGTGTTGGCATGGAGTATTGAGGACTGAACATGATCAAATGGGAACAATTGAATGGTTTTAGATGGTTTTTAGTAATTTTATCAAACGATTCTGAATTGATGGACTGTACAATGTCTTGGTGTGTTCAACTCACCCTCTCCTCTCAGATAAGTAAGAGTCAAGTGAATGGAGAAGTTTCCAAGTTCACACATCTGGAACAGAAATAAGCATTTGTCACCTTATTGTCTGTCATACATGCATGAATACAGAATTTATGTTGGCCCGGAGTGAACGCCAGTATACGTACAGCAAACATGACTAATGCATAGTTGACTTGTAGTGCTCCATATGCTGTGAAGGGAGACAGGCTGGTGTTGATCAGCTGCAGAAAATCGAGACAAACGGCATTGTGTGTGTGTGTGTATGTACAGTACATGTGTGTGTACATTGGCTGACTTACATGGAGGTGTGTAAAGAGGGTGGTTGATGTAGTATGCCAACCAAGCTGAGAAGCCCCAGTAATAGGTGCAATTCTGAGAGAAGAAACAAACAATACAGATGTACAGTGACACAAGAAAAAGAGGTAACCTTTTGGAACATTTATGCACTGAATCCACAAAATGTGGTCTGATTTTCAAAGTTCAAAGTCCCTATGATACAGTTAGCTGTGTCTGTACAAAGACACTTAAACGGAAACACTAGAAGGGTGCAGACCTCCGCCAAGGTATGCCCTATCTCACAATGTTGCAGTGTGAATTCTTCTGTCCGGGAACTAAGTTTTCAATTATTCTGGCACCACACGAGCACAAAAGCCCTATCTAGCAATGTAAACCAAGGTGAAAAACAATTTCTATATCCGCTCCATGATTCAGATCCTTCTCCAAAATGTAATGGGTTCTTCCTTGGCCCATGCTTCACCCTTCCACCAACATTCATTAAAATACGTCTATTTTCTTTCTTTTTTTTGTGATCCTACTGAAAGACAAACCAACAAACAATCGGACTAACTGAACCTGAAGCATAACCTCCTAAGTGGAGGTAAATATTGGTTGCTTAATTAAAATAAAATTTTACTTACTCTGATTCAATTTCTATTTTGGAACATATAAACACACAAAAAATAAGACCTCTAATAACTACCTCACGTCATCAACACACTGAGACTGTCCACACATTGGGAAACAGGTGAGCACATTATCAGAAGCTGTTGTTCTTAAGGGTAGTCATGTCCTCACCCTGACCATTGTCCCGAGAGGCATGGTCCCATGGGAAAAACGATGCACAAAGATGGTCTCTATCAGCCTCTTCATATAGTGGAAGGTGTGACAGCCACAGGCCAGTCTGAGAGACAGAGGGGGGGAGGTCAGAAGTACGCACATTCAACTGAGGTGCTTCCGATCAGCATACTTCATCACACTATTTCTGCGGCAAAGTTTGACATGTGGAAGAATTCAATTCAAATGACCCCGCCCCCCCCCAGTGCCAAGGTGGGTCACTGCAGCAACAATGATGCACTTTCAGCAAAGAAAGTGCATCACAGTGTGATTAATAGCACAGTAGAATATTACAAACATATGCAGCTTGATGCAACACTACAGCATCAAGAATAATTGTATAAATTACTGAGGAGATAAAGTGTAAAATATTTAGGGTTTGAACATTTCTTTAAGGTATTACAATAAAATAAAACACCCCCGATGAGCGATTGTGGATCAATAAGCAGATCAACACGAATAAAAGAGAGAGTCCAAACCATACCTTCATACAGTAGCTGCATCAAATTTAGATTTTTTTTTTTTGTTATATTATCTCATAATTCAGTTAGTTTTCAGATTCTGATTTCATTTTACAGAGCCTGGCCATTACCCAGCAAAATATGTCATTCCATATGTAGAGAAGCATAAAATGGCACCTAAAAAATAGACTTAATAAATACAAATGATTAAACCTTAGTTCCACTTTTTGAGAAATATGCTTTTCCCCTTTCTGATAATGAAACAATTGATAGCACTCTCATGTCTGTATGGTAAATATTAAGCTAGAGTCGACAGCTGATTACTTAGCTTAGCACAAAGACTGGAAACAGGGGGAAACAGCTAGCCTAGCTTTGTCCAAAAGTAACACAATCTGCAAAAAGCACACATGCACTGTTGTTATGGAGAGATGTTATGGAGAGTGAATGGGCTACCATTGTCCGGCGCTTCGAGCAGTTGAGGGATTAGTGCCTTGCTCATGGGTAGCTCGGCAGTGCCCAGGAGGTGAACTGGCACCTCTCCATATTCCAGTCCTCACTCCATTCCTGGTTTGTGCTGATCTTGAACCAGCCACACCAAGTCCCTACAGACTAAGCTACTGCCGCCCCAAATCCGCGCTTTGTGCTAAGCTAAAGCTAAGCTTACTGGCTGCTAACATCAATCAGGGGTATCAATCTTGTCATCTATGTCTTGAGAGGAAAGTAAATATGCATATTTTCCAAAAATATCCTTGAAATGCAATCAGTTTGGTCAGCCTGATGTCTGCAGGTGGAGACCCACAGCCTGCCATGACCTGCGCTATATGACCTGTATAGTTAAAGTCTCACCTGACAACAGGATGGGGACTTGAGGTAAAGCCATATTCGTGTGGGTAAATGTACGGCACTCGAAAATAAAAGAGGAGGTAGGTGAGAAGAGGCCCAATGCACTCCGCCATAAACACCTGAAAACAGGAGAAGAGAAAAAGTTGTCTACTGTGTAGCCCAGGAGGAGTCATGGAGGACATAAACATAGGTGCATGGTAAATGTCTTTTTCTAGCCAAAGGTTTTATTGTTATTATCATTATTGGTTTCTTTATACTGTCTGTTTCTTTTTCTCTCTATACTGTATTCTTCTTGCTGAAAACGGCTGCTGAAAATGTCAAATTTCCTTGCGGGAGTCATCCCAAAAGGATTAATAAAGAGAAGTCTATATTCATGCTTTCGGTTTAATATTTAGTGCTGTCGAGTTAATAATTTGTTTGCAGAAATTAAGTTTTTTTCTCTGCATGACACGTTTGGAGCAACGTATTCTATACTTACATTTTCAAAAACAATATCACAAAGGGGATATGCAAACACACTGAAAATGTTGACATAGTGCTATAGGTCTAAAGTAGAAGTAGGCAAAAACAGAGATATCTTGAACCATTGTTGATTCCTTGTCTTTACTAGTCATTACTCACAAGAATTCACTCCCAAAATAAAGTACCCCCATATTATGTCAGCTGACATTACTGTAAATATATGAAATTGCTGCACTGGTACATCAGTAATCCTTGAGTGTGCTCTCCTTACCATAGTCCAACCTAACTGTGGACCAAGATCTCTGAAGTACATGGTGGCAGTGGTCCCAACTGGTAGATTCTGTAAGATTTCATCATCTCGGAGTGATTTTTCATCTGAAAAAAGAAGAAAATTAATTTTTATATACACAAATTCAGCTTCATCTGAAATGTACATTAAAACAAAGTTCTACACAGTCACTAGATGATTAAGCTTTGTAGAAATTAATTAAAATTAAATTTTCAATAAAAATCATACTGAAACTCGTTATGAGTCACAGTTAGCAGAACATTGTGGCTTAAACTGAACGTTCAGAGTGTTTTTACACACACTTCTCTCTACCTGGAAGCTCATGGGGGCACAGCCACAAATAATATGTTGGCTAATTGGAGGACACTTTTAGAATATCATCAGCGGGACTGGCCTAGATAGCTTTTTAGTGACAAGATAGCCCTCATAGTAGCCCTCCTGCTCTCTAAAACTCAAAGACGTGTATCTGAAGTCTCTTTTATATAGACCTTAGTGGTCACTAATACTGTATCTGAAGTCTCTTTTATATAGACTTTAGTGGTCCCCTAATACTGTATCTGAAGTCTCTTTTATATAGACTTTAGTGGTCACTAATACTGTATCTGAAGTCTCTTTTATATAGACCTTAGTGGTCCCCTAATACTGTATTTGAAGTCTCTTTTATATAGACCTTAGTGGTCCCCTAATACTGTATCTGAAGTCTCTTTTATATAGACCTTAGTGGTCCCCTAATACTGTATCTGAAGTCTCTTTTATATAGACCTTAGTGGTCCCCTAATACTGTATCTGAAGTCTCTTTTATATAGACCTTAGTGGTCCCCTAATACTGTATCTGAAGTCTCTTTTATATAGACCTTAGTGGTCCCCTAATACTGTATCTGAAGTCTCTTTTATATAGACCTTAGTGGTCCCCCAATACTGTATCTGAAGTCTCTTTTATATAAACCTTAGTGGTCCCCTAATGCTGTATCTGAAGTCTCTTTTATATAGACCTTAGTGGTCCCCTAATACCATATCTGAAGTCTCTTTCCCAAAATTCAGTCTTGGTGCAGAATTCCAGCCACTAGAGCCAGTCCCACAATAAGCTTTCCTTAGTATGTGCCATTTCTGAGTCTGCAGCTTTTTAGGATGGGGTGGGGCCAAATTCTCTAGGTGGGCAAACAGAGAAAGGGGAGGTAACCTTGCCCCTGATAACCTTATTAGGGGCAAGATTCCATTTCATTTTCTCAAAGGCAGAGCAGGATACCCAGGGCTCAGTTTACACCTATCTCCATTTCTAGCCACTGGGGGGGCCATAGGCAGGTTGGGGGATGCATATTAATGTTAAAAAAACTGATAAAGTAAAATTTTCATGCCATGGGACCTTTAAATAAACAATTTGATCACAACAAAACATCATAGTCCCTTCAAAGCCCTGCAACACCAGTATTTGTTGTGTTAACTCAGGCTACAATTATTGAAAAAGGATAAACATTAAGCAGTCTACCTTTTATAATGAAAATATGAAAAAGAACAGAGAGTTGTTTCCATGGTGATGGTGGCTCTGTAAAGATCTGGGGTGCTTTTTAAGGCTCAAGAATGAAGGTGATCCCAAATGTCTATAATGGCAGTAGTTTCACTTCACCCGCTGATCACATCTCATTTTTTCAATATTTCGTCAGTATTAGGCTTGTGGAAAGATTGGGCCTGAGATGGACGCATTTTATTTTCCCAGTTATTTCAATAACATTGCTGGACATGCATGTCTCTTCTGAACTATGCACCCCACTAACATTAACAGCCCCATTTGTGTTTGAAACATTAAACATTTGAATGCCTGTTACCTATCTAATGATGACTACATGTTATGTGCTGCAAAGGACATTTTTAGAGCTGCATTTTTCAGACAAAAATCTTATGTCATAATGGCTTTGGAGCCCAAAATACACAGTGTAGACTATAAACAGGGTCTTGAGATCATATAGCATACTTTAGCCTAAATCCCATTATTGGACTACAACAAGGGACAGCATCATGTTTCCATGCAATAGATTGTTCTATTCTGGTGAATTATGTAAAAACCTACAAACAAAACGTTAACTGTCCTCTAAATAGTAGTGAGTGAGCATTCATTCCACGGCTGAACAGCTCACATTTTCTTCTCTTTTCTTACTTTTTCTTTTTGTGCAAAGCCTCAGACACTGGATGGTAAATATATGAATGTTGTCTGCAGCTTGCTGACACTGCCTTGCAGTATTTGTGGGTTAATGAAGTTCAAGTTTTTTTTTTATAACAGTATTAAACAGCAAATAGCTACCACCCACTGCAATTTGGAGCCTAATGCATACACATACAGTACATGATCCCAATATAGCTACTTACTGGGATCAAGTCTCAGGGCCTGTCTTGCTGGATACCATTGAGGATCTGAGCAGACACACGCACACACACACACACACACACACATACACACACACACAGGGTTGGACAGAGCTGGCATTGCAAACCCAGATTTTGGGCTTCAGGCCCAATAATAATTAATCACAATGGAATAATGTTGATCTCGGCTGCTCTGATGCATTCTAACACAGACAGAACTTCTTCAGGCTTCAGAGGACTAAACAAGACATTGGGCCTCATTCACCAAGGAATTCACCACCTTTTGTTGAGATAAGGTTTATCACGGTAGTGAATGGAATCCAATGTTGCCCGTTAGCTTGCTGTGAGTAAAGGTGAGCCAACAAAAAAACAACACATCCCAATTACTTCTTGTGGCCTGTGTATTCACAACAAGTACAAATAGCAATGCGGATTAAGATTTTGATTTGGGACTATATTGGGTGGAAGCACAGCCGAAGCGCTGCTACATGGGTGCAGAGATCACACAAAACAATGCATGCACTGAGACAAAAAATGTGTTGGCCCACCTATTTACAGCTAGGGGAGACCATGATAAACCCTATTAGAACAAACGGTGGCGTGTCCCTTTAAGAACAAATGGGTTCTTAACCCCCACTTACGCAGTTTTCACAAAGATTCTGGCATTCACCAATGTTTTCTTATTTAAGATTTGTTCTTAGGTAAGAACAGAATCTATCTATCTATCTATCTATCTATCTATCTATCTATCTATCTATCTATCTATCTATCTATCTATCTATCTATCTATCTATCTATCTATCTATCTATCTATCTATCTATCTATCTATCTATCTATCTATCTATCTATCTATCTATCCATCCATCCATCCATCCATCCATCTATCTATCTATCTATCTATCTATCTATCTATCTATCTATCTATCTATCTATCTATCTATCTATCTATCTATCTATCTATCTATCTGATTTTACACATAATTATACGCTTGTTTGTTTCAATAAATACACACTACTGCTTATTTATAAAGCACTTTGAATTGCCATTGTGTATGAATTGTGCTAGGCCTATATAGATAAACTTCCCTTGCTTTGCCTTCAATTCACATCAATTACTGTATATTATCCAATAATAAGTGATTGATCGCGCTATTAATAGCTATAGCTATCTTTTTTTTTGCCTCAGATTTCAGATCAACCTTCTCCGGATCCAGTGTTCACTGCATGAGTAACTGCATTCCATGCATCGGTTTTATTTGCTGCATTGTATCCACTGCTAACGCTACTAAATATGATGTCTTATTTTTCGTTAAAGTCTTGCAGCGTCTTTTGGACTTTTTTCTGCACACGACACGGCCCTGCCATCTCATGCCCTTTTATGGGAATTAACGGGGCATTTCTTGGGATTCATCATTCTGAGAAAATACCTACGAACAATTCTGCTGTTTGAGAACAAGAGACTTTTGCTACGGTCTTCCTTAAGAACATATTTAAGAGAAAACGTAGGAAGATATTGGTGAATGAGGCCCATTGTTTGTGACAGGATATCTCTCTGGTGAAGTGGTGTGATACAATACACTGTGATATGATTCACTCAATACCAAAGCAGGGTTATTATTCATCATTTTATCTAAGAACCATACCAAATCAAGTTTATACATCAATATGTAATATCAGGTTTTATACAAGTGAACCACAGTATCATACAAGACATTTTTATTTGACTGTCAGGGATCAAGTGAAAACATGAAGGTCAGCAAAAAAAAAGGAACCAAAAAACAAGATGGACACCCAGGCTCATCAAACTCATTCATTTATGTAAAAACTGCATATGAACACTCACATGATTTGTGAAAAAGGCTCTTGATGTCTCCTATTGTTGAGTAGGGCTCCACCTGAATGGGATATTAACATCAAGTATGTACTTAATATATTATCAGTGGAAAGGTTGACAGTGTTTCTTGTGTTACATTACAAACTGTGCAGCCAAACATTGATTTAACCCACAGTGTCATGTCAGATTCTTATGGAGACCACTAAAATTCTAACAATACCACATATGTCAGGCTGAATTTTGCGGGACTTTATCTACAGTAAAATAGTCATTGTTGTCCATCTGGGGTTTGAATAATTGACTCTGTGTAAATCATAATATAGTTTTAATGAAGAGTTGGAACAAGCTGATAGAGAATATCAATGATCAGATTGTTGAAGAAGATTATTTTTACACCCTTAAAAGTGACATGACATGGTGCTCTTTGGATCTTAGTGATCCTTAATACTGTATCTGAAGTCTCTTTTATATAGACCTTAGTGTTCCCCTAATACTGTATCTGAAGTCTCTTTTATATAGACCTTAGTGGTCCTTAATACTGTATCTGAAGTCTCTTTTATATAGACCTTAGTGGTCCCCTAATACTGTATCTGAAGTCTCTTTTATATAGACCTCAGTAGTCCCCTAAAACTGTATCTGAAGTCTCTTTTATATAGACCTTAGTGGTCCCCTAATACTGTATCTGAAGTCTCTTTTATATAGACCTTAGTGGTCCCCTAATACTGTATCTGAAGTCTCTTTTATATAGACCTTAGTGGTCCCCTAATACTGTATCTGAAGTCTCTTTTATATAGACCTTAGTGGTCCCCTAATACTGTATCTGAAGTCTCTTTTATATAGACCTTAGTGGTCCCCTAATACTGGGAGAACGCATTTTAATGTTAAAAAACCTTATAAAGTGACATTTTCATGCCATGGGACCTTTAAAGCTACCCGATGATAAAAAAGGGGGTAGACATGTTGTCGTGGCAGTTTCTCAGCATACCTTATCTAAAAAACAAAGGTGCTCTTTCGTGCTGGCATCCACGATCCTCACCTGAAGAAACCAAAAGATGTACCACCTTTTTAAAGCACAACACAAAGACAATACGTTTCACAAAAAAACATTTGACAGATTTTCATTCAAGGCTCACATTAATTCAGAATGTGTTAAATGTGATACTGGTCTGGCCCTGTTTTCACATCCTTCTCTCAGAAATTGCGGTAAAAAATGTACCAGAATGATGGAGGTATATGTATTTGTGTCTAAATGTGACTCAATATGTATCTCAATTACACAATATTTATATACACCTTTACTGATTTATGTAAGCAAGTTTTCTCATAAGCCCCCCATCACTTTATCTTCTTCAATAAACCACCTCTTAGCCTCTTTAAAACACAAAACATTCATGATATTGACACTAATAGAACATACATGGTTATAACTACATGTAACCTGGTGCACATATATGTCTACATATTGGCTGTTCTGTAAACTGCTACTCCTGCAAGAGCAAGCAGGGATTATAGGAAATCTCAATTAAAAAAATTCAAATAACAGCGCCTTTACAGTATATGATAGACAACTGGAAAGAAAACAAATGCCCGCATGAAATGAAAGCAATATGATTCCTTATGTTTCTTGACTTAGCCATAGCAATGTGAGTAAAACATAAATGAACCTACTGTAATTCCAAGTGTGTCCAGTGTTCCTGATCAAGTACAGTAATGTCAATGAATAATGAAGCTGCTTGAGTCTGGTAGGAACGGGAAAAAGGGATTCTTGTTGTCCTGCTGCCCTTTTGCACAAGTGCTGTTCATCTTAATTAGACCATGTCAGTGGTGATGTACAGCATGTGTAAGGAGGATGGTGGGTGGCGGCCCCCAGTTTGCCCTGAAAGCAATCCTTACTATGCTGCTCAGCAGAGCTGTCGTAGCTTAATTGGTTCTCTTACTGGACAGTGTTATAACCCGCTAATGGATACCTAAAGATTTGCTGAGTGCACAGTTGAGAGAGAGAGAGCAAGAGAGATAGAGTGCGAGAGAGAGAGAACTCTATACCATCTGCTGTTTGCCTTTGTAAAAACACAAGTATGGTAAGTCTTTTAATCTTGTGCCTAGACTTATTTTACAATATTCTAGTCATTTCTTGATTTGTTTCAGTAGCACCTCAACCTTCACAAAATTCAATTACATTTTAAAATAACAAATTGACACGCCCAGGCTTTACTCGCAACCAGCAAAACCTCCCAATGCAGTGACATTTCCACACAAAAATAGCTTGCAACACACTTCACTACACTTCTAGATTTAGAATACGAGTATTCCATCTTGTCAGTCTTGGCTGTGTGTGTTAATGCTTTGCAGGATCTGAGCATGACAGCATGCTGACGTCTCAGTTAAGGGCGTCCTGGGAGATGGGTTTGTTTTGCTTTCAATCTGCTTACCTTCCCAACTGCATTCTGGGGGCACATGTTGATGCATCTGCGTGTTCACTAAAAGCATCAAGGGTGCCATTAGGGCTGGGAGCTATGGAACAGTGTGCACTCGGTTGGGCTGTGTCCTTGTAAATGTGATTAGCAGACGCCCCTGTCCTCTCAGGCGAACACAGCTGACAGCAGAACACGTGTGAATGCGTGTAAGGGCTTTGTGTAGTTGAAGGGGAAATAAAGTATTTTTTAAATTGAACATATATATTTGTAAACAAAGTGTAATTTTAAAAATGTACCGGACATTATCCGGTTTGTTCTTTTCACCGTATGCTGCTTTATGCTGGATAGCAACTGAATAGGGACAGCAGATGTAAAATAGCCTTTTGGCTAATTCTGGCACATTTTACATTTTATATGTATTATAAGTGTGCATTGTCCCTGTTAAATAAACATGAAATAAATAAGTTTTTGGCCATTGTAGGTCCACTTAATGGATTTGCTGATGAATGTAATGGCTGATGTTCAAACACCACTCATACTATTGAAGCCGGTTAGCTGTGTAGCTGCCCAGCGTACCAATGTCCTTTTAGATTTTCTCTTTCAGTGAAGGGAAGTAATCTACTGTAAACATCTGACTCTTTACATGCTGCCAATTGAGGTCTGCCTTAAATGCAACTTGCAAATAATACTATATATGGATGAGAGATGGACGAAGATGCCATCATGCTCTGAAAGATGACCGTCAGCTAAGATGTGGTTGTGCAAAATAGCAGAGCTGAATTTCCTGTGGTGTTCCATTAAAAATTATAAAGTCTTTATTTTCATTAGTTGGAAGTTTTGTAAATGATGCTTGTTTGAATCTGATTTCAAGTGCAAAGATGGGTGCTAAGCCTTCAAAAGATCTTGTATTCATTGGACAGTTAGATGAGAAGATAGAAGCGACTCTTATGTGTGGCTATGCAAGATAAATTGGCTCTGTTGTCCCTCCAATTTCTACGCTCTGTTGTTTTGTACATTCAGTGACCTTTTAGAGTTGCTAGTAGGAGGATTTTGTTAGCGGCAGTGGTGTAGTGTAGTTTCTTGGGGTGAATTTACTGTAATTCTTCTCTCCCAGCTTCATACTCGCCCATCGCAGAGCGACGAGTCCCAGAGCGACAACCCTATACGTTTTTTTGTAGCGTTACCATGAATAGAATCTGCCTCATCTGGCTCACTTTTTGTAGTTTCTGTAACGTTCATGTCTGATGCAATGTCACCCGAAGAGACAGTACTGCTTCATGGGCGGGCTTACCAAAACACTGAAAGAGCGGAGTGAAAAGTTTGATTTTGTTGTTCCTATGTGTGTGTGTGTGTGTGTGAGTGTGTGTGTGTTTGGGGGGGGGGATTTATGAACGAAAGTGTGAAGGTCACATAAACAATCTGCAATATGTAACGTTATCATGGCGCTTTTGTAAGTAAGTATACGGAACTCCTTGACGTGCGTGTCACGCAGACTACACCACTGGTTTCCCCAGTTTCTGGTCCTTAGGCTAAGCTAAGCTAAGCTAAGATAAGCTAAGCTAAGCTAAGCTGCTGCACCTGGCTGTAGATTCATACTTAGCATAACAGAGAATTGCATCAATGTTCTTATCTAAACTTGGTATCAATTTTCTCATTTAAACTCAGGCTTGAAAAATGTATATATATTCTCATAAACCATTTAAATATTTGTTAATTTGCCATGCAGCCTTTATGTAACAGTTACTGAGAGCATGGCACACATCCCAGAGCATGTTGTAAATTAACTTGGATGTAATGGCCTGCTGCTGCACTCAGTTACTTCTTCATCAGTTCTCTTGGAAAACCTCGTGAGACAAGACTGAAGGCAAGAGAAAAATCATGAAAACAAATCCAGCTCAGTTGTCTTTCCTCTGACACACAACTTGGGCTTCAGAAAGTCTAATGACACTGTAAACTTCCTCCGTGTTTTTCTTTTTAATTTAGCAAGCTATCATTTTTGATCCATTGCTGTCTTATCAGGCTGCCGTGTATTTTAATAGGCACGATTTAGCTTTAAAAGGACCTCTTAACGTGTTGTTGTTAATGCCTGAGGACATGAATGTCAACATGTGGTAGTTTGTTAGCTGGACGAATATGCTTTTATGGTCAATTTATTGTTATTTGCAACAACAAAAAAGCCTCTGGAGATGTTTCCAAGAATCTAAATCATTAAAAACTGTGATGAAGAAGAAATTGTGTCTTAATTCATTCAGTAATGCATCCTGTGGCTGGTAGCTTAATACTGTACATACTTACCTCAAAAAAGGTGGTCCGGCTCATGGTGGTGGATTGTTATTACGTCCTCTTTGTACAGTGAAACATCAGTATAAGCAAACATAACACACACACGCACACACACAAACACACTCACGCACAAACACACACACACACACACATACACACAGACACTTGTTCCTCACACACACATACAGAAATAGTTCCTCTCCTTTCGAGGACAATCCCTGGACTGACCCCTTATTATTCCAAGCCTCCTTCTTTCTCTCTCTCTCTCTCTCTCTCTCTCTCTCTCTCTGAGATAATGCTGGGACACAGAATCACTAGAGGCACTCTAGAAACCCTGCACATGCTCGCCCCCCCTACTTTATTGCTGCTTCCTCCTGCATTCCCCTCAATCTCTTTTTTTTCCAGTTTGTATCTTTGGAGAAAAGCACTTGGCAGGGTGACTAGGGTGTGTTATAGGGTGTGTTATACTGCACCTGTTACTTGTCAACAACATGACTGTCTGCATTCAAACAACTCACTTTGGAGCAATGTTATCAGTTTCTCCCTGAGAAATGGACATTTTCTAATTTTTTTAAGTACAGTAGGTTGAAAAAAGTTACAAAACTAGTATATTATGATGGTAAAGTAATTGTCAAAACAAGTGATGAAAAAGTCATAGTATGTCAAAAAAAAGTCATAGTATAGTAAGTCAAAAAAGTGATGAAAAAGTCATAGTATAGTACGTAGAAAAAAATGTTACCTGATATTATAATATGTCGAAAAGAGATAGTACACTATGTTGAATAAAGTCATTGTATAGTATATTGAAAAAAGTCATAGTATAGAAGGTTGAAAAAGAAATAAAAAAGCCTTAGTATATTAGTATAGTATGTTCAAAAAGAGAAAGAAAGTCGAAAAAAAAGCCATGAATCGGTACAGACACAGTAGACGAGGTGGCCGAGTGGTTAACTATGTTAGCCATAGGTGAAAAAAGTATAGTATAGTATCTCTTAGTATAATATGTCAAAAATAGTAATATAAAAAAATCATAGTATAGTATGTCAAAACAAGTGATGAAAAAGTCATAGTATGTCAAAAATAGTAATATAAAAAGCCATAGTATAGTATGTCAAAAAAGTGATAAAGAAGCCATATGTCAAAAAAAAGTTATCAAAAAAGTCATAGTATAGTATGTCAAAAAAATGATAAAAAGCCATAGTATAATATATCAAATATAGTATAGAATAGTATGTTGAAAAATGTTATAGGAAAGCCATAGTATAGTATGTCAAAAATAGTAATATAAAAAGCCATAGTATAGATGCCATAGATGTTATAGAAAAGACATAGTTGAAAAAGTGATGTAAAAGCCATAGTATAATATGTCAAAAATAGTAATATAAAAAGCCATAGTATAGATGCCATAGATGTTATAGAAAAGACATAGTTGAAAAAGTGATGTAAAAGCCATAGTATAATATGTCAAAAATAGTAATATAAAAAGCCATAGTATAGTATGTCAAAAAATGATTAAGAAGTCATAGTATAGTATGTTGAAAAAAAGTTATTAAAAAAGTCATAGTATAGTATATAAAAAAAAATGATAAAAAAGCCATAGTATAATATGTCAAAAATAGTAATATAAAAAAGTCATAGTATAGTAAGTCAAAGAAGTGATGAAAAAGCAAGTAGTATAGTATAGTAAGTAGAACTTTTTTTTACCTGATATTATAGTATGTCGAAAAGAGTGATGAAAACCCAATAGTACACTATGTCGAATAAATTCATAGTATAGTACGTTGAAAAAAGTCATAGTATAGTAGGTTGAAAAAGTAATAAAAACGCAATAGTATATTATCTCAAAAAAGTGGTAAAAAAAGTATAGTATGTATGTATAAAAAGCCTTAAATCGGTACAGACTGAGTAGACGAGGTGGCAGAGTGGTTAAGGCGATGGACTGCTAATCCATTGTGCCCAAGCGTGGGTTAGAATCCCATCCTCGTCGTAATAGTGTGTTATACTGTTACTTTACTTGTTAGGGTGTGTTATACTGTTACTTGTCAGCAACCACCATAGTATACCATGTCAAAAGAACTTGACAAAAGTATGTTAGGTCGATAAAAGTATGTATGTATATAGTATGTCAAAGAAGTCATAGTATAGTATGTCAAAAATAGTAATATAAAAAGTCATTGTATATTGAAAAAATCATAGTATAGTACATAGAAAAAAATGTTACCTAATATTATAGTATGTCAAAAAGAGTGATGAAAACGCGATAGTACACTATGTCGAATAAAGTCATAGTATAGTAGGTTGAAAAAGTAATAAAAAAGCCATAGTACAGTATGTCAAAAAAGTGGTAAAAAAAAGTATAGTATGTATGTTGAGATAGAAAGCCATATTATAGTAAGTCGAACAAAGTGGTGAAAAAATGGAGAAACATTAATGAGCCATACTATACTATGGCTCATTAATGACTTTTTTGACATACTATTCTATGACTTTTTTATATTACTATTTTTGACATACTATGACTTTTTCATCACTTGTTTTGACATACTATACTATGGCTTTCCTATAACATTTTTCGACATAATGTACTATGGCTGTTTTTAGATTAGTATTTTTGACATACTATACTATGGTTCATTAATGACTTTTTTCGTCATGTGTTACTATGACTTTTGTCAAGTTTTTTTGACATGGTATACTATGGTGGTTGTTGACAAGTAACAGTATAACACACCCTAACAAGTAAAGGAACAGTAAAACACACTAGTACAACGAAGATGGGATTCGAACCCACGCGTGCAGAGCACAATGGATTAGCAGTCCATCGTCTTAACCACTCGGCCTACTGTGTCTATACCAATTCATGGCTTTTCTCCATTTTTTCACCACTTTGTTTGACTTACTATAATATGGCTTTCTATCTCTTTTTCAACTTACATACATACTACACTTTTTTTTTACCACTTTTTTGACATAATATACTATGACTTCTTTGTCACTTTTTTGATATAATATACTATGGCTTTTTTATTACTTTTTCAAACTACTAGACTATGACATTATTCGACATAGTGTACTATCGCGTTTTCATCACTCTTTTCGACATAGTATAATATCAGGTAACATTTTTTTCGACATACTTTACTATGACTTCTTTGTCACTTTTTTGACATACTATACTATGACTTTTTTATATTACACTTGTTTTGACATACTATGCTATGGCTTTTTCATAATTTTTTTGACATACTATACTATGACTTTTTTTCGACATACTATACTATGACTTCTTTATCACTTTTTGACATACTATACTATTACTTTTTATATTACTATTTTTGACATACTATAATACATACATAGTTTTTACTATCACTTTTTCGACCTAATATACTATGACTTTTGTCAAGTTTTTTTGACATACTATACTATGACTTTTTAATAAATTTTTTCGAAATACTATACTATGACTTCTTTGTCACTTTTTGACATAATATACTATGGCTTTTTTATTACTTTTTCAACCTACTAGACTATGACATTATTCGACATAGTGTACTATCACGTTTTCATCACTCTTTTCGACATAGTATAATATCAGGTAACATTTTTTCGACATACTTTACTATGACTTCTTTGTCACTTTTTGACATACTATACTATGACTTTTTATATTACTATTTTTGACATATTATACTATGGCTTTTTATAATTTTTTGACATACTATACTATGACTTCTTTAATACATTTTTTCGACATACTATACTATGACTTCTTTATCACTTTTTGACATACTATACTATGACCTTTTATATTACTATTTTTGACATATTATACTATGGCTTTTTATAATTTTTTGACATACTATACTATGACTTTTTTCGACATACTATACTATGACTTCTTTATCACTTTTTTAACATACTATACTATGACTTTTTATATTACTATTTTGACATACTATAATACATACATACTTTTTACTATCACTTTTTCGACCTAATATACTATGACTTTTGTCAAGTTTTTTTGACATACTATACTATGACTTTTTAATAAATTTTTTCGACATACTATACTATGACTTCTTTGTCACTTTTTTGACATAATATACTATGGCTTTTTTATTACTTTTTCAACCTACTAGACTATGACATTATTCGACATAGTGTACTATCACGTTTTCATCACTCTTTTCGACATAGTATAATATCAGGTAACATTTTTTCGACATACTTTACTATGACTTCTTTGTCACTTTTTGACATACTATACTATGACTTTTTATATTACTATTTTTGACATATTATACTATGGCTTTTTATAATTTTTGACATACTATACTATGACTTCTTTAATACATTTTTTCGACATACTATACTATGACTTCTTTATCACTTTTTGACATACTATACTATGACCTTTTATATTACTATTTTTGACATATTATACTATGGCTTTTTATAATTTTTTGACATACTATACTATGACTTTTTTCGACATACTATACTATGACTTCTTTATCACTTTTTTAACATACTATACTATGACTTTTTATATTACTATTTTTGACATACTATAATACATACATACTTTTTACTATCACTTTTTCGACCTAATATACTATGACTTTTGTCAAGTTTTTTGACATACTATACTATGACTTTTTAATAAATTTTTTCAACATACTTTACTATGACTTCTTTGTCACTTTTTGACATAATATACTATGGCTTTTTTATTACTTTTTCAACCTACTAGACTATGACATTATTCGACATAGTGTACTATCGCGTTTTCATCACTCTTTTCGACATAGTATAATATCAGGTAACATTTTTTCGACATACTTTACTATGACTTCTTTGTCACTTTTTGACATACTATACTATGACTTTTTATATTACTATTTTTGACATATTATACTATGGCTTTTTATAATTTTTGACATACTATACTATGACTTTTTAATACATTTTTTCGACATACTATACTATGACTTCTTTATCACTTTTTGACATACTATACTATGACTTTTTATATAACTATTTTTGACATATTATACTATGGCTTTTTTATAATTTTTTTGACATACTATACTATGACTTCTTTAAAGTAAAGTACAAGTATAACACTCTAGTACGACGAGGATGGGATTCGAACCCATGCGTGCAGAGCACAATGGATTAGCAGTCCATCGCCTTAACCACTCGGCCACCTCGTCTACTGCATATTTATGTTTTCATCACTCTTTTCGACATAGTATAATATCAGGTAACATACTATGACTTCTTTATTACTTTTTTGACATACTATACTATGACTTTTTTATATTACACTTGTTTTGACATACTATGCTATGGCTTTTTCATAATTTTTTTGACATACTATACTATGACTTTTTTTCGACATACTATACTATGACTTCTTTATCACTTTTTTGACATACTATACTATGACTTTTTTATATTACTATTTTTGACATACTATAATACATACATACTTTTTTACTATCACTTTTTCGACCTAATATACTATGACTTTTGTCAAGTTTTTTTGACATACTATACTATGACTTTTTAATAAATTTTTTCGACATACTATACTATGACTTCTTTGTCACTTTTTTGACATAAGATACTATGGCTTTTTATTACTTTTTCAACCTACTAGACTATGACATTATTCGACATAGTGTACTATCGCGTTTCATCACTCTTTTCGACATAGTATAATATCAGGTAACATTTTTTCGACATACTTTACTATGACTTCTTTGTCACTTTTTGACATACTATACTATGACTTTTTATATTACTATTTTTGACATATTATACTATGGCTTTTTATAATTTTTGACATACTATACTATGACTTCTTTAATACATTTTTTCGACATACTATATTATGACTTCTTTATCACTTTTTGACATACTATACTATGACTTTTTATATTACTATTTTTGACATATTATACTATGGCTTTTTTATATTACTATTTTTGACATGTTATACTATGGCTTTTTATAATTTTTGACATACTATACTATGACTTTTTCGACATACTATACTATGACTTCTTTATCACTTTTAACATACTATACTATGACTTTTTATATTACTATTTTTGACATACTATAATACATACATACTTTTTACTATCACTTTTTCGACCTAATATACTATGACTTTTGTCAAGTTTTTGACATACTATACTATGACTTTTTAATAAATTTTTTCAACATACTATACTATGACTTCTTTGTCACTTTTTGACATAATATACTATGGCTTTTTTATTACTTTTTCAACCTACTAGACTATGACATTATTCGACATAGTGTACTATCGCGTTTTCATCACTCTTTTCGACATAGTATAATATCAGGTAACATTTTTTCGACATACTTTACTATGACTTCTTTGTCACTTTTTGACATACTATACTATGACTTTTTATATTACTATTTTTGACATATTATACTATGGCTTTTTATAATTTTTTGACATACTATACTATGACTTTTTAATACATTTTTTTCGACATACTATACTATGACTTCTTTATCACTTTTTTGACATACTATACTATGACTTTTTTATATTACTATTTTTGACATATTATACTATGGCTTTTTTATAATTTTTTTGACATACTATACTATGACTTCTTTAAAGTAAAGTACAAGTATAACACTCTAGTACGACGAGGATGGGATTCGAACCCATGCGTGCAGAGCACAATGGATTAGCAGTCCATCGCCTTAACCACTCGGCCACCTCGTCTACTGCATATTTATGTTTTCATCACTCTTTTCGACATAGTATAATATCAGGTAACATACTATGACTTCTTTATTACTTTTTTGACATACTATACTATGACTTTTTTATATTACACTTGTTTTGACATACTATGCTATGGCTTTTTCATAATTTTTTGACATACTATACTATGACTTTTTCGACATACTATACTATGACTTCTTTATCACTTTTTGACATACTATACTATGACTTTTTATATTACTATTTTTGACATACTATAATACATACATACTTTTTACTATCACTTTTTCGACCTAATATACTATGACTTTTGTCAAGTTTTTTTGACATACTATACTATGACTTTTTAATAAATTTTTTCGACATACTATACTATGACTTCTTTGTCACTTTTTTGACATAAGATACTATGGCTTTTTATTACTTTTTCAACCTACTAGACTATGACATTATTCGACATAGTGTACTATCGCGTTTTCATCACTCTTTTCGACATAGTATAATATCAGGTAACATTTTTTCGACATACTTTACTATGACTTCTTTGTCACTTTTTTGACATACTATACTATGACTTTTTATATTACTATTTTTGACATATTATACTATGGCTTTTTTATAATTTTTTGACATACTATACTATGACTTCTTTAATACATTTTTTCGACATACTATATTATGACTTCTTTATCACTTTTTGACATACTATACTATGACTTTTTATATTACTATTTTTGACATATTATACTATGGCTTTTTATATTACTATTTTTGACATGTTATACTATGGCTTTTCATAATTTTTGACATACTATACTATGACTTTTTTCGACATACTATACTATGACTTCTTTATCACTTTTTGACATACTATACTATGACTTTTTATATTACTATTTTTGACATACTATAATACATACATACTTTTTACTATCACTTTTTCGACCTAATATACTATGACTCTTGTCAAGTTTTTTTGACATACTATACTATGACTTTTTAATAAATTTTTTCAACATACTATACTATGACTTCTTTGTCACTTTTTTGACATAATATACTATGGCTTTTATTACTTTTTCAACCTACTAGACTATGACATTATTCGACATAGTGTACTATCGCGTTTTCATCACTCTTTTCGACATAGTATAATATCAGGTAACATTTTTTCGACATACTTTACTATGACTTCTTTGTCACTTTTTTGACATACTATACTATGACTTTTTATATTACTATTTTTGACATATTATACTATGGCTTTTTATAATTTTTTGACATACTATACTATGACTTCTTTAATACATTTTTTCGACATACTATACTATGACTTCTTTATCACTTTTTGACATACTATACTATGACTTTTTATATTACTATTTTTGACATATTATACTATGGCTTTTTTATATTACTATTTTTGACATGTTATACTATGGCTTTTTATAATTTTTTGACATACTATACTATGACTTTTTTCGACATACTATACTATGACTTCTTTATCACTTTTTAACATACTATACTATGACTTTTTATATTACTATTTTTGACATACTATAATACATACATACTTTTTACTATCACTTTTTCGACCTAATATACTATGACTTTTGTCAAGTTTTTGACATACTATACTATGACGTTTTTAATAAATTTTTTCAACATACTATACTATGACTTCTTTGTCACTTTTTTGACATAATATACTATGGCTTTTTTATTACTTTTTCAACCTACTAGACTATGACATTATTCGACATAGTGTACTATCGCTTTTCATCACTCTTTTCGACATAGTATAATATCAGGTAACATTTTTTCGACATACTTTACTATGACTTCTTTGTCACTTTTTGACATACTATACTATGACTTTTTTATATTACTATTTTTGACATATTATACTATGGCTTTTTATAATTTTTTTGACATACTATACTATGACTTCTTTATCACTTTTTTGACATACTATACTATGACTTTTTTTCGACATACTATACTATGACTTCTTTATCACTTTTTTGACATACTATACTATGACTTTTTTATATTACTATTTTTGACATATTATACTATGGCTTTTTTATAATTTTTTTGACATACTATACTATGACTTTTTTATATTACTATTTTTGACATATTATACTATGGCTTTTTTATAATTTTTCTGACATACTATACTATGACTTTTTTTCAACATACTATACTATGACTTCTTTAAAGTAAAGTACAAGTAAAGTAACAGTATAACACTCTAGTACGACGAGGATGGGATTCGAACCCACGCGTGCAGAGCACAATGGATTAGCAGTCCATCGCCTTAACCACTCGGCCACCTCGTCTACTGCATATTTATGTTTTCATCACTCTTTTCGACATAGTATAATATCAGGTAACATTTTTTTCTACGTACTATACTATGACTTCTTTATACTTTTTTGACATACTATAATACATACATACTTTTTTACTATCACTTTTTCGACCTAATATACTATGACTTTTGTCAAGTTTTTTTGACATACTATACTATGACTTCTTTGTCACTTTTTTGATATAATATACTATGGCTTTTTTATATTACTAATTTTGACATACTATAACTTTTTCATCACTTGTTTTGACATACTATACTATGGCTTTCCTATAACATTTTTCGACATAATGTACTATGGCTGTTTTTAGATTAGTATTTTTGACATACTATACTATGGCTCATTAATTACTTTTTTGACATACTATAATACATACATACTTTTTTACTGTCACTTTTTCGACCTAATATGATATGAAAAAGTCATAGTATAGTATGTCAAAAAAGTGACAAAGAAGTCATAGTATGTCGAAAAAAATGTTACTGTTAAAATGTTAAATGTTATAACTTTTTCATCACTTGTTTTGACATAATATAATATGGCTTTCCTATAACATTTTTCGACATAATGTACTATGGCTGTTTTTATATTAGTATATATGACATACTATAGCAGTCCATCGCCTTAAACACTCGGCCACCTCTTCTACTGCATATTTATGTTTTCATCACTCTTTTCGACATAGTATAATATCAGGTAAAATTCTTTTCTACGTACTATACTATGACTTCTTTATCACTTTTTTTGACATACTATACTATGACTTTTTTATATTACTATTTTTGACATGTTATACTATGGCTTTTTTATAATTTTTTTGACATACTATACTATGACTTCTTTATCACTTTTTTGACATACTATACTATGACTTTTTTAATACATTTTTTTCGACATACTATACTATGACTTCTTTATCACTTTTTTGACATACTATACTATGACTTTTTTATATTACTATTTTTGACATATTATACTATGGCTTTTTTATAATTTTTTTGACATACTATACTATGACTTTTTTTATACATACTATACTATGACTTCTTTAAAGTAAAGTACAAGTATAATACTCTAGTACGACGAGGATGGGATTCGAACCCATGCGTGCAGAGCACAATGGATTAGCAGTCCATCGCCTTAACCACTCGGCCACTCGTCTACTGCATATTTATGTTTTCATCACTCTTTTCGACATAGTATAATATCAGGTAACATACTATGACTTCTTTATTACTTTTTTGACATACTATACTATGACTTTTTTATATTACACTTGTTTTGACATACTATGCTATGGCTTTTTCATAATTTTTTGACATACTATACTATGACTTTTTTCGACATACTATACTATGACTTCTTCATCACTTTTTGACATACTATACTATGACTTTTTATATTACTATTTTTGACATACTATAATACATACATACTTTTTACAATCACTTTTTCGACCTAATATACTATGACTTTTGTCAAGTTTTTGACATACTATACTATGACTTTTTAATACATTTTTTCGACATACTATACTATGACTTCTTTGTCACTTTTTGACATAATATACTATGGCTTTTATTACTTTTTCAACCTACTAGACTATGACATTATTCGACATAGTGTACTATCGCGTTTTCATCACTCTTTTCGACATAGTATAATATCAGGTAACATTTTTTTCGACATACTTTACTATGACTTCTTTGTCACTTTTTTGACATACTATACTATGACTTTTTTATATTACTATTTTTGACATATTATACTATGGCTTTTTTATAATTTTTTTGACATACTATACTATGACTTCTTTAACCCTTGTGTTGTCCTTCGGGTCCCCGGGACCCACGGCATTGTCCTTCGGGTCCCCGGGACCCTTGACGTTGTCCTTCGGTTCCCTGGGACCCTTGACGTTGTCCTTCGGGTCCCTCTAACCCTTGTGTTGTCCTTCGGGTCCCCGGGACCCGTGCAGTTTTTACCCATTGTAATGGTGGTACACAATTGGACACGGAATCCGGGGTTTTGACAAGCATTCATTTTATTCATCTGCAGTAATGTGTATCTGTGTACAATTGGGTAAGGCTCCTAAACAGTTTAGGGCAACACTGACGTTCAGACGCTGAGGCTACGTATGTACGTAGCCAACCTTTCGGCTAAGTTCACACTTCTGATCAGACGCAGAGTTGCATACACAGTTTCCACGTACACAAACGTGTCACGGGTCACATGGTCTGTGAGTACGTCAACAAGGTCGCTCACACTTGTGATACGTTCAGATTTGTAGGGCGGCAGACGCAGCATCCACACAAACCTTATGAAAGAGTCTTCGCTGAGGTCTTTGAGTGTCTCAAACACCTTCATCCTGACCTGAGCCGCATTCCCTCGGATGGCAGAGCCATATCCAGCAAGAGTAACATCTCCGCGTGGACGTGTCATTTGGCCATGGACGCCGCGAAGCCTTTCCACCAGATCGTTGCGACTTATGCGCTCCAGCAGGATGAGCAAGACGCCGCGCTTTGTCTTTGTAGCGCTGCACGATAGCGTCTGCTATCTGGGTTCTATGAGTCAGTGGATCCAAAGTGGCACGACTGACAGGTGGTTGATCGTAGACGTGTATGTCAAGCATGACAAACTTGAGCCTGCTAATATCTTTGGTGGTCAACTCATCCAACATTGCGAGTACATCGTGAGCTACCTCGGTGCAGCCGCAGCGGTTCCACCGTGGTAGTTTTCCCAGGCGTCCATAAACGTTTCACACACAACGGACCCGTTCTTCCTCGCTACATCGATCATTGTCCTAGCCCTGTCCTGAGGGGATCTAATAGAATGGACGGAGTCCACCTGTTCTTGTGTCATCATCCCATGTTGAAAGAGAACATCGGCCACATGGTTCAATCTGCCTATGTCACTGGCCTGTATGTAGCTGGCTCTTTTTTGCTTGAGCATCTTGTCCATGGCGAGGTAATCTGTTTGTGTTGAGGGTATGTTGACCCACACACAGACAAAACACACAAGCGCAGATGAACAAGGTAAAGAAAAGGTTTAATCCAACAAAAACACAGATGAGGTACAGGTGGTGGTGGAGGTGTGGATGAGAGCAACAACGGAGCGGGTCTGAGGAAGCTGCATACGCCCACGGCGGAACACGGAAACTGTGACGAGACCAAAACAAGGTTAGTCAACGGCAAGGCTTGAGAGCAACGTGCACTGATGACGGGCCTAGTTACCACTTAGGGTTTAGTAACAAACTGGCGCTGAAGAGGTGGTCAGCCCGGGTTTATATACTGTGGAGATGGAATGATGGAGATGGATTGCAGCTGTGGAGACTGAATGATGGAGATGGTTTGCAGCTGTGCAGGAAGGTGGATGGAAATGTGTGGCCACGCCTCTGGACCAGGTTCCTCTAGCCCTTGTGTTGTCCTTCGGGTCCCGGGGACCGTGGTGTTGTCCTTCGGGTCCCCGGGACCCGTGGAATTGTCCTTCGGGTCCCTGGGACCCTTGACGTTGTCCTTTTGGGTCACCAGGACCCTTGACGTTGTCCTACGGGTTCCAGTGACCCGTGGCATTGTCCTTTTGGGTCCCCGGGACCCAGGGCATTGTCCTTATGTGTCCCTGGGCTCGAGTGGAAAGGGAGGTAAAAAAGAATAGAGAAACAAAGGCATTTGTTTGACATTATTCTACTAATTATTTTTATTACTCACACACACACACACACACACACACACACACACACACACACACAAACACACAATATACACACAATAGACACTTTAGACACATTTGTCTTGTCTTCTTGTTCTTGTCATTTTCTTTTTAACGTCATCTTGTTTCGGACCTGTGCACTTTTGCACGTGGCACGTTAGCACAGCCGGGCCAGAAGCTGCAGCATGGCCCGTCATTTGACACTGGAGTTGAAGCTGCATCGATTCTCTTGAGCGGCGGTGCCGTGCAAATGTCCCCGCTGAAGCCAAGGTACAAAACGGAGAAAAACCACAAGAGGACCAACGTATACACGACCACAGCAAAGAAAAAGACTACTGCTGCTACGATGACAACGACATCAAAGATGATGACCAAGGCCAAGTGGACATTGAAGTTCAAGACCAAGGAGGAGAACAGGTGAATGAAGAAGAAGAAGAAGAAGAAGAAGAAGAAGAAGAAGAAGAAGAAGAAGAGGGTGGACATGCAAGGGACGAAGAAGAAGAAGAAGACGAAGATGAAGAAGTAGTTGTAGAAGAAGACGAAGAAGAAGAAGACGAAGATGAAGAAGTAGATGTAGAAGAAGACAAAGAGGGTAGTGAAGACGAGGGGCAAGAGGAGGACAAGCAGAATGAGGAGACATTTGTGTCAAAAGATGGCAAAATCAAATGGTCCTCGAAAACGTGTCATCCCAGTGTCCCAAGAACTCACTGCCACGCCACCGAAGAGGACAAACCCAGCAAGAAAAGGACACGACAGACGCTGCTACTGATGCTGCTGCTGCTGCCGCCGACGCCGCGGCTGCTACTACTACAGCGCCTGACCCACAGAGTACGCCGCGGAACACGTCCACGACATAGTGTCTGCTTTGGCCTGTTTGTCACGCGGCAAATCAAGACATGGTTGTGGCCGCCACAAACCTCGAGGGTCAAAGGAGATGTGCCACAGGCGGCAAGTGGAAAGCGATGGACGTCACGGACCTGCGAGGCTACCTCGGGCTGCTGCTCCTCGCGTGTACCGGTCCCGCAACGAGGCCTTGAGAGCCTGTGGCACGAGGAGAGTGGCAGGGCCATTTTCCGCGCCACGATGCCAATCAAGCAGTTCCACGCGTACTCTAGACTGTTGCGATTCGGCGACCGAGAGTCAGAGCTGTCCGCCGAGCCTCGGACAAACTGGCGGCCGTCCGAGAGGTGTGGGCGAGTGGGCCGCGGCAGCTGCCTCGCCTCTACAACCCGGGCGCCGGCGTGACGGTGGACGAGCAGCTGGTGCCCTTTCGAGGTGTTGTATTTTTATTATTTATTTTTTGCTTGGTTGTTGTTTTTTGTACCTCTGCCGTACACTTGTCTTTCTTTGTGTGTGTGTGTGTGTGTGTGTGTGTTTGTGTGTGTGTGTGTGTGTGTGTTTATGTGTGTGTGTGTGTGTGTGTGTGTGTTTGTGTGTGTGTGTGTGTGTGTGTGTGTGTTGAATTTTTGTCTTCCATCTCTATCCATCGTGTTCCATCTTCTTGTTTGGACACGCCACTTTCACAAGGTCGCTGCGCCTTCCGCCGGTAAATGCCCAGCAAGCCTGCCCGGTACGGACTCAAGTCGTGGGTGGCCTGCGACGCCGGCTCCAGCTACGCACACATGCAGCTCTACACGGGCAGTCGGTGGCGGCACGCCCGAGAAAGAATCTGGGCTCCCGCGTGTTGCTGGACGTGACCGAGGGCCTGAGGGCCCGCTGGCGTGACGTGCGACAACTTTTTCACCTCCTACGCGCTGGCCCAGCGGCTGCTCGCCAGCGGTGCCTCACCGTGGTGGGCACGATGCAAAAACAAGCCCGAGCTGCCGGGCGTTGCTCGCCACCAAGGGCCGTGCGGTCTTCTCGTCCAAGTTTGCCTTCACGCCCGTCGCCACTCTGGTGTCCTACGTGCCCAAGAAGACAGGAACGTGGTGCTGCTGAGCACGCTGCACACGGGGATGCGGGCGTCGGCGCTGGCAGGCAAGCCAAACCCGACATCATCCTCCACTACAACCACACCAAGGGCGGGGTGGACAACCTGGACAAGCTTGTGGGCACGTACAGCTGCCGCAGGAGACAGCACGCTGGCCCCTCTCCGTTTCCACAACATCCTCGGCGTGTCCGCCTACAACGCCTTTGTGCTGTGGCGAGAGCTCAGGCCAGTGGATGCGCGGCAAGCTCAACAAGAGGAGGGCGTTCCTCGAGCAGTTGGGAAGGGCGCTTGTGAATCCGCTCATCGAGAGACGGCGGCGTCTGCCTCGCACGGAGGCGTCCGCCGCGCTTGTCGCAGCCTGGTCACGGCGAGCAGGTCCTGTGGTGGTGGTGGTGGTGGTGGCGATGGCGACAGCGCGGCGGTGGCACAGTCACAAGGGGCCTAGAGGAGCATGGGGATTCTGAACCGGACACACCGAGGGTGCAAAGCAAAAGGAAGCGGTGTCAGCTCTGTCCGGAGAGAAAGGACCGCAAATCACACATCGTTTGCGGTGGCTGCAAGAGATACATCTGTGGAAGCTGCATGCGGGCCTACTACTGTGCCGAGTGTGTTCGCCCGTAGGCTCTTGGCCCGTGTGGACGAGGCCCCGAACACACACACACACACACACACACACACACACACACACACACACACACACACAACCCTGGGTCCCAGGGACCCGAATGGCGAGGTTGGCCTCAAGGGTAGGAGAAAGATGACATCGAACAAGGATGGTGTCGACCCCGAGGATGGGGCGCCACGGCAGTTGTGGGACATACGTATAATGGCATGGAACATAAAACAGCGGGGTCTCTGAGACCCAAAGGATGAGGCCACGATGGTATTTGACATGGAATGAAAGTGGTGTCTCGGGATCCCGAAGCAGAACGGCTGGCTAGTACAGAAGGTCACATAAGCTAACCATGTCCCTGTGACACAAAGGACAATACAAGGGTTAACAGGACGATTCTGTTTTACAGTTGTCTGAAAAAGAGTAAAATATGGCTTTAACAGCCTGAAAAAGATGTCAAATATACTGTAGATTTACTTGGACATTTTAGCCTTTAATTTTAAAAACCTACATCAGAATGGTCCAATATTGACCGTGTGACACCATGGATATGTGATGTTTCTCTCAGACTTGGAATGAAGCTGGTTTAACAGGAGGATTCCGTTCTACAGTTGCATGAAAAAGAGTAAAATATGGCTTTAACAGCCTGAAAAAGATGTCAAATATACTGTAGATTTACTTGGACATTTTAGCCTTTAAATTTAAAATCATACATCAGAATGGTCCAATATTGACTGTGTGACACCATGGATATGTGATGTTTCTCGTAGACAAAGAATGAAGCTGGTTTAACAGGAGGATTCCATTCTACAGTTGCCTGAAAAAGAGTAAAATATGGCTTTAACAGCCTGAAAAAGATGTCAAATATACTGTAGATTTACTTGGACATTTTAGCCTTTAATTTTAAAATCCTACATCAGAATGGTCCGATATTACCTGTGTGTCACCATGGATATGTGATGTCTCACCCAGACTTGGAATGAAGCTGGTTTAACAGGAGGATTCCGTTCTACAGTTGCCTGAAAAAGAGTAAAATATGGCTTTAACAGCCTGAAAAAGATGTCAAATATACTGTAGATTTACTTGGACATTTTAGCCTTTAATTTTAAAATCCTACATCAGAATGGTCCGATATTGACTGTGTGACACCATGGATATGTGATGTTTCTCTCAGACTTGGAATGAAGCTGGTTTAACAGGAGGATTCCGTTCTACAGTTGCCTGAAAAAGAGTAAAATATGGCTTTAACAGCCTGAAAAAGATGTCAAATATACTGTAGATTTACTTGGACATTTTAGCCTTTAATTTTAAAATCCTACATCAGAATGGTCCGATATTGACTGTGTGACACCATGGATATGTGATGTTTCTCCAGACTTGGAATGAAGCTGGCTTAACAGGAGGATTCTGTTCTACAGTTGCCTGAAAAAGAGTAAAATATGGCTTTAACAGCCTGAAAAAGATGTCAAATATACTGTAGATTTACTTGGACATTTTAGCCTTTAATTTTAAAATCCTACATCAGAATGGTCCAATATTGACTGTGTGACACCATGGATATGTGATGTTTCTCTCAGACTTGGAATGAAGCTGGTTTAACAGGAGGATTCCGTTCTACAGTTGCCTGAAAAAGAGTAAAATATGGCTTTAACAGCCTGAAAAAGATGTCAAATATACTGTAGATTTACTTGGACATTTTAGCCTTTAATTTTAAAATCCTACATCAGAATGGTCCAATATTGACTGTGTGACACCATGGATATGTGATGTTTCTCTCAGACTTGGAATGAAGCTGGTTTAACAGGAGGATTCCGTTCTACAGTTGCCTGAAAAAGAGTAAAATATGGCTTTAACAGCCTGAAAAAGATGTCAAATATACTGTAGATTTACTTGGACATTTTAGCCTTTAATTTTAAAATCCTACATCAGAATGGTCCAATATTGACTGTGTGACACCATGGATATGTGATGTTTCTCTCAGACTTGGAATGAAGCTGGTTTAACAGGAGGATTCCGTTCTACAGTTGCCTGAAAAAGAGTAAAATATGGCTTTAACAGCCTGAAAAAGATGTCAAATATACTGTAGATTTACTTGGACATTTTAGCCTTTAATTTTAAAATCCTACATCAGAATGGTCCAATATTGACTGTGTGACACCATGGATATGTGATGTTTCTCTCAGACTTGGAATGAAGCTGGTTTAACAGGAGGATTCCGTTCTACAGTTGCCTGAAAAAGAGTAAAATATGGCTTTAACAGCCTGAAAAAGATGTCAAATATACTGTAGATTTACTTGGACATTTTAGCCTTTAATTTTAAAATCCTACATCAGAATGGTCCGATATTGACTGTGTGACACCATGGATATGTGATGTTTCTCTCAGACTTGGAATGAAGCTGGTTTAACAGGAGGATTCCGTTCTACAGTTGCCTGAAAAAGAGTAAAATATGGCTTTAACAGCCTGAAAAAGATGTCAAATATACTGTAGATTTACTTGGACATTTTAGCCTTTAATTTTAAAATCCTACATCAGAATGGTCCGATATATTGACTGTGTGACACCATGGATATGTGATGTTTCTCTCAGACTTGGAATGAAGCTGGTTTAACAGGAGGATTCCGTTCTACAGTTGCCTGAAAAAGAGTAAAATATGGCTTTAACAGCCTGAAAAAGATGTCAAATATACTGTAGATTTACTTGGACATTTTAGCCTTTAATTTTAAAATCCTACATCAGAATGGTCCGATATTGACTGTGTGACACCATGGATATGTGATGTTTCTCTCAGACTTGGAATGAAGCTGGTTTAACAGGAGGATTCCGTTCTACAGTTGCCTGAAAAAGAGTAAAATATGGCTTTAACAGCCTGAAAAAGATGTCAAATATACTGTAGATTTACTTGGACATTTTAGCCTTTAATTTTAAAATCCTACATCAGAATGGTCCAATATTGACTGTGTGACACCATGGATATGTGATGTTTCTCTCAGACTTGGAATGAAGCTGGTTTAACAGGAGGATTCCGTTCTACAGTTGCCTGAAAAAGAGTAAAATATGGCTTTAACAGCCTGAAAAAGATGTCAAATATACTGTAGATTTACTTGGACATTTTAGCCTTTAATTTTAAAATCCTACATCAGAATGGTCCAATATTGACTGTGTGACACCATGGATATGTGATGTTTCTCTCAGACTTGGAATGAAGCTGGTTTAACAGGAGGATTCCGTTCTACAGTTGCCTGAAAAAGAGTAAAATATGGCTTTAACAGCCTGAAAAAGATGTCAAATATACTGTAGATTTACTTGGACATTTTAGCCTTTAATTTTAAAATCCTACATCAGAATGGTCCGATATTGACTGTGTGACACCATGGATATGTGATGTTTCTCTCAGACTTGGAATGAAGCTGGTTTAACAGGAGGATTCCGTTCTACAGTTGCCTGAAAAAGAGTAAAATATGGCTTTAACAGCCTGAAAAAGATGTCAAATATACTGTAGATTTACTTGGACATTTTAGCCTTTAATTTTAAAATCCTACATCAGAATGGTCCATATTGACTGTGTGACACCATGGATATGTGATGTTTCTCTCAGACTTGGAATGAAGCTGGTTTAACAGGAGGATTCCGTTCTACAGTTGCCTGAAAAAGAGTAAAATATGGCTTTAACAGCCTGAAAAAGATGTCAAATATACTGTAGATTTACTTGGACATTTTAGCCTTTAATTTTAAAATCCTACATCAGAATGGTCCAATATGACTGACTTGGAATGAAGCTGGTTAACAGGAGGATTCCGTTCTACAGTTGCCTGAAAAAGAGTAAAATATGGCTTTAACAGCCTGAAAAAGATGTCAAATATACTGTAGATTTACTTGGACATTTTAGCCTTTAATTTTAAAATCCTACATCAGAATGGTCCAATATTGACTGTGTGACACCATGGATATGTGATGTTTCTCTCAGACTTGGAATGAAGCTGGTTTAACAGGAGGATTCCGTTCTACAGTTGCCTGAAAAAGAGTAAAATATGGCTTTAACAGCCTGAAAAAGATGTCAAATATACTGTAGATTTACTTGGACATTTTAGCCTTTAATTTTAAAATCCTACATCAGAATGGTCCGATATTGACTGTGTGACACCATGGATATGTGATGTTTCTCCAGACTTGGAATGAAGCTGGTTTAACAGGAGGATTCCGTTCTACAGTTGCCTGAAAAAGAGTAAAATATGGCTTTAACAGCCTGAAAAAGATGTCAAATATACTGTAGATTTACTTGGACATTTTAGCCTTTAATTTTAAAATCCTACATCAGAATGGTCCGATATTGACTGTGTGACACCATGGATATGTGATGTTTCTCTCAGACTTGGAATGAAGCTGGTTTAACAGGAGGATTCCGTTCTACAGTTGCCTGAAAAAGAGTAAAATATGGCTTTAACAGCCTGAAAAAGATGTCAAATATACTGTAGATTTACTTGGACATTTTAGCCTTTAATTTTACAAACCTACATCAGAATGGTCCAATATTGACTGACTTGGAATGAAGCTCGCTTAACAGGACGATTCTGTTTTACAGTTGTCTGAAAAAGAGTAAAATATGGCTTTAACAGCCTGAAAAAGATGTCAAATATACTGTAGATTTACTTGGACATTTTAGCCTTTAATTTTAAAATCCTACATCAGAATGGTCCAATATTGACTGTGTGACACCATGGATATGTGATGTTTCTCTCAGACTTGGAATGAAGCTGGTTTAACAGGAGGATTCCGTTCTACAGTTGCCTGAAAAAGAGTAAAATATGGCTTTAACAGCCTGAAAAAGATGTCAAATATACTGTAGATTTACTTGGACATTTTAGCCTTTAATTTTAAAATCCTTAACAGGAGGATTCCGTTCTACAGTTGCCTGAAAAAGAGTAAAATATGGCTTTAACAGCCTGAAAAAGATGTCAAATATACTGTAGATTTACTTGGACATTTTAGCCTTTAATTTTAAAATCCTACATCAGAATGGTCCAATATTGACTGTGTGACACCATGGATATGTGATGTTTCTCTCAGACTTGGAATGAAGCTGGTTTAACAGGAGGATTCCGTTCTACAGTTGCCTGAAAAAGAGTAAAATATGGCTTTAACAGCCTGAAAAAGATGTCAAATATACTGTAGATTTACTTGGACATTTTAGCCTTTAATTTTAAAATCCTACATCAGAATGGTCCGATATTGACTGTGTGACACCATGGATATGTGATGTTTCTCTCAGACTTGGAATGAAGCTGGTTTAACAGGAGGATTCCGTTCTACAGTTGCCTGAAAAAGAGTAAAATATGGCTTTAACAGCCTGAAAAAGATGTCAAATATACTGTAGATTTACTTGGACATTTTAGCCTTTAATTTTAAAATCCTACATCAGAATGGTCCAATATTGACTGTGTGACACCATGGATATGTGATGTTTCTCTCAGACTTGGAATGAAGCTGGTTTAACAGGAGGATTCCGTTCTACAGTTGCCTGAAAAAGAGTAAAATATGGCTTTAACAGCCTGAAAAAGATGTCAAATATACTGTAGATTTACTTGGACATTTTAGCCTTTAATTTTAAAATCCTACATCAGAATGGTCCATATTGACTGTGTGACACCATGGATATGTGATGTTTCTCTCAGACTTGGAATGAAGCTGGTTTAACAGGAGGATTCCGTTCTACAGTTGCCTGAAAAAGAGTAAAATATGGCTTTAACAGCCTGAAAAAGATGTCAAATATACTGTAGATTTACTTGGACATTTTAGCCTTTAATTTTAAAATCCTACATCAGAATGGTCCAATATTGACTGTGTGACACCATGGATATGTGATGTTTCTCTCAGACTTGGAATGAAGCTGGTTTAACAGGAGGATTCCGTTCTACAGTTGCCTGAAAAAGAGTAAAATATGGCTTTAACAGCCTGAAAAAGATGTCAAATATACTGTAGATTTACTTGGACATTTTAGCCTTTAATTTTAAAATCCTACATCAGAATGGTCCAATATTGACTGTGTGACACCATGGATATGTGATGTTTCTCTCAGACTTGGAATGAAGCTGGTTTAACAGGAGGATTCCGTTCTACAGTTGCCTGAAAAAGAGTAAAATATGGCTTTAACAGCCTGAAAAAGATGTCAAATATACTGTAGATTTACTTGGACATTTTAGCCTTTAATTTTAAAATCCTACATCAGAATGGTCCGATATTGACTGTGTGACACCATGGATATGTGATGTTTCTCTCAGACTTGGAATGAAGCTGGTTTAACAGGAGGATTCCGTTCTACAGTTGCCTGAAAAAGAGTAAAATATGGCTTTAACAGCCTGAAAAAGATGTCAAATATACTGTAGATTTACTTGGACATTTTAGCCTTTAATTTTAAAATCCTACATCAGAATGGTCCAATATTGACTGTGTGACACCATGGATATGTGATGTTTCTCTCAGACTTGGAATGAAGCTGGTTTAACAGGAGGATTCCGTTCTACAGTTGCCTGAAAAAGAGTAAAATATGGCTTTAACAGCCTGAAAAAGATGTCAAATATACTGTAGATTTACTTGGACATTTTAGCCTTTAATTTTAAAATCCTACATCAGAATGGTCCATATTGACTGTGTGACACCATGGATATGTGATGTTTCTCTCAGACTTGGAATGAAGCTGGTTTAACAGGAGGATTCCGTTCTACAGTTGCCTGAAAAAGAGTAAAATATGGCTTTAACAGCCTGAAAAAGATGTCAAATATACTGTAGATTTACTTGGACATTTTAGCCTTTAATTTTAAAATCCTACATCAGAATGGTCCAATATTGACTGTGTGACACCATGGATATGTGATGTTTCTCTCAGACTTGGAATGAAGCTGGTTTAACAGGAGGATTCCGTTCTACAGTTGCCTGAAAAAGAGTAAAATATGGCTTTAACAGCCTGAAAAAGATGTCAAATATACTGTAGATTTACTTGGACATTTTAGCCTTTAATTTTAAAATCCTACATCAGAATGGTCCAATATTGACTGTGTGACACCATGGATATGTGATGTTTCTCTCAGACTTGGAATGAAGCTGGTTTAACAGGAGGATTCCGTTCTACAGTTGCCTGAAAAAGAGTAAAATATGGCTTTAACAGCCTGAAAAAGATGTCAAATATACTGTAGATTTACTTGGACATTTTAGCCTTTAATTTTAAAATCCTACATCAGAATGGTCCAATATTGACTGTGTGACACCATGGATATGTGATGTTTCTCTCAGACTTGGAATGAAGCTGGTTTAACAGGAGGATTCCGTTCTACAGTTGCCTGAAAAAGAGTAAAATATGGCTTTAACAGCCTGAAAAAGATGTCAAATATACTGTAGATTTACTTGGACATTTTAGCCTTTAATTTTAAAATCCTACATCAGAATGGTCCGATATTGACTGTGTGACACCATGGATATGTGATGTTTCTCTCAGACTTGGAATGAAGCTGGTTTAACAGGAGGATTCCGTTCTACAGTTGCCTGAAAAAGAGTAAAATATGGCTTTAACAGCCTGAAAAAGATGTCAAATATACTGTAGATTTACTTGGACATTTTAGCCTTTAATTTTAAAATCCTACATCAGAATGGTCCAATATTGACTGTGTGACACCATGGATATGTGATGTTTCTCTCAGACTTGGAATGAAGCTGGTTTAACAGGAGGATTCCGTTCTACAGTTGCCTGAAAAAGAGTAAAATATGGCTTTAACAGCCTGAAAAAGATGTCAAATATACTGTAGATTTACTTGGACATTTTAGCCTTTAATTTTAAAATCCTACATCAGAATGGTCCATATTGACTGTGTGACACCATGGATATGTGATGTTTCTCTCAGACTTGGAATGAAGCTGGTTTAACAGGAGGATTCCGTTCTACAGTTGCCTGAAAAAGAGTAAAATATGGCTTTAACAGCCTGAAAAAGATGTCAAATATACTGTAGATTTACTTGGACATTTTAGCCTTTAATTTTAAAATCCTACATCAGAATGGTCCAATATTGACTGTGTGACACCATGGATATGTGATGTTTCTCTCAGACTTGGAATGAAGCTGGTTTAACAGGAGGATTCCGTTCTACAGTTGCCTGAAAAAGAGTAAAATATGGCTTTAACAGCCTGAAAAAGATGTCAAATATACTGTAGATTTACTTGGACATTTTAGCCTTTAATTTTAAAATCCTACATCAGAATGGTCCAATATTGACTGTGTGACACCATGGATATGTGATGTTTCTCTCAGACTTGGAATGAAGCTGGTTTAACAGGAGGATTCCGTTCTACAGTTGCCTGAAAAAGAGTAAAATATGGCTTTAACAGCCTGAAAAAGATGTCAAATATACTGTAGATTTACTTGGACATTTTAGCCTTTAATTTTAAAATCCTACATCAGAATGGTCCATATTGACTGTGTGACACCATGGATATGTGATGTTTCTCTCAGACTTGGAATGAAGCTGGTTTAACAGGAGGATTCCGTTCTACAGTTGCCTGAAAAAGAGTAAAATATGGCTTTAACAGCCTGAAAAAGATGTCAAATATACTGTAGATTTACTTGGACATTTTAGCCTTTAATTTTAAAATCCTACATCAGAATGGTCCAATATTGACTGTGTGACACCATGGATATGTGATGTTTCTCTCAGACTTGGAATGAAGCTGGTTTAACAGGAGGATTCCGTTCTACAGTTGCCTGAAAAAGAGTAAAATATGGCTTTAACAGCCTGAAAAAGATGTCAAATATACTGTAGATTTACTTGGACATTTTAGCCTTTAATTTTAAAATCCTACATCAGAATGGTCCATATTGACTGTGTGACACCATGGATATGTGATGTTTCTCTCAGACTTGGAATGAAGCTGGTTTAACAGGAGGATTCCGTTCTACAGTTGCCTGAAAAAGAGTAAAATATGGCTTTAACAGCCTGAAAAAGATGTCAAATATACTGTAGATTTACTTGGACATTTTAGCCTTTAATTTTAAAATCCTACATCAGAATGGTCCAATATTGACTGTGTGACACCATGGATATGTGATGTTTCTCTCAGACTTGGAATGAAGCTGGTTTAACAGGAGGATTCCGTTCTACAGTTGCCTGAAAAAGAGTAAAATATGGCTTTAACAGCCTGAAAAAGATGTCAAATATACTGTAGATTTACTTGGACATTTTAGCCTTTAATTTTAAAATCCTACATCAGAATGGTCCGATATTGACTGTGTGACACCATGGATATGTGATGTTTCTCTCAGACTTGGAATGAAGCTGGTTTAACAGGAGGATTCCGTTCTACAGTTGCCTGAAAAAGAGTAAAATATGGCTTTAACAGCCTGAAAAAGATGTCAAATATACTGTAGATTTACTTGGACATTTTAGCCTTTAATTTTAAAATCCTACATCAGAATGGTCCGATATTGACTGTGTGACACCATGGATATGTGATGTTTCTCTCAGACTTGGAATGAAGCTGGTTTAACAGGAGGATTCCGTTCTACAGTTGCCTGAAAAAGAGTAAAATATGGCTTTAACAGCCTGAAAAAGATGTCAAATATACTGTAGATTTACTTGGACATTTTAGCCTTTAATTTTAAAATCCTACATCAGAATGGTCCAATATTGACTGTGTGACACCATGGATATGTGATGTTTCTCTCAGACTTGGAATGAAGCTGGTTTAACAGGAGGATTCCGTTCTACAGTTGCCTGAAAAAGAGTAAAATATGGCTTTAACAGCCTGAAAAAGATGTCAAATATACTGTAGATTTACTTGGACATTTTAGCCTTTAATTTTAAAATCCTACATCAGAATGGTCCGATATTGACTGTGTGACACCATGGATATGTGATGTTTCTCTCAGACTTGGAATGAAGCTGGTTTAACAGGAGGATTCCGTTCTACAGTTGCCTGAAAAAGAGTAAAATATGGCTTTAACAGCCTGAAAAAGATGTCAAATATACTGTAGATTTACTTGGACATTTTAGCCTTTAATTTTAAAATCCTACATCAGAATGGTCCAATATTGACTGTGTGACACCATGGATATGTGATGTTTCTCTCAGACTTGGAATGAAGCTGGTTTAACAGGAGGATTCCGTTCTACAGTTGCCTGAAAAAGAGTAAAATATGGCTTTAACAGCCTGAAAAAGATGTCAAATATACTGTAGATTTACTTGGACATTTTAGCCTTTAATTTTAAAATCCTACATCAGAATGGTCCAATATTGACTGTGTGACACCATGGATATGTGATGTTTCTCTCAGACTTGGAATGAAGCTGGTTTAACAGGAGGATTCCGTTCTACAGTTGCCTGAAAAAGAGTAAAATATGGCTTTAACAGCCTGAAAAAGATGTCAAATATACTGTAGATTTACTTGGACATTTTAGCCTTTAATTTTAAAATCCTACATCAGAATGGTCCAATATTGACTGTGTGACACCATGGATATGTGATGCTCTCAGACTTGGAATGAAGCTGAACAGGAGGATTCCGTTCTACAGTTGCCTGAAAAAGAGTAAAATATGGCTTTAACAGCCTGAAAAAGATGTCAAATATACTGTAGATTTACTTGGACATTTTAGCCTTTAATTTTAAAATCCTACATCAGAATGGTCCAATATTGACTGTGTGACACCATGGATATGTGATGTTTCTCTCAGACTTGGAATGAAGCTGGTTTAACAGGAGGATTCCGTTCTACAGTTGCCTGAAAAAGAGTAAAATATGGCTTTAACAGCCTGAAAAAGATGTCAAATATACTGTAGATTTACTTGGACATTTTAGCCTTTAATTTTAAAATCCTACATCAGAATGGTCCGATATTGACTGTGTGACACCATGGATATGTGATGTTTCTCTCAGACTTGGAATGAAGCTGGTTTAACAGGAGGATTCCGTTCTACAGTTGCCTGAAAAAGAGTAAAATATGGCTTTAACAGCCTGAAAAAGATGTCAAATATACTGTAGATTTACTTGGACATTTTAGCCTTTAATTTTAAAATCCTACATCAGAATGGTCCAATATTGACTGTGTGACACCATGGATATGTGATGTTTCTCTCAGACTTGGAATGAAGCTGGTTTAACAGGAGGATTCCGTTCTACAGTTGCCTGAAAAAGAGTAAAATATGGCTTTAACAGCCTGAAAAAGATGTCAAATATACTGTAGATTTACTTGGACATTTTAGCCTTTAATTTTAAAATCCTACATCAGAATGGTCCAATATTGACTGTGTGACACCATGGATATGTGATGTTTCTCTCAGACTTGGAATGAAGCTGGTTTAACAGGAGGATTCCGTTCTACAGTTGCCTGAAAAAGAGTAAAATATGGCTTTAACAGCCTGAAAAAGATGTCAAATATACTGTAGATTTACTTGGACATTTTAGCCTTTAATTTTAAAATCCTACATCAGAATGGTCCGATATTGACTGTGTGACACCATGGATATGTGATGTTTCTCTCAGACTTGGAATGAAGCTGGTTTAACAGGAGGATTCCGTTCTACAGTTGCCTGAAAAAGAGTAAAATATGGCTTTAACAGCCTGAAAAAGATGTCAAATATACTGTAGATTTACTTGGACATTTTAGCCTTTAATTTTAAAATCCTACATCAGAATGGTCCGATATTGACTGTGTGACACCATGGATATGTGATGTTTCTCTCAGACTTGGAATGAAGCTGGTTTAACAGGAGGATTCCGTTCTACAGTTGCCTGAAAAAGAGTAAAATATGGCTTTAACAGCCTGAAAAAGATGTCAAATATACTGTAGATTTACTTGGACATTTTAGCCTTTAATTTTAAAATCCTACATCAGAATGGTCCAATATTGACTGTGTGACACCATGGATATGTGATGTTTCTCTCAGACTTGGAATGAAGCTGGTTTAACAGGAGGATTCCGTTCTACAGTTGCCTGAAAAAGAGTAAAATATGGCTTTAACAGCCTGAAAAAGATGTCAAATATACTGTAGATTTACTTGGACATTTTAGCCTTTAATTTTAAAATCCTACATCAGAATGGTCCAATATTGACTGTGTGACACCATGGATATGTGATGTTTCTCTCAGACTTGGAATGAAGCTGGTTTAACAGGAGGATTCCGTTCTACAGTTGCCTGAAAAAGAGTAAAATATGGCTTTAACAGCCTGAAAAAGATGTCAAATATACTGTAGATTTACTTGGACATTTTAGCCTTTAATTTTAAAATCCTACATCAGAATGGTCCAATATTGACTGTGTGACACCATGGATATGTGATGTTTCTCTCAGACTTGGAATGAAGCTGGTTTAACAGGAGGATTCCGTTCTACAGTTGCCTGAAAAAGAGTAAAATATGGCTTTAACAGCCTGAAAAAGATGTCAAATATACTGTAGATTTACTTGGACATTTTAGCCTTTAATTTTAAAATCCTACATCAGAATGGTCCAATATTGACTGTGTGACACCATGGATATGTGATGTTTCTCTCAGACTTGGAATGAAGCTGGTTTAACAGGAGGATTCCGTTCTACAGTTGCCTGAAAAAGAGTAAAATATGGCTTTAACAGCCTGAAAAAGATGTCAAATATACTGTAGATTTACTTGGACATTTTAGCCTTTAATTTTAAAATCCTACATCAGAATGGTCCGATATTGACTGTGTGACACCATGGATATGTGATGTTTCTCTCAGACTTGGAATGAAGCTGGTTTAACAGGAGGATTCCGTTCTACAGTTGCCTGAAAAAGAGTAAAATATGGCTTTAACAGCCTGAAAAAGATGTCAAATATACTGTAGATTTACTTGGACATTTTAGCCTTTAATTTTAAAATCCTACATCAGAATGGTCCAATATTGACTGTGTGACACCATGGATATGTGATGTTTCTCTCAGACTTGGAATGAAGCTGGTTTAACAGGAGGATTCCGTTCTACAGTTGCCTGAAAAAGAGTAAAATATGGCTTTAACAGCCTGAAAAAGATGTCAAATATACTGTAGATTTACTTGGACATTTTAGCCTTTAATTTTAAAATCCTACATCAGAATGGTCCATATTGACTGTGTGACACCATGGATATGTGATGTTTCTCTCAGACTTGGAATGAAGCTGGTTTAACAGGAGGATTCCGTTCTACAGTTGCCTGAAAAAGAGTAAAATATGGCTTTAACAGCCTGAAAAAGATGTCAAATATACTGTAGATTTACTTGGACATTTTAGCCTTTAATTTTAAAATCCTACATCAGAATGGTCCAATATTGACTGTGTGACACCATGGATATGTGATGTTTCTCTCAGACTTGGAATGAAGCTGGTTTAACAGGAGGATTCCGTTCTACAGTTGCCTGAAAAAGAGTAAAATATGGCTTTAACAGCCTGAAAAAGATGTCAAATATACTGTAGATTTACTTGGACATTTTAGCCTTTAATTTTAAAATCCTACATCAGAATGGTCCAATATTGACTGTGTGACACCATGGATATGTGATGTTTCTCTCAGACTTGGAATGAAGCTGGTTTAACAGGAGGATTCCGTTCTACAGTTGCCTGAAAAAGAGTAAAATATGGCTTTAACAGCCTGAAAAAGATGTCAAATATACTGTAGATTTACTTGGACATTTTAGCCTTTAATTTTAAAATCCTACATCAGAATGGTCCGATATTGACTGTGTGACACCATGGATATGTGATGTTTCTCTCAGACTTGGAATGAAGCTGGTTTAACAGGAGGATTCCGTTCTACAGTTGCCTGAAAAAGAGTAAAATATGGCTTTAACAGCCTGAAAAAGATGTCAAATATACTGTAGATTTACTTGGACATTTTAGCCTTTAATTTTAAAATCCTACATCAGAATGGTCCAATATTGACTGTGTGACACCATGGATATGTGATGTTTCTCTCAGACTTGGAATGAAGCTGGTTTAACAGGAGGATTCCGTTCTACAGTTGCCTGAAAAAGAGTAAAATATGGCTTTAACAGCCTGAAAAAGATGTCAAATATACTGTAGATTTACTTGGACATTTTAGCCTTTAATTTTAAAATCCTACATCAGAATGGTCCATATTGACTGTGTGACACCATGGATATGTGATGTTTCTCTCAGACTTGGAATGAAGCTGGTTTAACAGGAGGATTCCGTTCTACAGTTGCCTGAAAAAGAGTAAAATATGGCTTTAACAGCCTGAAAAAGATGTCAAATATACTGTAGATTTACTTGGACATTTTAGCCTTTAATTTTAAAATCCTACATCAGAATGGTCCGATATTGACTGTGTGACACCATGGATATGTGATGTTTCTCTCAGACTTGGAATGAAGCTGGTTTAACAGGAGGATTCCGTTCTACAGTTGCCTGAAAAAGAGTAAAATATGGCTTTAACAGCCTGAAAAAGATGTCAAATATACTGTAGATTTACTTGGACATTTTAGCCTTTAATTTTAAAATCCTACATCAGAATGGTCCAATATTGACTGTGTGACACCATGGATATGTGATGTTTCTCTCAGACTTGGAATGAAGCTGGTTTAACAGGAGGATTCCGTTCTACAGTTGCCTGAAAAAGAGTAAAATATGGCTTTAACAGCCTGAAAAAGATGTCAAATATACTGTAGATTTACTTGGACATTTTAGCCTTTAATTTTAAAATCCTACATCAGAATGGTCCAATATTGACTGTGTGACACCATGGATATGTGATGTTTCTCTCAGACTTGGAATGAAGCTGGTTTAACAGGAGGATTCCGTTCTACAGTTGCCTGAAAAAGAGTAAAATATGGCTTTAACAGCCTGAAAAAGATGTCAAATATACTGTAGATTTACTTGGACATTTTAGCCTTTAATTTTAAAATCCTACATCAGAATGGTCCGATATTGACTGTGTGACACCATGGATATGTGATGTTTCTCTCAGACTTGGAATGAAGCTGGTTTAACAGGAGGATTCCGTTCTACAGTTGCCTGAAAAAGAGTAAAATATGGCTTTAACAGCCTGAAAAAGATGTCAAATATACTGTAGATTTACTTGGACATTTTAGCCTTTAATTTTAAAATCCTACATCAGAATGGTCCAATATTGACTGTGTGACACCATGGATATGTGATGTTTCTCTCAGACTTGGAATGAAGCTGGTTTAACAGGAGGATTCCGTTCTACAGTTGCCTGAAAAAGAGTAAAATATGGCTTTAACAGCCTGAAAAAGATGTCAAATATACTGTAGATTTACTTGGACATTTTAGCCTTTAATTTTAAAATCCTACATCAGAATGGTCCAATATTGACTGTGTGACACCATGGATATGTGATGTTTCTCTCAGACTTGGAATGAAGCTGGTTTAACAGGAGGATTCCGTTCTACAGTTGCCTGAAAAAGAGTAAAATATGGCTTTAACAGCCTGAAAAAGATGTCAAATATACTGTAGATTTACTTGGACATTTTAGCCTTTAATTTTAAAATCCTACATCAGAATGGTCCAATATTGACTGTGTGACACCATGGATATGTGATGTTTCTCTCAGACTTGGAATGAAGCTGGTTTAACAGGAGGATTCCGTTCTACAGTTGCCTGAAAAAGAGTAAAATATGGCTTTAACAGCCTGAAAAAGATGTCAAATATACTGTAGATTTACTTGGACATTTTAGCCTTTAATTTTAAAATCCTACATCAGAATGGTCCGATATTGACTGTGTGACACCATGGATATGTGATGTTTCTCTCAGACTTGGAATGAAGCTGGTTTAACAGGAGGATTCCGTTCTACAGTTGCCTGAAAAAGAGTAAAATATGGCTTTAACAGCCTGAAAAAGATGTCAAATATACTGTAGATTTACTTGGACATTTTAGCCTTTAATTTTAAAATCCTACATCAGAATGGTCCAATATTGACTGTGTGACACCATGGATATGTGATGTTTCTCTCAGACTTGGAATGAAGCTGGTTTAACAGGAGGATTCCGTTCTACAGTTGCCTGAAAAAGAGTAAAATATGGCTTTAACAGCCTGAAAAAGATGTCAAATATACTGTAGATTTACTTGGACATTTTAGCCTTTAATTTTAAAATCCTACATCAGAATGGTCCGATATTGACTGTGTGACACCATGGATATGTGATGTTTCTCTCAGACTTGGAATGAAGCTGGTTTAACAGGAGGATTCCGTTCTACAGTTGCCTGAAAAAGAGTAAAATATGGCTTTAACAGCCTGAAAAAGATGTCAAATATACTGTAGATTTACTTGGACATTTTAGCCTTTAATTTTAAAATCCTACATCAGAATGGTCCAATATTGACTGTGTGACACCATGGATATGTGATGTTTCTCTCAGACTTGGAATGAAGCTGGTTTAACAGGAGGATTCCGTTCTACAGTTGCCTGAAAAAGAGTAAAATATGGCTTTAACAGCCTGAAAAAGATGTCAAATATACTGTAGATTTACTTGGACATTTTAGCCTTTAATTTTAAAATCCTACATCAGAATGGTCCATATTGACTGTGTGACACCATGGATATGTGATGTTTCTCTCAGACTTGGAATGAAGCTGGTTTAACAGGAGGATTCCGTTCTACAGTTGCCTGAAAAAGAGTAAAATATGGCTTTAACAGCCTGAAAAAGATGTCAAATATACTGTAGATTTACTTGGACATTTTAGCCTTTAATTTTAAAATCCTACATCAGAATGGTCCGATATTGACTGTGTGACACCATGGATATGTGATGTTTCTCTCAGACTTGGAATGAAGCTGGTTTAACAGGAGGATTCCGTTCTACAGTTGCCTGAAAAAGAGTAAAATATGGCTTTAACAGCCTGAAAAAGATGTCAAATATACTGTAGATTTACTTGGACATTTTAGCCTTTAATTTTAAAATCCTACATCAGAATGGTCCAATATTGACTGTGTGACACCATGGATATGTGATGTTTCTCTCAGACTTGGAATGAAGCTGGTTTAACAGGAGGATTCCGTTCTACAGTTGCCTGAAAAAGAGTAAAATATGGCTTTAACAGCCTGAAAAAGATGTCAAATATACTGTAGATTTACTTGGACATTTTAGCCTTTAATTTTAAAATCCTACATCAGAATGGTCCGATATTGACTGTGTGACACCATGGATATGTGATGTTTCTCTCAGACTTGGAATGAAGCTGGTTTAACAGGAGGATTCCGTTCTACAGTTGCCTGAAAAAGAGTAAAATATGGCTTTAACAGCCTGAAAAAGATGTCAAATATACTGTAGATTTACTTGGACATTTTAGCCTTTAATTTTAAAATCCTACATCAGAATGGTCCGATATTGACTGTGTGACACCATGGATATGTGATGTTTCTCTCAGACTTGGAATGAAGCTGGTTTAACAGGAGGATTCCGTTCTACAGTTGCCTGAAAAAGAGTAAAATATGGCTTTAACAGCCTGAAAAAGATGTCAAATATACTGTAGATTTACTTGGACATTTTAGCCTTTAATTTTAAAATCCTACATCAGAATGGTCCAATATTGACTGTGTGACACCATGGATATGTGATGTTTCTCTCAGACTTGGAATGAAGCTGGTTTAACAGGAGGATTCCGTTCTACAGTTGCCTGAAAAAGAGTAAAATATGGCTTTAACAGCCTGAAAAAGATGTCAAATATACTGTAGATTTACTTGGACATTTTAGCCTTTAATTTTAAAATCCTACATCAGAATGGTCCGATATTGACTGTGTGACACCATGGATATGTGATGTTTCTCTCAGACTTGGAATGAAGCTGGTTTAACAGGAGGATTCCGTTCTACAGTTGCCTGAAAAAGAGTAAAATATGGCTTTAACAGCCTGAAAAAGATGTCAAATATACTGTAGATTTACTTGGACATTTTAGCCTTTAATTTTAAAATCCTACATCAGAATGGTCCAATATTGACTGTGTGACACCATGGATATGTGATGTTTCTCTCAGACTTGGAATGAAGCTGGTTTAACAGGAGGATTCCGTTCTACAGTTGCCTGAAAAAGAGTAAAATATGGCTTTAACAGCCTGAAAAAGATGTCAAATATACTGTAGATTTACTTGGACATTTTAGCCTTTAATTTTAAAATCCTACATCAGAATGGTCCAATATTGACTGTGTGACACCATGGATATGTGATGTTTCTCTCAGACTTGGAATGAAGCTGGTTTAACAGGAGGATTCCGTTCTACAGTTGCCTGAAAAAGAGTAAAATATGGCTTTAACAGCCTGAAAAAGATGTCAAATATACTGTAGATTTACTTGGACATTTTAGCCTTTAATTTTAAAATCCTACATCAGAATGGTCCAATATTGACTGTGTGACACCATGGATATGTGATGTTTCTCTCAGACTTGGAATGAAGCTGGTTTAACAGGAGGATTCCGTTCTACAGTTGCCTGAAAAAGAGTAAAATATGGCTTTAACAGCCTGAAAAAGATGTCAAATATACTGTAGATTTACTTGGACATTTTAGCCTTTAATTTTAAAATCCTACATCAGAATGGTCCAATATTGACTGTGTGACACCATGGATATGTGATGTTTCTCTCAGACTTGGAATGAAGCTGGTTTAACAGGAGGATTCCGTTCTACAGTTGCCTGAAAAAGAGTAAAATATGGCTTTAACAGCCTGAAAAAGATGTCAAATATACTGTAGATTTACTTGGACATTTTAGCCTTTAATTTTAAAATCCTACATCAGAATGGTCCGATATTGACTGTGTGACACCATGGATATGTGATGTTTCTCTCAGACTTGGAATGAAGCTGGTTTAACAGGAGGATTCCGTTCTACAGTTGCCTGAAAAAGAGTAAAATATGGCTTTAACAGCCTGAAAAAGATGTCAAATATACTGTAGATTTACTTGGACATTTTAGCCTTTAATTTTAAAATCCTACATCAGAATGGTCCAATATTGACTGTGTGACACCATGGATATGTGATGTTTCTCTCAGACTTGGAATGAAGCTGGTTTAACAGGAGGATTCCGTTCTACAGTTGCCTGAAAAAGAGTAAAATATGGCTTTAACAGCCTGAAAAAGATGTCAAATATACTGTAGATTTACTTGGACATTTTAGCCTTTAATTTTAAAATCCTACATCAGAATGGTCCGATATTGACTGTGTGACACCATGGATATGTGATGTTTCTCTCAGACTTGGAATGAAGCTGGTTTAACAGGAGGATTCCGTTCTACAGTTGCCTGAAAAAGAGTAAAATATGGCTTTAACAGCCTGAAAAAGATGTCAAATATACTGTAGATTTACTTGGACATTTTAGCCTTTAATTTTAAAATCCTACATCAGAATGGTCCAATATTGACTGTGTGACACCATGGATATGTGATGTTTCTCTCAGACTTGGAATGAAGCTGGTTTAACAGGAGGATTCCGTTCTACAGTTGCCTGAAAAAGAGTAAAATATGGCTTTAACAGCCTGAAAAAGATGTCAAATATACTGTAGATTTACTTGGACATTTTAGCCTTTAATTTTAAAATCCTACATCAGAATGGTCCGATATTGACTGTGTGACACCATGGATATGTGATGTTTCTCTCAGACTTGGAATGAAGCTGGTTTAACAGGAGGATTCCGTTCTACAGTTGCCTGAAAAAGAGTAAAATATGGCTTTAACAGCCTGAAAAAGATGTCAAATATACTGTAGATTTACTTGGACATTTTAGCCTTTAATTTTAAAATCCTACATCAGAATGGTCCAATATTGACTGTGTGACACCATGGATATGTGATGTTTCTCTCAGACTTGGAATGAAGCTGGTTTAACAGGAGGATTCCGTTCTACAGTTGCCTGAAAAAGAGTAAAATATGGCTTTAACAGCCTGAAAAAGATGTCAAATATACTGTAGATTTACTTGGACATTTTAGCCTTTAATTTTAAAATCCTACATCAGAATGGTCCAATATTGACTGTGTGACACCATGGATATGTGATGTTTCTCTCAGACTTGGAATGAAGCTGGTTTAACAGGAGGATTCCGTTCTACAGTTGCCTGAAAAAGAGTAAAATATGGCTTTAACAGCCTGAAAAAGATGTCAAATATACTGTAGATTTACTTGGACATTTTAGCCTTTAATTTTAAAATCCTACATCAGAATGGTCCAATATTGACTGTGTGACACCATGGATATGTGATGTTTCTCTCAGACTTGGAATGAAGCTGGTTTAACAGGAGGATTCCGTTCTACAGTTGCCTGAAAAAGAGTAAAATATGGCTTTAACAGCCTGAAAAAGATGTCAAATATACTGTAGATTTACTTGGACATTTTAGCCTTTAATTTTAAAATCCTACATCAGAATGGTCCGATATTGACTGTGTGACACCATGGATATGTGATGTTTCTCTCAGACTTGGAATGAAGCTGGTTTAACAGGAGGATTCCGTTCTACAGTTGCCTGAAAAAGAGTAAAATATGGCTTTAACAGCCTGAAAAAGATGTCAAATATACTGTAGATTTACTTGGACATTTTAGCCTTTAATTTTAAAATCCTACATCAGAATGGTCCAATATTGACTGTGTGACACCATGGATATGTGATGTTTCTCTCAGACTTGGAATGAAGCTGGTTTAACAGGAGGATTCCGTTCTACAGTTGCCTGAAAAAGAGTAAAATATGGCTTTAACAGCCTGAAAAAGATGTCAAATATACTGTAGATTTACTTGGACATTTTAGCCTTTAATTTTAAAATCCTACATCAGAATGGTCCAATATTGACTGTGTGACACCATGGATATGTGATGTTTCTCTCAGACTTGGAATGAAGCTGGTTTAACAGGAGGATTCCGTTCTACAGTTGCCTGAAAAAGAGTAAAATATGGCTTTAACAGCCTGAAAAAGATGTCAAATATACTGTAGATTTACTTGGACATTTTAGCCTTTAATTTTAAAATCCTACATCAGAATGGTCCGATATTGACTGTGTGACACCATGGATATGTGATGTTTCTCTCAGACTTGGAATGAAGCTGGTTTAACAGGAGGATTCCGTTCTACAGTTGCCTGAAAAAGAGTAAAATATGGCTTTAACAGCCTGAAAAAGATGTCAAATATACTGTAGATTTACTTGGACATTTTAGCCTTTAATTTTAAAATCCTACATCAGAATGGTCCAATATTGACTGTGTGACACCATGGATATGTGATGTTTCTCTCAGACTTGGAATGAAGCTGGTTTAACAGGAGGATTCCGTTCTACAGTTGCCTGAAAAAGAGTAAAATATGGCTTTAACAGCCTGAAAAAGATGTCAAATATACTGTAGATTTACTTGGACATTTTAGCCTTTAATTTTAAAATCCTACATCAGAATGGTCCGATATTGACTGTGTGACACCATGGATATGTGATGTTTCTCTCAGACTTGGAATGAAGCTGGTTTAACAGGAGGATTCCGTTCTACAGTTGCCTGAAAAAGAGTAAAATATGGCTTTAACAGCCTGAAAAAGATGTCAAATATACTGTAGATTTACTTGGACATTTTAGCCTTTAATTTTAAAATCCTACATCAGAATGGTCCAATATTGACTGTGTGACACCATGGATATGTGATGTTTCTCTCAGACTTGGAATGAAGCTGGTTTAACAGGAGGATTCCGTTCTACAGTTGCCTGAAAAAGAGTAAAATATGGCTTTAACAGCCTGAAAAAGATGTCAAATATACTGTAGATTTACTTGGACATTTTAGCCTTTAATTTTAAAATCCTACATCAGAATGGTCCGATATTGACTGTGTGACACCATGGATATGTGATGTTTCTCTCAGACTTGGAATGAAGCTGGTTTAACAGGAGGATTCCGTTCTACAGTTGCCTGAAAAAGAGTAAAATATGGCTTTAACAGCCTGAAAAAGATGTCAAATATACTGTAGATTTACTTGGACATTTTAGCCTTTAATTTTAAAATCCTACATCAGAATGGTCCAATATTGACTGTGTGACACCATGGATATGTGATGTTTCTCTCAGACTTGGAATGAAGCTGGTTTAACAGGAGGATTCCGTTCTACAGTTGCCTGAAAAAGAGTAAAATATGGCTTTAACAGCCTGAAAAAGATGTCAAATATACTGTAGATTTACTTGGACATTTTAGCCTTTAATTTTAAAATCCTACATCAGAATGGTCCAATATTGACTGTGTGACACCATGGATATGTGATGTTTCTCTCAGACTTGGAATGAAGCTGGTTTAACAGGAGGATTCCGTTCTACAGTTGCCTGAAAAAGAGTAAAATATGGCTTTAACAGCCTGAAAAAGATGTCAAATATACTGTAGATTTACTTGGACATTTTAGCCTTTAATTTTAAAATCCTACATCAGAATGGTCCGATATTGACTGTGTGACACCATGGATATGTGATGTTTCTCTCAGACTTGGAATGAAGCTGGTTTAACAGGAGGATTCCGTTCTACAGTTGCCTGAAAAAGAGTAAAATATGGCTTTAACAGCCTGAAAAAGATGTCAAATATACTGTAGATTTACTTGGACATTTTAGCCTTTAATTTTAAAATCCTACATCAGAATGGTCCAATATTGACTGTGTGACACCATGGATATGTGATGTTTCTCTCAGACTTGGAATGAAGCTGGTTTAACAGGAGGATTCCGTTCTACAGTTGCCTGAAAAAGAGTAAAATATGGCTTTAACAGCCTGAAAAAGATGTCAAATATACTGTAGATTTACTTGGACATTTTAGCCTTTAATTTTAAAATCCTACATCAGAATGGTCCGATATTGACTGTGTGACACCATGGATATGTGATGTTTCTCTCAGACTTGGAATGAAGCTGGTTTAACAGGAGGATTCCGTTCTACAGTTGCCTGAAAAAGAGTAAAATATGGCTTTAACAGCCTGAAAAAGATGTCAAATATACTGTAGATTTACTTGGACATTTTAGCCTTTAATTTTAAAATCCTACATCAGAATGGTCCGATATTGACTGTGTGACACCATGGATATGTGATGTTTCTCTCAGACTTGGAATGAAGCTGGTTTAACAGGAGGATTCCGTTCTACAGTTGCCTGAAAAAGAGTAAAATATGGCTTTAACAGCCTGAAAAAGATGTCAAATATACTGTAGATTTACTTGGACATTTTAGCCTTTAATTTTAAAATCCTACATCAGAATGGTCCAATATTGACTGTGTGACACCATGGATATGTGATGTTTCTCTCAGACTTGGAATGAAGCTGGTTTAACAGGAGGATTCCGTTCTACAGTTGCCTGAAAAAGAGTAAAATATGGCTTTAACAGCCTGAAAAAGATGTCAAATATACTGTAGATTTACTTGGACATTTTAGCCTTTAATTTTAAAATCCTACATCAGAATGGTCCGATATTGACTGTGTGACACCATGGATATGTGATGTTTCTCTCAGACTTGGAATGAAGCTGGTTTAACAGGAGGATTCCGTTCTACAGTTGCCTGAAAAAGAGTAAAATATGGCTTTAACAGCCTGAAAAAGATGTCAAATATACTGTAGATTTACTTGGACATTTTAGCCTTTAATTTTAAAATCCTACATCAGAATGGTCCAATATTGACTGTGTGACACCATGGATATGTGATGTTTCTCTCAGACTTGGAATGAAGCTGGTTTAACAGGAGGATTCCGTTCTACAGTTGCCTGAAAAAGAGTAAAATATGGCTTTAACAGCCTGAAAAAGATGTCAAATATACTGTAGATTTACTTGGACATTTTAGCCTTTAATTTTAAAATCCTACATCAGAATGGTCCAATATTGACTGTGTGACACCATGGATATGTGATGTTTCTCTCAGACTTGGAATGAAGCTGGTTTAACAGGAGGATTCCGTTCTACAGTTGCCTGAAAAAGAGTAAAATATGGCTTTAACAGCCTGAAAAAGATGTCAAATATACTGTAGATTTACTTGGACATTTTAGCCTTTAATTTTAAAATCCTACATCAGAATGGTCCAATATTGACTGTGTGACACCATGGATATGTGATGTTTCTCTCAGACTTGGAATGAAGCTGGTTTAACAGGAGGATTCCGTTCTACAGTTGCCTGAAAAAGAGTAAAATATGGCTTTAACAGCCTGAAAAAGATGTCAAATATACTGTAGATTTACTTGGACATTTTAGCCTTTAATTTTAAAATCCTACATCAGAATGGTCCAATATTGACTGTGTGACACCATGGATATGTGATGTTTCTCTCAGACTTGGAATGAAGCTGGTTTAACAGGAGGATTCCGTTCTACAGTTGCCTGAAAAAGAGTAAAATATGGCTTTAACAGCCTGAAAAAGATGTCAAATATACTGTAGATTTACTTGGACATTTTAGCCTTTAATTTTAAAATCCTACATCAGAATGGTCCAATATTGACTGTGTGACACCATGGATATGTGATGTTTCTCCCAGACTTGGAATGAAGCTGGTTTAACAGGAGGATTCCGTTCTACAGTTGCCTGAAAAAGAGTAAAATATGGCTTTAACAGCCTGAAAAAGATGTCAAATATACTGTAGATTTACTTGGACATTTTAGCCTTTAATTTTAAAATCCTACATCAGAATGGTCCAATATTGACTGTGTGACACCATGGATATGTGATGTTTCTCTCAGACTTGGAATGAAGCTGGTTTAACAGGAGGATTCCGTTCTACAGTTGCCTGAAAAAGAGTAAAATATGGCTTTAACAGCCTGAAAAAGATGTCAAATATACTGTAGATTTACTTGGACATTTTAGCCTTTAATTTTAAAATCCTACATCAGAATGGTCCAATATTGACTGTGTGACACCATGGATATGTGATGTTTCTCCAGACTTGGAATGAAGCTGGTTTAACAGGAGGATTCCGTTCTACAGTTGCCTGAAAAAGAGTAAAATATGGCTTTAACAGCCTGAAAAAGATGTCAAATATACTGTAGATTTACTTGGACATTTTAGCCTTTAATTTTAAAATCCTACATCAGAATGGTCCAATATTGACTGTGTGACACCATGGATATGTGATGTTTCTCTCAGACTTGGAATGAAGCTGGTTTAACAGGAGGATTCCGTTCTACAGTTGCCTGAAAAAGAGTAAAATATGGCTTTAACAGCCTGAAAAAGATGTCAAATATACTGTAGATTTACTTGGACATTTTAGCCTTTAATTTTAAAATCCTACATCAGAATGGTCCGATATTGACTGTGTGACACCATGGATATGTGATGTTTCTCTCAGACTTGGAATGAAGCTGGTTTAACAGGAGGATTCCGTTCTACAGTTGCCTGAAAAAGAGTAAAATATGGCTTTAACAGCCTGAAAAAGATGTCAAATATACTGTAGATTTACTTGGACATTTTAGCCTTTAATTTTAAAATCCTACATCAGAATGGTCCAATATTGACTGTGTGACACCATGGATATGTGATGTCTCTCTCAGACTTTGAATGAAGCTGGTTTAACAGGAGGATTCCGTTCTACAGTTGCCTGAAAAAGAGTAAAATATGGCTTTAACAGCCTGAAAAAGATGTCAAATATACTGTAGATTTACTTGGACATTTTAGCCTTTAATTTTAAAATCCTACATCAGAATGGTCCAATATTGACTGTGTGACACCATGGATATGTGATGTTTCTCTCAGACTTGGAATGAAGCTGGTTTAACAGGAGGATTCCGTTCTACAGTTGCCTGAAAAAGAGTAAAATATGGCTTTAACAGCCTGAAAAAGATGTCAAATATACTGTAGATTTACTTGGACATTTTAGCCTTTAATTTTAAAATCCTACATCAGAATGGTCCGATATTGACTGTGTGACACCATGGATATGTGATGTTTCCCAGACTTGGAATGAAGCTGGCTTAACAGGAGGATTCCGTTCTACAGTTGCCTGAATAAGAGTAAAATACAGGCTGTGAAAAAGTGTTTGCCCCCTTCCTCATTTCCTGTTCCTTTGCATGCTTGTCACACTTAAGTTTTGAACATCAAACCAATTTAAACAATAGTCAAGGACAACACAAGTAAACACAAAATGCAATTTGTAAATGAAGGTGTTTATTATTAAAGGTGAAAAAATCCAAACCATCATGGCCCTGTGTGAAAAAGTGATTGCCCCCCTTGTTAAAACATACTATAACTAAGGTTGTCCACACCTGAGTTCAATTTCTCTAGCCACACCCAGGCCTGATTATTGCCACACCTGTTCACAATCAAGGCATCACTTAAATAGGAGCTGCTTGACACAGTAAGGTCCACCAGAAGATCCTTAAAAGCTACACATCATGCCGAGACCCAAAGAAATTCAGGAACAATTGAGAAAGAAAGTAATTGAGATCTATCAGTCTGGAAAGGGTTATAAAGCCATTTCCAAAGCGTTGGGAATCCAGCGAACCACAGTGAGAGCCATTATCCACAAATGGCGAAGACATGGAACAGTGGTAAACCTTCCCAGGAGTGGCCAGCCGCCCAAAATTACCCCCAGAGCGCAGCGTCGACTCATCCATGAGGTCACAAAAGACCCCACAACAACGTCCAAAGAACTGCAGGCCTCACTTGCCTCAGTTAAGGTCAGCGTTCATGCCTCCACCATCAGGAAAAGACTGGGCAAAAATGGCCTGCATGGCAGAGTTCCAAGGAGAAAACCACTGCTGAGCAAAAAGAACATCAAAGCTCGTCTCAATTTCTCCACAACACATCTTGATGATCCCCAAGACTTTTGGGACAACATTCTGTGGACCGATGAGACAAAAGTGGAACTCTTTGGAAGCTGTGTGTCCAAGTATATCTGGCGTAGAAGGAACACTGCATTTCATAAAAAGAACATTATACCAACAGTAAAATACGGTGGTGGTAGTGTTATGGTCTGGGACTGTTTTGCTGCTTCAGATCCTGGAAGACGTGCCGTGATAAAAGGAACTATGAATTCTGCTGTCTACCAAGAGATCCTGAAGGAGAATGTCCGACCATCTGTTTGTGTACTCAAGCTGAAACGAACTTGGGTTCTGCAGCAGGACAATGATCCTAAACACACCAGCAAGTCCACCACCGAATGGCTGAAGAAAAACAAAATGAAGACTTTGGAGTGGCCTTGCCAAAGTCCTGACCTGAATCCTATTGAGATGTTGTGGTATGACCTTAAAAAGGCCGTTCATGCTCGAAAACCCTCTAATGTAACTGAATTAGGACAATTCTGCAAAGATGAGTGGGCCAAAATTCCTCCAGGATGCTGTAAAAGCCTCATTGCACATTATCGCAAACGCTTGGTTGCAGTTGTTGCTGCTAAGGGTGGACAACCAGTTATTAGGTTTAGGGGGCAATCACTTTTTCACACAGGGCCATGATTTTTTTTTTCACCTTTAATAATAAACACCTTCATTTACAAATTGCATTTTGTGTTTACTTGTGTTGTCCTTGACTATTGTTTAAATTGGTTTGATGTTCCGAAACACTTAAGTGTGACAAACATGCAAAGGAACAGGAAATGAGGAAGGGGGCAAACACTTTTTCACACCACTGTAGGTCGGCTGCCCCCTGCAGGCAGAAATGGTTTACCTAAAAAGAAAAAGTAAAAAGCATTATATTGAATAAAAAAGTCATAAAAATAGAAAGAAAGAAGGGAAAGAGAACATGTAGGGGTGTTAAAAGGCAGGTTCTGATGCGCTGCAGGGGGGGTCCCGATAAAACCTGAGGAGAGACCAGAGTAGTGGGAGGGAAGGGTTTTTTAGAAGCTAAAAACTTAATTAAAAAGAGAAGCGGATCCACGTTAATATCTTTAATTCAGACCCATAGGGTCTATGGTTTTTAAAAAATGGATCCGCTTCCTCTCCGCTGCCCGACGCTGACCCGTGGTCCAGGTTCTGCTGCTCTCCAGGCCCATGCTCTGAACATTTTGAGGGCCGTGGAGTTTAAAATGTGCATATAAAACAGTGGTGCCATCGCCCTTATTTAAAATTTATTGGTGTTGTTTTATCCGTAAATAAAGAGCATTTCTTGTCTCCCCCACGTAAAGCTTATGGCAGGTCCTGCCCCTAATTGCATAGACCACATTGATGGTGGTGTGCTGCAGGACCTGCCAAGGGTTAAAACCAGCTCAGCTGTGGGGGTTAAAAATGTGGGGGAGATGAATAAAACCGATATCCGAACCTCGAAGCGCTTCCCTAGGGTCCGTGTTCTTATTCAGGTTTGTGTGAACTAGTATGTCTTTTAAGTTTTTGTTTCTCCCTTAAGCGGAGATCATGCGGCAGTCCCTCAGCACGTCACACTCTTGCCCCGCCCCCCGGAGGTTCCTCTTTATCGTTGGGATGAAGTTTCTCAGATTCTCCGAGTAGGTAACGACCAAAGGGACAAGGGTCGAGCTAGACGGCTGGATGGCGCTGCTTTGGTCTCTATTTGTGAGACCGCCGCTGACCTCTGCCTTGATCCCTCTAAGGAAGCGCCTCGAGTAACCCCTCAACCTCATCGCACTAAAAAGTGTCCTGGTGGCCTCCTCCACGTGCTCCCGGAAGGTGCAGATCCTGTGGAAGCGTATCAGCTGGGACTTGATGAGGCCTCTGTACGTGTGTTTGGGGTGATAGCTGGTTTTATGAAGGAGTGCATGGCGATCTGTGTCCTTGAAATACCCCTTAGTGGCTAGTGTCTTTGACTGGTCTCCGGAACTGTGGAAGAAGACCCTCGTATCGAGGAACTCCACTGTAATGGGTTGAAGGGTGTGTTTGAGTTTTATTTTAGGATGGTGTGAGTTGAGGGTGTCCAGGAAAGTCAGGAAAGTCGGTTCTGTGTTGTCCAATAGGCCGAAGATGTCGTCCAAGTACCGGAAATAAAGCAAAGGTTTGATGGTGAGTTTGTGAAAAGCTATTTCCTCCCAATGGGCCAGATAGATGTCTGCGTACGACGGGGAGTACTTCCAGCCCATTGCACACCCGCAAAGCTGGAGATAGTGTTTATTGTTAAAGGTGAAGTCGTTCCTGGTGAGTGTGATATAGAGTAATTGCAAAATATGGCTGTCTGGTCTGGATGGATCAGGGTGCTTATTAAAAATGTGTTTTATTGCAGAGAGGCCAAGTGATGTTTCAATATTAGTGTAAAGTGAGTCTATATCTATTGTAAAGAGGAGAGTGTGACCGGGTACCTGGAGGTTTTTTATTTTATTAACAAATTCATAGGTGTCCTTGATGTAGCTGGGGTGCAGTTTATAAAGTGGGTTAATGAAGTGGTCTATGTATTCTGTGATGTTGTAGGATTCTGATCCGCAGTCACTGACTATTGGTCTGCCGACCAGAACAACAAAGGGGACCGTCCAAGTCACAAGAGGCTTGTGGATCTTTGGGAGGAGGTAGAAGAGGCAAGACCTGGGCTCATCCGGACCGTCCAGTTATTTTTTCTGTTTCAAGTTGATGAATTTGTTTTGGTAAAGTTTGTCTGTAATGTCCCTAATAAGTGTTTGTGTTTCTATTTGTAATGTGTTAGTCAGTGGTCTATAATATGTGGTGTCATTTAACTGTCTGTTGGCTTCTAAAATGTAATTGTTCTTGTCTTGAATAACTATTTGGCCCCCTTTGTCTGCAGGTTTTATGACTATGTGTTTGTTATTACCTAATGAATTAATAATCCGTTTGTGTTCCTGACTAATGTTGGGTGCTCTGTGTGGAAAGGGGCGCCAATGTGTGAGTGCTTGGTTGTTTTTATTGATTAATTGTATTATTTGTGGTGATATTGTGTCAAAGTGTGGTTCCCAATGGAACGGCCCGGTGAAGAGCTCAGGTTCCCACCTCTGTCCTCCCTGAAAGTGATCCAGGAGTTTAAGCAATTCAATTCAATTCAATTTTATTTATAGTATCAATTCATAACAAGAGTTATCTCAAGACACTTTACAGATAGAGTAGGTCTAGACCAGATAGAGTAGGTCTAGACTACACTCCAGAATTTACAAGGACCCAACAGTTCTAGTAGTTCCCTCCAGAGCAAGCAACAGTGCGACAGTGGCGAGGAAAAACTCCCTTTTAGGAAGAAACCTCGGACAGACCCAGGCTTTTGGTAGGCGGTGTCTGACGACCGGTTGGGGTTAGAATGAAGAGTGGCAATAACAGCCACAGAAAAGATAACAGTTTATAGTAGTTCTTTGTAGTAGTTCATGGCTTAGCAGGGAATTGTGCTGCATTACAAGGCACAGCAGGACGTAGCAGGATGAACACGGCATTGCAGGACGTGTAGCGGGACCATGGCTACAGCTGCTACCATGATTTTGGAGCCTCCCTGATCCAAGGAAACATGCTGGGGGGAAAAGAACATAAGGACTCCGGGGAATGACTCCCCAGAGCTAGGTTAGTAACAAGCATTTCTGGGATATGGATGCACACAAATGGAAAGATAGAAAGATAAAAAGATAGAGGAGAGAGGAGCTCAGTGTGTCAAAGGAAGTCCCCCAGCAGTCTAAAACTATTACAGCATAACTGGGAGAGCATAACTAACTAGGAGAGCATGACTAACTAGGAGAGACAGGGTAAAGAGAGCTGCCGGATTGGGCTAGAACTCTCCCCAACCGGATCGGGCTGTATGCCCTGCCTCCCTCTAGTTTTATTATATTATTGATTATATGATAGATAGATCTGACAACTATGACGAGAAGCAGGTAGGCCGGGTTAGGCGGACAATATTCAATTCTATGCTCTAACTATAAGCTTGATCAAAGAGGAAAGTCTTAAGTCTACTCTTAAATGTGGAGACGGTTCCACAAGAGAGGAGCCTGATAACTGAACGCTCTGGCTCCCGTTCTACTTTTAGAGACTCTAGGAACCACCAGTAACCCTGCATTCTGGGAGCGCAGTGATCTTGCAGGGTTGTAAAGTACTATGAGCTCTTTAAGATAATATGGTGCCTGACCATGAAGAGCTTTGTAGGTTAGAAAAAGGATTTTAAATTATATTCTGGATTTTACAGGAAGCCAATGCATAGAAGCTAAAACAGGAGAGATGTGATCTCTTTTCTTGGTTCCTGTCAGAACACGTGCTGCAGCATTCTGGACCAGCTGAAGAGTCTTTATGGACTTTTTGGAGCATCCTGATAATAAAGAATTGCAGTAATCTAGCCTAGAAGTAACAAATGCATGGACTAGTTTTTCTGCATAATTTTTAGACAGGATATTCCTGATTTTAGCAATATTACGCAGGTGAAAAAAGGCGATCCTTGAAATTTGCTTTATGTGGGAATTAAAGGACATATCCTGATCAAAGATAACTCCAAGATTCCTCACAGTGGTGCTGGAGGCCAGGGTGATGCCATCCAGAGTAACTATCTCTTTGGATAATGCGTCACGGAGGTGCTTGGGTCCCAGAGCAATAACTTCAGTTTTATCTGAGTTCAACATTAGAAAATTACAGCTCATCCAGGTTTTAATATCCTGAAGGCACATTTGAAGTTTAGCTAACTGATTAGTTTCATCCGGCTTGATCAATAGATATAATTGAGTATCATCTGCATAACAATGAAAGTTAATGGAATGCTTCCTGATAATATTGCCTAAAGGAAGCATATATAAAGTGAACAGGATTGGACCGAGCACAGATCCTTGTGGGACTCCATGACTAACTTTGGCGTGCACAGAGGATTCATCGTTAACGTGGACAAACTGAGATCGATCTGATAAATAAGACTTAAACCAGCTTAGAGCTGTCCCTTTAATGCCAATTACATGTTCCAGTCTCTGTAATAAGATATGATGGTCAATGGTATCAAATGCAGCACTAAGATCTAATAACACCAGTACAGAGATAAGTCCTTTGTCTGATGCAATTAGGAGGTCATTAATAATTTTCACAAGTGCTGTCTCTGTACTATGATTAACTCTAAATCCTGACTGAAATACTCATATAAGCTGATGTTATGCAGAAAGTCACATAACTGTTTGGCGACTGCTTTCTCAAGAATCTTAGAGAGAAATGGAAGGTTGGATATAGGTCTATAGTTGGCTAAAACATCTGGATCAAGGTTGGGCTTTTTCAGAAGAGGTTTAATTACAGCTACTTTAAAGTGCTGTGGTACATAGCCTGTTAATAAAGACAGATTGGTTATATCTAGTAGAGAAGTGTTGACTAATGGTAAAACTTCTTTAAGTAGCCTAGTCGGGATGGGGTCTAAGAGGCAGGTTGATGGTTTAGATGAAGAAATAATTGAATTAAATTTATAAAGATCAAGTGAAGCAAAGCAGTCTAAACATATATCTGGTTTTACAGCTGTTTCTGAGGTTCCTGAGTTTAGAGATAAGTCAGTGCCAGTTAAAGGCAGGTCTTGGTGAATTTTGCTTCTAATAGTTATAATTTTATCATTGAAGAACCTCATAAAGTCATTACTACTAAGAGCTATGGGAATACTTGGCTCAGTAGAGCTGTGACCTTCCGTTAGCCTGGCTACAGTGCTGAAAAGAAACCTGGGGTTGTTCCTATTTTCCTCTATTAATGACGAGTAGTACGCTGCTCTGGCATTACGGAGGGCCTTCCTATATGTTTTAAGACTATCTTGCCAGATTAAACGAGAACTTTCCAATTTGGTGGAACGCCAAATCTTCTCAAGTTTCCATGATATTTGCTTTAATTTGCGAGTTTCAGTGTTATACCATGGAGCTAATCGTCTTTGTTTTATTATCTTCTTTTTTAGAGGGGCAACAGAGTCGAGTGTCATTCGCAGCGAGCCTGCTGCACTATCAACAAAATTATCAATTTGGGAGGAACTGAAATTAGCATAGGAGTCCTCCGTTACTTTGTGACTTGGTAATGAATTAAATGCTAATGGGATCACATCCTTAAATTTAGCTACAGCACTATCAGATAGACATCTTGTATAGAAGGTTTTGCCTACTGGCGTGTGGTTCAGCAGTATAAACTCAAAAGTTATCAAACAGTGGTCAGATAGAAAGGGATTCTGTGGGAACACCATTAAATGTTCAATTTCAGCACCATATACCAGAACAAGATCGAGGGTGTGGTTAAAACGGTGAGTTGGTTTATGAACACTTTGAGAGAAGTCAATAGAATCTAATAGAGAGATAAACGCAGTATTAAGGCTATCATTCTCATCGTTCACATGAATATTAAAATCCCCTACAATAACAACTTTGTCCGTTTTTAGCACTAAATTTGACAAAAACTCTGCAAATTCAGATAAGAATTGAGTATGGACCAGGTGCTCGGTACACTATAACAAATAGAACTGGCTGCAGTGATTTCCAACTTGGGTGTGAAAGACTAAGAACAAGACTTTCAAATGAGTTATAATTTAGTTTAGGTTTAGAGCTGATTAGTAGACTAGAATCGAAGATAGCTGCAACTCCACCTCCTCGGCCTGTGCCTCGAGGAATGTGAGTATTAATATGACTGGGGGGGGGTGGCTTCATTTAGACTAACATATTCTCCATCACCCAGCCAGGTTTCAGTAAGACAAAATAAATCAATATTAGAATCTGATATTAATTCATTTACTAGTACACCTTTAGAAGAGAGAGATCTGATGTTTAAGAGTCCACATTTAATTCTCCTATTGTTTTGCACTATTGCACTTGTGGTTTTAATTGTTATGAGGTTTTCGTGCACAGCTCCTCTTCTGTCTACCTTTGATTTAAATAATTGTAATGGTCGGGGGGCAGACACCGTCACTATGGGATTTTTACTAGGTAACTCCTGGAATAAAGCAAGAGAAGTGTGTTAGACTGCGACTCTGCCTCCTGGTCCCAGCTCTGGATTGTCAGGGATTAGATCCACTAATAAACTTGTCCAGATTTCTGGAAATAAGAGCTGCTCCATCCCAAGTGGGATGAATGCCGTCTCTCCGAATCAGACCAGGTCTTCCCCAGAAAGACTGCCAGTGATCCACAAAGCCCACATCATTATCTGGACACCACCTCGACAGCCAGCGGCAAAATGACGACATGCGGCTGTACATGTCATCGTTGGTCAGATTTGGCAGAGGTCCAGAGAAAACTACGGTGTCCGACATTGACTTCGCGTATGTACACACTGATTCAACATTGATCTTGGTGACCTCCGTTTGGTGTAACCGGGAGTCATTAATGCCAACGTGAATAACAATCTTGCTGTATTTACGTTTATCCTTAGCCAGCAGTTTCAAATAAGACTCAACGTTGCCTGCTCTGGCCCCCTTATGCACTTAACTATGGCTGCCGGCTTCGCTAACTTCACGTTTCTCAAAATGGAGCTGCCGATAACCAGAGTTGGTTTCTCAGCGGGAGTATCGCTGAGTGGGGAAAATCTGTTAGAAACGCTAACAGGCTGGTGGCGGTCCGTGGCCTTTGAAAGCTTACGGCTAACTCTTCCTCGTCCTCGCACAGTCACCCAGTTACTATGTCCTGGCTGCTCAGGAGTTGCCGGGGGACGGCTACCAGAGGCTAACTCAGGCTCAGGCCGGCCCGCGCCGACTACCGGGGGGGGGTTAGCTACAGTAACTAACGACTGATCTATCATGGTGCGGAAACGGACTTCTAACTCACTAAGCCTCGCCTCCATGTCTATAAATAAAGTACACTTGTTACACATACCATTGCCGTTAAAGGATGCAGAGGAGTAACTAAACATCTCACACATCGGACAAGACAAAGCAGGAGAGGGAGACGACATGGCTAACTGCTAAGCTAAAGTCGCTAGCAGCTAAGCTAAAGTACGTTAGCGTTAGCGCTAGCTACCAAGCGTTCAAAACAACTGTTATTTAACGAAAGTAACTGAAAGACGTAAAACAAATGCTTATGCCTATGCCCCGTTGATGCGAGCTCTAAGCGAAGCAAATGTAGTTTAATGCACAACCTTTTCTCAAGTTCCAGTCACTTAACCAGATATGGCTAACAGCTAAGCTAAAGTCGCTTGGCGTTAGCTACCAAGCTTTCGAAAACTGTTTATTTAATCAAAGTCACTGAACATGTAAAGAACTGTGAGTGCTTAGGCACAGAACTACTATAAGAATAAGTGTTTAGCAGGCAGTTTGCCGCTGTAATAGCAAAACTAACAAATTGAACTAGTAGTTTAGAGAGCAGCAACAAACTACCAACACACAAGCACAGGAAACGGAAATGAGTCAGGTACGCTTACCGTCTAGGTACCGTCTAGAGCTGGGGCCTCCTGTGAAAGGTGTATAGGTCCTCCCTGAGCTCCGGCTGGGTTGGAGGTTTGGGTGTGGGGATGAAAGGCCCTTTTCCAGGATCTCCAGCTGTGCAGGAGTGAGGGAGAAAACAGCAGAAAGATTAGTTATATTTGACTGGGGGGTTGTACTATGACAGTTGGTCCCTGTTATTAGTTTAATTGTTGTTTCCAGTACTTGAACAACATCTCGGCCGTGTCTGCTGTCCAATGGATGTGGTCTCTGGCTGTCCGGAAAAGAAGTGGATTGATTTCTGCGAGGAAGGTATATTTTGAGGTTATTGCATTATTGAGGGTTGTTAGTAGTGCCTGCTGGTGTGGATTCAACCTGTTGGAAAAGTTTATTACAGGGATGTAGATGGTGGCGTTTGGAAAAGTAGTGTGACCAGTTTTTACCATCTGCTGTAGCTGTTTGAATATGGTAGTCTGTTCATGTTCTGAAAGGCAGTTGTTGAGTCCGGCTGAAAGGATGACGTGCTGCATGTCTGGTTGTGGGTGTAGTTTTTTTTAAATGGCTGTTATGTGATGGAAGGTAGCTCCAGGGTAACTGTCAACCTGTATGTCTGGGTCTGTGAAAGATGGGATGCGTGAGAGGTTGGAGTCCCCCAAAAAGAGGGTCCACTTCCCCACCTCCAGCGACAAGTCCTGTATTTTTCTAAAAGTGCGTGGGTGTGTGTGTGGTTCCAAGCGTCCTGGGGAGCCAGGTGCTGCCGCAGAGGCCCTGTTTGGGGTAGAGGTGGATAACTCAGATGTTGGGGGTGGAATCAGCTTTTCATTTGTAGCCCTGCAGCCAACAGCTCTGGCTCCCTCTGCTGTATGTGTGCTGAAATGGATTCTGGGGGTGAAAGACGTGAAATGGTGTTACTACATGGGAGAGCAACATTGGTTATGATATTACTGTGGACAGTGTGGGTTGTGTCAAGTGGTGGAGGGGAGGAGGCAGGGGGGCAGGCAAGGGACCTAGCCCAAGCCAACCCATGCTGCCGGAGCTCCTTGACTGACAGCGGGTTAATTTCCACTCTCACTTGCCGTCTCGGGTTCCGTTTCGGGAGCCGGATTGGAGGCTGAGTCACCCCGCCAAGCCCCCCGGGCTCCCCCACCTCCAACGTATAGAGGCCTGAAGGACCGGGTTGTGTAACAGAAAGAACTGGTGGAGGGGGGAGGAAGGAGGGGGAGGAGAGGGTTTGGGAAGTAAGGTGGGAAAAATAGGGGAGGTCGGGGAGGAGGAAGGATGGGTGAGGTGAGGGGAGTGAAGAGGGGGAGGGGAGAGGAGGATGATCTTGGGAGGTATGGGCGAGGGAAAGCTACAGGAGGGGCAGGATGAGGTGGGGTAAGAGGGTTAGGGTTAACCCTAACCCTACACTGTCCAAATATAAAAAATAAACTGGACTGGACTATTTCTTGGCTGAGTGCAGTGACTTCCTGAAGTGTGTAAATTGTCTGGGTCTTTCAACAGATATAAGAATGATATTTCCCAAAATGTTGAACTATTTCTTTAAGTTACTTTTAATTGCACTTAACATATTCTTAATTTTTTTTTTGTGTCAAGCAAGAGGAAGCTGTCCTCAAACGCATTAAGCTCCCGAATGAAGAGGATAAGGACATGGCCGTGACCCGCAGCAGGAGAGTGCAGGCTCAGCTCTGAGAATTTGTACAATAACTCTCTCCCAGGTGCAACATATTCTTACTTTTACATATTAAACTTCTATCATAATGTTCCCTAGGATGTGTTCTGCGCAAATCATTGATGATGCCTGTCATGTTCAAAGAGAAGCAGAAGACTTCAAACGCTTTCAGCAGTGGGTGTTAAGTACATATACAGAAGTTTAATACTGCCCCAGACATCTTCCCAATCCTAATCTAGTGCATCTAGCTCTCCTAAAATTGCTTTACCAAAAATATATCCTCATTTGGTATCATGAATAACATTATTGAGAATCATTCAATCACTCGATCTTTCAGCATGTTTAACTTGATTCGTCTTGGACACTGTTTTTTCAAACACTGTGGCCTTTTTTGACTCTCATCTATCGTTTTTGTTTAGGAAGCAGAGTTTTCTGGTTGAAATGTGATGATAGAGGACTCCAAACTGCAACGTGTTTAGTATCACTTACAGTTTATTGTAAGAAAGTATATCTGAGATATGAATAAGCAGAGTAAAGCAGAAACCAATACCTTGGCACTAGAAAGAGGCCTGCTTGTTTTAATAAGATCTTTAGAATATGATAATGAACAATAACACATTGCACTTTAAATGTACAAAAACACATGATTGTAGAAGTTGCTCTTTTTCTAAGACATAAACTGTGCACTTACATCAGTTCACTCGGACTATTGCCGACACATCAATGACTCAACATATGGCTTTATAGAATAGAGTATGGTTGCTTAGTAACCAGATTGTGTTGAGGAAAGTGGTGCAGTTATTTAAAGACAGCAGGTGTTTACATGCAGGGCCTACACTTACTTCTGTGGGACTCATGGGGCCTCCTTTACAAAACCTGTTATGCAAGAGGAAGGTGCGTGAAGCAGGGTGAAATTTGCTTTTGCAACATTCCTCGTAAATGTCGGTATTTATAAAGAATTTTCATGTGTAAAAATGTGCCCAATTTTCCTGCAACCTTTTGACCAATGCGTGTGATGGTGCATAACGCTCCGAAGGCTTTGAAGGTGGCAATTTAGTGATTATCACTAAATCACGGGGGGACTGTCCATGGTGCTAAAACACTTGACACTAAAACACAGGGGGGAGGACTGCCCATGGTGGTGAAACACTACACTAAAACACAGGGGAGAGGACTGCCCATGGTGGTGAAACACTTGACACTAAAAGAAAGGGGGGCTGTTCATGGTGCTGAAACAGCATTATCATTAAAAAATGGGGGAACTGTCCATGGTGCTGAGACTTTTGCCACTTAACGAAAAGGTTGCTGTCCATGGTGCAGAAACAGCATTATCACTAAAAAACAGGGGGCACTGTCCATGGTGCTGGAACAGGATTATCACTAAAACACAAGGGGAACTGTACATAGTGCTGAAGGACTCGACACTCAAAGAAAAGGGGGGCTGTTCATGGTGCTGACACATCATTATCACTAAAACGAGGGGGGACAGTGCATGGTTCTTAAACATTTGACACTAGAAGAAAAGGGTGGGCTGTCCATGGAGCTGAAACAGCTTTATCACTAAACAGAAGGGGGGACAGTCCATGGTGCTGGAACAGGATTATCACTAAAAAACAGGGGGGAAGTGTCCATTGTGCTGAAACAGCTTTATCACTAAAACACAGGGGGAGACTGCATGGTTCTTAAACACTTGACACTAAAAGAGAGGGGGAACTGTCCATGGTGCTAAAACACTTGACACTAAAACACAGGGGGGAGGACTGCCCATGGTGGTGAAACACTTGACACTAAAAGAAAGGGGGGCTGTTCATGGTGCTGAAACAGCATTATCATTAAAACATGGGGGAACTGTCCATGGTGCTGAGACTTTTGCCACTTAACGAAAAGGTTGCTGTCCATGGTGCAGAAACAGCATTATCACTAAAAAACAGGGGGGACTGTCCATGGTGCTTAAACACTTGACGCTCAAAGAAAAGGGGGACTGTCCACGGTGTTGAAACAGCTTCATCACTAAAACAGAAGGGGGGAGGGACAGTCCATGTTGCTGGAACAGAATTATCACTAATAGACGGGGGGGAACTGTCCATTGTGCTGAAACAGCTTTACCATCAAAACACAGGTAGGACTGTGCATGTTGCTGAAACAGCATTATCCCTAAAACACAGGGAAGATTGTCCATGGTGCTGAAACAGAATTATGACTAATACACAAGGGGCACTTTCCATGGTGCTGAAACATTTGACACTAGAAGAAAAGGGGGGACTGTCCATGGTGTTGGAACAGGATTATCAGTAAAACAGAAGGGGAACTGTCCATGGTGCTGAAACTTTTGCCACTAAACGAAATGGTGGACTGTCCATGGTGCTGAAAGAGCATTACCACTAAAACACAGGGGGAAGTGTCCATGGTGCTGAAACACTTGACATTAAAACACGGGGGGACTGTCCATGGTGCTAAATCACTTAACACTAAAAGAAAAGGGGGGGCTGTTCATGGTGATGAAAAAGCATCACTAAAACACAAGGGGGATTGTCCATGGTGCTGAAACACATGACAATAAAAACAAAGAGGGAACTGTCCATGGTGCTGAAACACATGACAATAAAAACAAAGAAGAGGACTGTCAATGGTTCTTGAAGACTTGACACTAAGAGGGGGAGAGTCCATGGTGCTTAAACACTTAACAATAAAACATGAGGGGCACTGTCCATGGTGCTGAAACACTTGACACTAAAATAAGGGGACTGTCCATGGTGCTCAAACACTTAACACTAAAAGAAAAGGGGGACTGGCCATGGTGCTGAAACAGCAATACCACTAAAACAGAAGGGGGAGGACTGTCCATGGTGCTGAAACACATGACACTAAAAGAATAGGTGGCTGTTCATTGTGCTGAAACATTGGACACTAAAAGAAGGGGGGGCTGTTCATGGTGCTGAAACACATGACAATAAAAACAAAGAGGGGGACTGTCCATGGTTCTTGAAGACTTGACACTAAAACACAAGACTTAAAACTAAAACACAGGGGGGCTGTCCATGGTGCTGAAACAGCATTATCACTAAAACACATGGGGAATGTCCATGGTCCTTAACACTTGTGTTGTCCATCGGGTCAAGGTGACCCGTGCAGTTTATATGACATTTTGCATTGTCCGTCGGGTCCCGGGACCAACGCTTGTTTCACTTCACGGTATCGGCCTTCGAGTCTCTGGGCCCCGTCCTGCATTCGAATGTACTTCTCCACTACCGCAATGTCGGCCTTCGGGTCTCTGGGACCCGTCCTGCCTTCAAATGTATTTCTCCACCACTGCGGTGTCGGCCTTCGGGTCTCTGGGCCCCGTCCTGCATTCGACTGTACATTTTCACTACCGCGGTATTGGCCTTCGGGTCTCTGGGACCCGTCCTACCTTCGACTGTACATTTCCACTACCGCAGTGTCGGCCTTCGGGTCTGTGGGACCCGTCATGCATTCGACTCTATATTTCCACTACCGCGGCATCGGCCTTTGGGTCTGTGGGACCCGTCTTGCATTCGAATGCAATTTTACACTACCGCGGCATCGGCCTTCGGGTCTGTGGGACCCGTCCTGCATTCGACTGTATTGTCCACCACCGCGGTGTCGGCCTTCGGGTCTCTGGGACCCGTCCTGCATTCGAATGTATTTCACCACCACCGCGGTGTCGGCCTTCGGGTCTCTGGGCCCCGTCCTGCAATCGACTCTATATTCCCACTAGCGTGGTATCGGCCTTCGGGTCTCTGGGACCCGTCTTGCATTGGAATGCAATTTTCCACTACCGCGGCATCGGCCTTTGGGTCTGTGGGACCCATCTTGCATTCGAATGCAATTTTCCAATACCGCGGCATCGGCCATCGGGTCTGTGGGACCCGTCCTGCATTCGACTCTACATTTCCACTACCGCGGTATCGGCCTCCGGGTCCCTGGGACCCGTCCTGCATTCGACTGTATTGTCCACCACAACGGTGTTGGCCTTCGGGTCTCTGGGGCCCGTCCTGCATTCGACTGAGAATCTCTACTGCTGCGGCCTTTGGGTCGGATGTATTTTTGTATTTTGTGTTGTATTGTATGAAAGAGGGAAATGAAACTAAAAAGGCAAGCAAATGCTTTGACTCGTCTACTAAATATATTTATCACACACACACACACACACACACACACACACACACACACACACACACACACACACACACACACACACAGAAAGACATGTTTACAGTATAACCCTTGTGCTGTCCATCGGGTCGCAGGGACACGTTCAGTTTATTTGACTTTTTGCTTTGGCATTCGGGTCCCAGGGACCCACTTTGGTTTCAATTCATGTCGCGTCTACTACAGTGGACCCGACCCCTGGGTCCCTGCGACCCAGGCCAGTATGCATTCGTATTCCTCACTACCGCCCTTGGCCTCGGGTCCCTGCGACCCGTCCTGTATTTGAATGTATTTCACTTCTACCGCCGCCTCAGTGTTCTGGTCTCTGGGGACCCGTCCTGCATTTTACTGTATAGCTCTACTGGCGCTGCCTCGGCCTTCGGGTCTCTGAGACCCCGGGGCGGATTGCGATTGTATTGTTCTTCCACATCCGTGCCATCGGTTCGATTGTATTTTGTGTTGTCTTGTATGAAAGAGGGAAATAAAATTGAACACAAAACCGAATGCTTGACCTCGGTCTACTACATAGATTTAACACACACACACACACACACATACAGACATGTTGACAGTATAACCCTTGTGTTGGCCATCGGGTCACAGGGACACATTCAGTTTATTTGACTCTATGCATTGGCATTCGGGTCGCCGGGACCCACGTTGATTTCATTTTACGACACGTCTACTACAGTGGACCTGACCCTATGGGTCTCTGGGACCCGGTCCTGTATTTGAATGTATTTCACTTCTACCGCCGCCTCAGCCTTCTGGTCTCTGGGACCCGTCCTGCATTCGACTGAGAATCTCTACTGCCGCGGCCTTTGGGTCGGATGTATTTTGGTATTTTGTGTTGTATTGTATGAAAGAGGGAAATGAAATTAAAAAGACAAGCAAATGCTTTGACTCGTCTACTAAATATATTTATCACACACACACACACACACACACACATACAGACATGTTGACAGTATAACCCTTGTGTTGGCCATCGGGTCACAGGGACACATTCAGTTTATTTGACTCTATGCATTGGCATTCGGGTCCCAGGGACCCATGTTGATTTCATTTTACGACACGTCTACTACAGTGGACCTGACCCTATAGGTCTCTGGGACCCGTCCTGTATTTGAATGTATTTCACTTCTACCGCCGCCTCAGTCTTCTGGTCTCTGGGACCCGTCGTGTATTCGACTGAGAATCTCTACTGCCGTGGCCTTTGGGTTGGATGTATTTTGGTATTTTGTGTTGTATTGTATGAAAGAGGGAAATGAAATTAAAAACAAAACCGAATGCTTGACCTCGGTCTACTACATAGATTTAACACACACACCCACACACACACACACACACACACACACACATACAGACATGTTGACAGTATAACCCTTGTGTTGGCCATCGGGTCACAGGGACACATTCAGTTTATTTGACTCTATGCATTGGCATTCGGGTCCCGGGACCACGTTGATTTCATTTTACGACACGTCTACTACAGTGGACCTGACCCTATGGGTCTCTGGGACCCGTCCTGTATTTTAATGTATTTCACTTCTACCGCCGTCTCAGCCTTCTGGTCTCTGGGACCCGTCCTGCATTCGACTGAGAATCTCTACTGCCGCGGCCTTTGGGTCGGATGTATTTTGGTATTTTGTGTTGTATTGTATGAAGGAGGGAAATTAAATTAAAAAGACAACCAAATGTTTTGACTCGGTCTACTAAATATATTTATCACACACACACACGCACACACACAGACATAACTACAGTACAACCCTTGTGTTGTCCAATTTATTTGACTTTTTGTATTGGCATTTGGTTCCCAGGGACCCACGTTGGTTTCAATTCATGTCACGTCTACTGCAGTGGACCTGGCCCTTGGAGTCTTTGGGAACCCGGGCCAGTATTCAAAAGTTTTTCTTCACTACAGAGGCATTGGCCCTCGGGTCCCCGGGACCCGGTCCGGTATTCAATCGTATTCCCCCCACTACAGCGGCCTAGGCCCTCGGGTCCCTGGGACCCGTCCTGTATTTTAATGTATTTCACTTCTACCGCCGCCTCTGGCCTTCGGGTCTCTGGGACCCCGGGACAGAATGTGATTGTATTGTTCTTCCACATCCGTGCCACCGGTTCGATTGAATTTTGTGTTGTATTGTATGAAAGAGGGAAATAAAATTAACAACAAAACTAAATGCTTGACCTCGGTCTACTACATAGATTTAACACACACACACACCTACAAACACACACACACCTACAAACACACACACACACACACACACACACATACGGACATGTTGACAGTATAACCCTTGAGTTGGCCATCGGGTCACAGGGACACGTTCAGTTTATTTGACTCTACGCATTGGCATTCGGGTCCCCGGGACCCACTTTCATTTCATTTCACGACACGTCTACTACAGTGGACCTGACCCTTTGGGTCTCTGGGACCCGGGCCAGTATTCAAAGTATTTTTCCACTACAGCGGCATCGGCCCTCGGGTCCCTGGGACCCGTCCTGTATTTGACTGCGTATCTCTACTGCCGCGGCCTCGGCCCTTGGGTCGATTGTACTTTGTGTTGTATTGAATGAAAGGGGGAAATTAAATTAAAAAGAAAACCAAATGCTTGACCTCGGTCTACTAAATATATTAATCACACAGACAAAGACACACACACACACACATACAGACATGTTGACAGTATAACCCTTGTGTTGGCCATCGTGTCACAGGGCCACGTTCAGATTATTTTACTTTTTGCATCGGCCCTCGGGTCCTTGGGTCCCGTCCTGTATTTGAATGTATTTCACTTCTACCACCGCCTCAGCCTTCTGGTCTCTGGGACCCGGCCTGCATTCGACTGCGTATCTCTACTGCCGCGGCCTTTGGGTCGAATGTATTTTGTGTTGTATTGTATGAAAGAGGGAAAGTGAAATACATTCACACACAAACACACACACACACACACACACACACATACGGACATGTTGACAGTATAACCCTTGTGTTGGCCATCGGGTCGCAGGGACACGTTCAGTTTATTTGACTCTACGCATTGGCATTCGGGTCCCCGGGACCCACGTTGATTTCATTTCACGACACGTCTACTACAGTGGACCTGACCCTTTGGGTCTCTGGGACCCGGGCCAGTATTCAAAGTATTTTTCCACTACAGCGGCATCGGCCCTCGGGTCCCTGGGACCCGTCCTGTATTTGACTGCGTATCTCTACTGCCGCGGCCTCGGCCCTCGGGTCGATTGTATTTTGTGTTGTATTGAATGAAAGGGGGAAATTAAATTAAAAAGAAAACCAAATGCTTGACCTCGGTCTACTAAATATATTAATCACACAGACAAACACACACACACACACACACAGACAGACAGACATATTTACAGTGTAACCCTTGTGTTGGCCATCGTGTCACAGGGACACGTTCAGCTTATTTGACTTTTTGCATCGGCCATCGGGTCTCTGGGACCCGGCCTGCATTCGACTGCGTGTCTCTACTGCCACGGCCTTTGGGTCGATTGTATTTTGTATTGTATGAAAGAGGGAAATTAAATTAAATTCAAAACCAAATGCATGACCTGGGTCTACTAAATATACACACACACACACACGCACACACACACACACACACATACATATTGACAGTATAACCCTTGTGCTGTCCATCGGGTCACAGGGACACAGTCACGTCTACTACAGTGGTCCGTACCCTTTGGGTCTCTGGGACCCGTCCTGCATTCAAATGTATTTCTCCACTACCGCGGTATCGGCCTTCCGGGTCTCTGGGACCCAACGAATGTATTCAAATGTATTTTTCCACTACCGCAACACCGGCCTTCGGGTCTCTGGGACCCGTCCTGTATTTGAAAGTATTTCACTTCTACCACAACATCGTCCTACGGGTCTCTGGGACCCGTCCTGCATTCAAATGTATTTTTCCACTACCGCAACACCGGCCTTCGGGTCTCTGGGACCCGTCCTGTATTTGAAAGTATTTCACTTCTACCACAACATCGTCCTACGGGTCTCTGGGACCCGTCCTGCATTCAAATGTATATTTCCACTACCGCGGTATCGGCCTTCGGGTCTCTGGGACACGCCCTGCATTCAAATGTATTTTTCCACTGCCGTGGTGTCGGCCTTTGGGTTTCTTGGACCCGTCCTGCATTCGACTGTATAGTTTCACTAACGCGGGATCGGCCTTCGGGTCTCTGGGACCCGTCCTGTATTCAAAAGTATTTTACTTCTACCGCGACACCGTCCTACGGGTCTCTGGGACCCGTCCTGCTTTCAAATGTATTTTTCCAATACCGCGACACCAGCCTTCGGGTCTCTGGGACCCGTCCTGTATTCGAAAGTATTTCACTTCTACCGCGACACCGTCCTACGGGTCTCTGGGACCTGTCCTGCATTTAAATGTATTTCTCCACTACCGCGGTATCGGCCTTCGGGTCTCTGGGTCCCGTCATGCATTTGACTGTATTTTCCACTACCGCGGTATAAGCCTCGCAATGGCTCGCAATGTCCGCTCGCAATGTCCCCGCTGAAGTACACGTACGAGAAGAAGACCAAGTACGAGAGGCCCGCAACATACACGACCGCCACCGTGACTCTGACGGCGGCGTGTGCGCGTCAGAAGAGGACTGGGAACAGGACCATTGCTGCGACGAGAGCGAAGGAGAACACGACGAAGACGATGACCGAGGCCAAGACGATGTTGAAGTTGAACAAGGAGGAGAACGTGGAGAAAGTGGGCAACAAAGGCCCGATGAAGAATATGAAGATGAAGAAGAAGAAGAAGAAGAAGAAGAGGGGGAAGAGGGAGGAGAGGAACAGGAAGAGGGTGAAGAGGAAGAGGGCGAAGAGGGAGGAGAAGGTATTGAAGACGGGGAGTACGATGAGGTTAGCGAAGACGAGGGTAGAGAAGACGAGGGTAGTGAAAGCGAGGAGTACGATGAGGTTAGAGAAGACGAGGGTAGAGAAGACGAGGGTAGCAAAAGCGAGGAATACAATGAGGTTAGAGAAGACGAGGGTAGAGAAGACCAGGGTAGCGAAAGTGAGGAGTACGATGAGGTTAGAGAAGACGAGGGTGGAGAAGACGAGGGCAGTGACGATGAGGAGTACGTTGAGGATGGCGACAGGGAAATGTTTTTGTCAAAAGACGGCAAAATCTAATGGTCCTCGAAAACGTATAATCCAAGTGGCCCCCGAGCTCATCGCCGTGCCACCGAAGAAGACGCAGATGAACAAGACCGAGGCCGAACAGACCGTGACGGCCAACGCGCTTCTGCTTCCGCTCTGATACCACCGAGCCGGGGACCCACAGAGTACGCCGCGGAGCGCGTCCGCGACGTACTTTCTGCGTTCCAGCTGTTTGTCACGCAGCAAATAGAGAAAACGGTACTGGCCGCGACTAACCTCGAGGGCCGCAGGCGATACGGCAAAGCCGGCGAGTGGAAGGCGATGGACGCCATGGACCTGTGAGCCTACCTCGGGCTTCTGATCCTCGCGGGCGTGTACAGGTCCCGCAACGAGTCCTTGGAGAACCTGTGGCACGAGGAGAGCGGCAGGGCCATTTTCCGCGCCACGATGCCGGTCTAACGGTTCCACGCCTACTCCAGACTCCTGCGTTTCGACGACTGCGAGTCGAGAGCCGCCAGACTAGCCTCGGACAAACTGGCGGCCATACAAGACGTGTGGGACGCGTGGACGCGGCGGCTGCCTCGCCTCTACGACCCGGGCCCCGACGTGACTGTGGACGAGCAGCTGGTTCCCTTTCGAGGTGGGGGTCTTTGCTGTGTGTGTTCTTGTCCCCGTTGTGCCCATTGTACCCATTGTAATTTTATTTGTGTGTGTGTCTGTGTGTGTGTGTGTGTGTGTGTGTAAACCTTTCCCAAGGTCGATGCGCCTTCCGCCAGTACATGCCCAGCAAGCCCGCCAGGTACGGACTCAAGTCGTGGGTGGCCTGCGACGCCCGCTCCAGCTACGCGTGGAACATGCAGCTCTACATGGGCAAGTCCGTGACCGGCACGCCCGAAAAGAATCTGGGCTCCCGCGTTTTGCTCGACGTGACCGAGGGCCTGAGCGCCCCGCGCAACGTGACGTGCGACAACTTTTTCACCTCCTACGCGCTGGCCCAGCGGCTGCTCGCCGAGAGGCGCCTCACCGTGGTGGGCACGATGCGCAAAATCAAGCCCGAGCTGCCGGGGGCGTTGCTCGCCACCAAGGGCCGTGCGGTCTTTTCGTCCAAGTTCGCCTTCACGCCCACCGCCGCTCTGGTGTCCTACGTGCCCAAGAGGAACAGGAACGTGGTGCTTCTGAGCACGCTGCACACGGGGGGCGAGCGGGTGAGCACCAACAGGCAAGCCAAACCCGACATCATCCTTCACTACAACCGCACCAAGAGCGGCGTGGACAACCTGGACAAGCTCGTCGGCACGTACAGCTGCCGCAGGAAGACCCAGCGCTGGCCCCTCGCCCTGTTCCACAACATCCTCGACGTGTGCGCCTACAACACCTTCGTGCTGTGGCGAGAGCTCAGGCCCGAGTGGATGCGCGGTAAGCTCAACAGGAGGAGGGCGTTTCTCGAACAGCTGGGAAGGGCGCTTGTGACTCCGCTCATCGAGAGACGACGGCATCTGCCTCGCACGGAGGCCTCCGCCGCGCTCGTCAGAGCCGTGGTGGCGAGGTCCGCGGGGGCGGCGAGGTCTGCGGCGGCTGGAGCTGGCGTTCGGAGAGGCCGAGAGAACCGAGACGGCGACGGCGACGAGGGTGCCGAAGCTCAACCGAGAGTGCAGACAGTGCCCGGCAAGAGGAAGAGGTGTCAGCTCTGTCCAAAGCCCACGGATCGCAAAACACACACCGTGTGCGGCTGCTGCGAGAGATACATCTGCGGGAGCTGCACGCGGGCCTACTGCGCTGAGTGCGTGAGACCGTAGCCTCTTGGGGTCGTGGGTAGCGGCGCCGGGTTGGACGTCGATGTTACGCTGCAAAAAAAAAGAACGTGCGCTGGTCAAACCGACGTGTGTCGGGAGTCGCGTTCGCAAAGATGACGAGAAACTGAAATGAATTAAAATGAACCTTGACTCTATTTTGAATAAAATAAAAACACTTTGGGATTATTGTGCTGTGTGAAATCTGAGTAGACAAATATTTACAGTGTAAGCTTGCAAAAAAGTGAAATAAAAAAATACATCACAAAATACAGCAAGGCAGTTGACGTGAAATTATACACGTGAGGGTCCCGGGGACCCGGAGCACAACGTGAGTGTAGTAGAAAAGTCAATACGCTGGACAAGTCCCCGTGACGCAACGTACAATACAAGGGTAAAAAGTGGCAACAAATGTGGAAAAATACTAACTGAAACAAACTAAAATGTACCTTGAATCTATACTGAATAAAAACCTTTTTGGATACTTGTGCTGTGTGAGATGAAAAGAGTAGAAAAGTATATACAATGTAAGTTAGTCAAAAATAAAATAAAATAAAATGAACCAGGCCAGTTGATGTGAAATTATGCACATGAAGTCGCGGGGAACCGGAGCACAACTCGAGTGTAGTAGAAAGGTCAATAAACTGAACAGGTCCCCGTGACATGAAAGACAATACAAGGGTTAAGCCAGCTTGATTCCAAGTCTAAAATGTCCAAGTAAATCTACAGTATATTTGACATCTTTTTCAGGCTGTTAAAGCCATATTTTACTCTTTTTCAGGCAACTATCGAACAGAATCCTCCTGTTAAGCCAGCTTGATTCCAAGACTGGGTGAGACATCACATATCCATAGTGTCACACAGTCAATATTGGACAATTCTGATGTAGGATTTTAAAATTAAAGGCTAAAATGTCCAAGTAAATCTACAGTATATTTGACATCTTTTTCAGGCTGTTAAAAACCATATTTTACTCTTATTAAGGCAACTGTAGAACGGAATCCTCCTGTTAAGCCAGCGTCATTCCAAGTCTAGGTAACACATCATATATCCATGGTGTCATACAGGCAATATCGGACCATTCTGATGAAGGATTTTAAAATTAAAGGCTAAAATGTCCAAGTAAATCTACAGTATATTTGACATCTTTTTCAGGCTGTTAAAGCCATATTTTACTCTTTTTCAGGCAACTGTAGAACGGAATCCTCCTGTTAAGCCAGCTTCATTCCAAGTCTGGGTGGACCAACACATAACCGTGGTGTCACACAGGTAATATCGGACCATTCTGATGTAGGAATTTAAAATTAAAGGCTAAAATGTCCAAGTAAATCTGCAGTATATTTGACATCTTTTTCAGGCTGTTAAAGCCATATTTTACTCTTTTTCAGGCAACTGTAGAACGGAATCCTCCTGTTAAGCCAGCTTCATTCCAAGTCTGGGTAACACATCATATATCCATGGTATCACACAGGCAATATCGGAACATTCTGATGTAGGTTTTTAAAATTAAAGGCTAAAATGTCCAAGTAAATCTACAGTATATTTGACATCTTTTTCAGGCTGTTAAAGCCATATTTTACTCTTTTTAAGGCATCTGTAGAACGGAATCCTCCTGTTAAGCCAGCTTGATTCCAAGTCTGGGTCAGACATCACATATCCATAGTGTCACACAGTCAATATTCGACCATTCTGATGTATGATTTTAAAATTAAAGGCTAAAATGTCCAAGTAAATCTATAGTATATTTGACATCTTTTTCAGGCTGTTAAAGCCATATTTTACTCTTTTTCAGGCAACTGTAGAACGGAATCCTCCTGTTAAGCCAGCTTCATTCCAAGTCTGGGTGGACCAACACATAACCATGGTGTCACACAGGTAATATCGGACCATTCTGATGTAGGAATTTAAAATTAAAGGCTAAAATGTCCAAGTAAATCTGCAGTATATTTGACATCTTTTTCAGGCTGTTAAAGCCATATTTTACTCTTTTTCAGGCAACTGTAGAACGGAATCCTCCTGTTAAGCCAGGTTGATTCCAAGTCTGGGTGAGACATCACATATCCATGGTGACACACAGGTAAAATCGGACCATTCTGATGTAGGATTTTAAAATTAAAGGCTAAAATGTCCAAGTAAATCTACAGCATATTTGACATCTTTTTAAGGCTGTTAAAGCCATATTTTACTCTTTTTCAGGCAACTGGAGAACGGAATCCTCCTGTTAAACCAGCTTCATTCCAAGTCTGAGAGAAACATCACATATCCATAGTGTCACACAGTCAATATTGGACCATTCTGATGTATGATTTTAAAATTAAAGGCTAAAATGACCAAGTAAATCTACAGTATATTTGACATCTTTTTCAGGCTGTTAAAGCCATATTTTACTCTTTATCAGGCAACTATCGAACGGAATCCTCCTGTTAAGCCAGCTTGATTACAAGTCTGGGTGAGACATCACATATCCATGGTGTCACACAGTCAATATTGGACCATTCTGATGTATGATTTTAAAATTAAAAGCTAAAATGTCCAAGTAAATCTACCATATATTTGACATCTTTTTCAGGCTGTTAAAGCCATATTTTACTCTTATTCAGGCAACTGTAGAACGGAATCCTCCTGTTAAGCCAGCTTCATTCCAAGTCTGGGTGGACCAACACATAACCATGGTGTCACACAGGTAATATCGGACCATTCTGATGTAGGAATTTAAAATTAAAGGCTAAAATGTCCAAGTAAATCTGCAGTATATTTGACATCTTTTTCAGGCTGTTAAAGCCATATTTTACTCTTTTTCAGGCAACTGTAGAACGGAATCCTCCTGTTAAGCCAGGTTGATTCCAAGTCTGGGTGAGACATCACATATCCATGGTGACACACAGGTAAAATCGGACCATTCTGATGTAGGTTTTTAAAATTAAAGGCTAAAATGTCCAAGTAAATCTACAGTATATTTGACATCTTTTTCAGGCTGTTAAAGCCATATTTTACTCTTTTTCAGGCAACTGTAGAACGGAATCCTCCTGATAAACCAGCTTCAATCCAAGTCTGGGTAACACATCATACATCCAATGTGTCACACAGGCAATATCGGACCATTCTGATATAGGATTTAAAATTAAAGGCTAAAATGTCCAAGTAAATCTACAGTATATTTGACATCTTTTTCAGGCTGGTAAAAACCATATTTTACTCTTATTAAGGCAACTGTAGAACGGAATCCTCCTGTTAAGCCAGCTTCATTCCAAGTCTAGGTAACACATCATATATCCATGGTGTCATACTGGCAATATCGGACCATTCTGATGAAGGATTTTAAAATTAAAGGCTAAAATGTCCAAGTAAATCTAGAGTAAATTTGACATCTTTTTCAGGCTGTTAAAGTCATATTTTACTCTTTTTCAGGCAAATATCGAACGGAATCCTCCTGTTAAGCCAGCTTGATTCCAAGTCTGGGTGAGACATCACATATCCACAGTGTCACACAGTCAATATTGGACCATTCTGATGTATGATTTTAAAATTAAAAGCTAAAATGTCCAAGTAAATCTACAGTATATTTGACATCTTTTTCAGGCTGTTAAAGCCATATTTTACTCTTTTTCAGGCAACTGTAGAACAGAATCCTCCTGTTAAACCAGCTTCTTTCCAAGTCTGAGAGAAACATCACATATCCATGGTTTCACACAATCAATATTGGTCCATTATGATGTAGGATTTTAAAATTAAAGGCTAAAATGTCCAAGTAAATCTACAGTATATTTGACATCTTTTTCAGGCTGTTAAAGCCATATTTTACTCTTTTTCAGGCAACTGTAGAACGGAATCCTCCTGTTAAACCAGCTTCATTCCAAGTCTGAGAGAAACATCACATATCCATGGTGTCACACAGTCAATATTGGATCATTCTGATGTAGGATTTTAAAATTAAAGGCTAAAATGTCCAAGTAAATCTACAGTATATTTGACATCTTTTTCAGGCTGTTAAAGCCATATTTTACTCTTTTTCAGGCAACTGTAAAACAGAATTGTCCTGTTAAGCCAGCTTGATTCCAAGTCTGGGTGAGACATCACATATCCATGGTGACACACAGGTAATATCGGACCATTCTGATGTAGGATTTTAAAATTAAAGGCTAAAATGTCCAAGTAAATCTACAGCATATTTGACATCTTTTTCAGGCTGTTAAAGCCATATTTTACTCTTTTTCAGGCAACTGGAGAACGGAATCCTCCTGTTAAACCAGCTTCATTCCAAGTCTGAGAGAAACATCACATATCCATAGTGTCACACAGTCAATATTGGACCATTCTGATGTATTATTTTAAAATTAAAGGCTAAAATGTACAAGTAAATCTAAAGTATATTAGACATCTTTTTCAGGCTGTTAAAGCCATATTTTACTCTTTTTCAGGCAACTATCGAACGGAATCCTCCTGTTAAGCCAGCTTGATTCCAAGTCTCGGTGAGACATCACATATCCATAGTGTCACACAGTCAATATTGGACCATTCTGATGTATGATTTTAAAATTAAAAGCTAAAATGTCCAAGTAAATCTACCATATATTTGAAATCTTTTTCAGGCTATTAAAGCCATATTTTACTCTTTTTCAGGCAACTGTAAAACAGAATCGTCCTGTTAAGCCAGCTTGATTCCGAGTCTGGGTGGACCATCACATAACCATGGTGTCACACAGGTAATATCGGACCATTCTGATGTAGGAATTTAAAATTAAAGGCTAAAATGTCCAAGTAAATCTATAGTATATTTGACATCTTTTTCAGGCTGTTAAAGCCATACAGTCGTGTGAAAAAGTGTTTGCCCCCTTCCTCATTTCCTGTTCCTTTGCATGTTTGTCACACTTAAGTGTTTCGGAACATCAAACCAATTTAAACAATAGTCAAGGACAACACAAGTAAACACAAAATGCAATTTATAAATGAAGGTGTTTATTATTAAAGGTGAAAAAAAATCCAAACCATCACGGCCCTGTGTGAAAAAGTGATTGCCCCCTAAACCTAATAACTGGTTGGGCCACCCTTAGCAGCAACAACTGCAACCAAGCATTTGCGATAATGTGCAATGAGGCTTTTACAGCGTCCTGGAGGAATTTTGGCCCACTCATCTTTGCAGAATTGTCCTAATTCAGTTACATTAGAGGGTTTTCGAGCATGAACGGCCTTTTTAAGGTCATACCACAACATCTCAATAGGATTCAGGTCAGGACTTTGGCAAGGCCACTCCAAATTCTTCATTTTGTTTTTCTTCAGCCATTCGGTGGTGGACTTGCTGGTGTGTTTAGGATCATTGTCCTGCTGCAGAACCCAAGTTCGTTTCAGCTTGAGTACACGAACAGATGGTTGGACATTCTCCTTCAGGATCTCTTGGTAGACAGCAGAATTCATAGTTCCTTTTATCACGGCACGTCTTCCAGGTTCTGAAGCAGCAAAACAGCCCCAGACCATAACACTACCACCACCATATTTTACTGTTGGTATAATGTTCTTTTTATGAAATGCAGTGTTCCTTCTACGCCAGATATACTTGGACACACACCTTCCAAAGAGTTCCACTTTTGTCTTATCGGTCCACAGAATGTTGTCCCAAAAGTCTTGGGGATCATCAAGATGTGTTGTGGAGAAATTGAGACGAGCTTTGATGTTCTTTTTGCTCAGCAGTGGTTTTCTCCTTGGAACTCTGCCATGCAGGCCATTTTTGCCCAGTCTTTTCCTGATGGTGGAGGCATGAACGCTGACCTTAACTGAGGCAAGTGAGGCCTGCAGTTCTTTGGACGTTGTTGTGGGGTCTTTTGTGACCTCTTGGATGAGTCGTCGCTGCGCTCTTGGGGTAATTTTGGGCGGCCGGCCACTCCTGGGAAGGTTAACCACTGTTCCATGTCTTCGCCATTTGTGGATAATGGCTCTCACTGTGGTTCGCTGGATTCCCAAAGCTTTGGAAATGGCTTTATAACCCTTTCCAGACTGATAGATCTCAATTACTTTCTTTCTCAATTGTTCCTGAATTTCTTTGGGTCTCGGCATGATGTGTAGCTTTTAAGGATCTTCTGGTGGACCTTACTGTGTCAAGCAGCTCCTATTTAAGTGATGCCTTGATTGTGAACAGGTGTGGCAATAATCAGGCCTGGGTGTGGCTAGAGAAATTGAACTCAGGTGTGGACAACCACAGTTATAGTATGTTTTAACAAGGGGGGCAATCACTTTTTCACACAGGGCCATGATGTTTTGGATTTTTTTTCACCTTTAATAATAAACACCTTCATTTACAAATTGCATTTTGTGTTTACTTGTGTTGTCCTTGACTATTGTTTAAATTGGTTTGATGTTCCGAAACACTTAAGTGTGACAAGCATGCAAAGGAACAGGAAATGAGGAAGGGGGCAAACACTTTTTCACACCACTGTATATATAGACAGAATTTTATATGTTTACTTTTTTTAAATAAAGTTATTAAATACGCCTTGGTGGTCCTTGATGATGTTTACTCTCGGGTTTTTATATGGGATATTTTAAAGGGATTATTAATATTTATTATCTTGTTTTACACCATGAATGGCTTGCCTCTGTATTTTAACATGATGATACACATACCATCGGTTTTATGCATGATACTAACAGTGTGGTTTTATCCTATGATGTATTTTAAATGTTTTATTATTATTTATATATTTATTTATTTATTTATTATCGCATGGCACTTTTTGTTTTTATGGTACTTTTTTATCAAAGCACTTATATACTAATTTTAATGGTATGTGTACTTTTTATCCTTAGGGACAAGCAATTCATACAGTATTTTTAGTACTTTTAAATGTGGTTTTAAAAGTAATTTATGTTGAAAAATGGTTTTAATATATTTAAATAGAATTTATTTTCGACTGGACACCGGGCATTTTATTTATCAACATAATTCTCACTCTCTTTTATGGAGGACCAGGTCTACCATATTTAAAAATAAATACAGAAATAAATAAATGCTCAATAAATAAATAAGCATACAATTAATTGCTCCAAAAAATACAATAAACAAATAAATGTAGGTAGAAATTAAATTATACAGTGAGACATAAATGTATATATCTCTTTTAATTAGCTTCTTTATTTATTCACCTTTGTAATAATTACCTTATTTATTTATTGTCCGTTATAATCTTCAACTTTATTTATTAATTACTTATTTTTTAAATGTCTGTTTTATTCTTCCGTTGCATTTTCTACCCTATTTATTTTCACCCCTGGTATTTATTTCTGCCTGTCAATTTTACATTTCTTCATGCATTCCTGCCTCATCATGCAAATGAGGAGGGGCTGGTCTTAAGGGGTCAACTTCTGCCCATTGGTTGGTTAGCATTTTACTGCATCGGTCGAATCTACATGCCACCGGCCACAGTCTCAACAAAGATGGCTACCTACGATGAAGTTGTCAGTGTGCTGAGGCATTTAGCAACTGTTTTTGAAAACAATGCTAACGTTATAAGTATTGACTTTATAATTTTTCGTTTAGACGCTCTGACAGAACGTGTGTTTCAGTTAGCGGCACACATGGACACAGATGTCGACAATGTAGTTTTTCAGAATCTGGAGGAAGCGGCCTATCTTCTTAACTCGGTCGCTAACGTTAATCACACACCTGGGATAGCTGGTCGCCCTGCTTATATGCTGCCTGTGGACGCCATGGAAGGACTTTTACATGCGGGTTTGCCTGTTGGTGCCATTGCAAGGCTTTTTGGAGTCAGCGAAACAACAGTTCATCTAAATTTGTTTCCTTGGATCAGGGAGGCTCCAAAATCATGGTAGCAGCTGTAGCCATGGTCCCGCTACACGTCCTGCGATGCCGTGTTCATCCTGCTACGTCCTGCTGTGCCTTGTAATGCCGCACAATTCCCTGCTAAGCCATGAACTACTACAAAGAACTACTACAAACTGTTATCTTTTCTGTGGCTGGAGTTTTTCCTCGCCACTGTTGCTTGCTCTGGAGGGAACTACTAGAACTGTTGGGTCCTTGTAAATTCTGGAGTATGGTCTTGACCTACTCTATCTGTAAAGTGTCTTGAGATAACTCTTGTTATGAATTGATACTATGAATAAAATTGAATTGAAATTGAATTGAATATTGCCCATTGGGTCAAGGGAACCCGTGCAGATTATTTGACTTTTTGCATTGGCCATCGGGTCCCGGGGACCCAGGCTTGTTTCATTTCATGTCACGTGTACTACAGTGGACCTGGCCCTTTGGGTCTCTGCGACCCGGGCCAGAATTCAGTATTTTGTGTTGTACTGTATGAAAGGCGGAAATAAAATTTAAAAAAAGAAGCTTGACCTCGGTTTACTAAGTATATTTATCAAACACAGACACAGGCAGTAAGTCGGACTCGTTCCAGGTGAGGGTTGGCCTCCGCCAGGGCTGCGCTTTGTCACCAATCCTGTTTGTAATATTTATGGACAGGATATCGAGGCGTAGTCGGGGCGGGGAGGGGTTGCAGTACGGTGGGCTCGGGATCTCATCGCTGCTTTTTGCAGATGATGTGGTCTTGATGGCGTCATCGGCCTGTGACCTCCAGCACTCACTGGATCGGTTCGCAGCCGAGTGTGAAGCGGCTGGGATGAGGATCAGCACCTCTAAATCTGAGGCCATGGTTCTCAGCAGGAAACCGATGGAGTGCTTTCTTCGGGTAGGGAGTGAGTCCTTACCCCAAGTGAAGGAGTTTAAGTACCTTGGGGTCTTGTTCGCGAGTGAGGGACTATGGAGCGTGAGATTGGTCGGAGAATCGGAGCAGCTGGTGCGGTATTACATTCAGTTTATCGCACCGTTGTGACGAAAAGAGAGCTGAGCCAGAAGGCAAAGCTTTCGATCTACCGGGCAATTTTCGTTCCTACCCTCACCTATGGTCATGAAGGCTGGGTCATGACCGAAAGAACGAGGTCCAGGGTACAAGCGGCCGAAATGGGTTTCCTCAGGAGGGTGGCTGGCGTCTCCCTTAGAGATAGGGTGAGAAGCTCAGTCATCCGAGAGGAGCTCGGAGTAGAGCCGCTGCTCCTTCGCGTCGAAAGGAGCCAGTTGAGGTGGTTCGGGCATCTGGTAAGGATGCCTCCAGGGCGCCTCCCTAGGGAGGTGTTCCAGGCACGTCCAGCTGGGAGGAGGCCTCGGGGAAGACCCAGGACTAGGTGGAGAGATTATATCTCCAACCTGGCCTGGGAACGCCTCGGGATCCCCCAGTCGGAGCTGGTTGATGTGGCTCGGGAAAGGGAAGTTTGGGGTCCCCTACTGGAGCTGCTGCCCCCGCGACCCGATACCGGATAAGCGGATGAAGATGGATGGATGGAGACACAGACACAGAGACAGAGTCTTCTTTTTTGTTGTCATCTTACTTCGTATTGTTTTGGACCTGTGTACTGGTGCGACGTCAGCATGGCCCGTTGTTTGACTCTGGAATTGAAGCTGCATCGGGTTATTGTCAGTGGGCCTGCTCGCAATGTCCCCGCTGAAGAACACGTACGAGAAGAAGACAAAGCACAAGAGGCCCGTAACAGGCGTGTGCGCGTCAGAAGAGGACCGAGAACAGGACCTATGCTGCGACGAGAGCAAAGGAGAAGATGATGAAGACGATGACATAGGCCAAGACGATGTTGAAGTTGAACAAGGAACGTGGAGAAAGTGGGCAACAAAGGCCAGATGAAGAAGATGAAGATGAAGAAGATGAAGAAGAAGAAGAGGAAGAAGAGGAAGAGGGGGAAGAGGGAGGAGAGGGTAGTGAAGAGCGAGAAGAGGGTAGTGAAGACAGGGAGTACGATGAGGTTAGTGAAGACGAGGGTAGAGAAGACAAGGGTAGTGAAGGCGAGGAGTACGATGAGGTTAGCAAAGATGAGGGTAGAGAAGACAAGGGTAGAGAAGACGAGGGTAGCGAAGACGAGGGGAGAGAAGACGAGGGTAGAGAAGACGAGGGTAGTGACGATGAGGAGTACGTTGAGGATGGCGACAGGGAAATGTTTTAGTCAAATGACGGCAAAATCAAATGGTCCTCAAAAACGTATCATCCCAGTGGCCCCCGAGCTCATCGTCGGGCCACCGAAAAAGACACAGATGAACAAGACCGAGGCTGAAAAGACCGAGACGGCCAACGTGCTTCTGCTTCCGCTCTGATACCACCGAGCCGGGGACCCACAGAGTACGCCGCGGAGCGCGTCCATGACATACTCTGTGCATTCCAGCTGTTTGTCACGCAGCAAATAGAGAAAACAGTACTGGCTGAGACCAACCACAAGGGCCGCAGGCAATATGGCAAAGCCGGCGAGTGGAAAGCTATGGACGCCATGGACCTGCATGGCTACCTCGGCTTCTGATCCTCGCGGGCGTGTACAGGTCCCATAACGAGGGCTTGGAGAGCCTTTGGCACGAGGAGAGCGGCAGAGCCATTTTCCGCACCACGATGCCGGTCAAACGGTTCCACGCCTACTCAAGACTGCTGCGTTTCGACGACAGCAAGTCGAGAGCCGCCAGACTAGGCTCGGACAAACTGGCGGCCGTACGAGATGTGTGGGACGCGTGGACGCAGCGGCTGCCTCGCCTTTACAACCCGGACCCCGACGTAACTGTGGACGAGCAGCTGGTTCCCTTTCGAGGTGGGGGTCTTTGCTGTGTGGGTTCTTCTTACCATTGTTCCCATTGTACCCATTGTAATTTTATTTGTGTGTGTGTGTGTCTGTGTGTGTGTGTGTGTGTGTGTGTGTGTGAGAGGATATTTGCAAACTTTTCCCAAGGTCGATGCGCCAGTACATGCCCAGCAAGCCCGCCAGGTATGGACTCAAGTCGTGGGTGGCCTGCGACGCCCGCTCCAGCTATGTGTGGAACATGCAGCTCTACACAGGCAAGTCCGTGAGCGGCACACCGGAAAAGAATCTGGGCTCCCGCGTGTTGCCGGACGTGACCGAGGGCCTGAGGGGCCCACGCATAGTGACAACTTTTTCACCTCCTACGCGCTGGCCCAGCGGCTGCTCGCTGAGAGGTGCCTCACCATGGTGGGCACGATGCGCAAAAACAAGCCCGAGCTGCCGGGGGCGTTGCTCGCCACCAAGGGCCGTGCGGTCTTTTCATCCAAGTTTGCCTTCACGCCCACCGCCGCTCTGGTGTCCTACGTGCCCAAGAGGCACAGGAACGTGTTGCTGCTGAGCATGCTGCACACGGGAGACGAGCGGGTGAGAGCCGACAGGCAAGCCAAACCCGACATCATCCTTCACTGCAACCTCACCAAGAGCAGCGTGGACAACCTGGACAAGTTCGTCGGCACGTACAGCTGCCGCAGGAAGACCCCACGCTGGCCCCTTGCACTGTTCCACAACATCCTCGACGTGTCCGCCTACAACGCCTTAGTGCTGTGGCGAGAGCTCAGGCCCAAGTGGATGCGCGGCAAGCTCAACAGGAGGAGGGCGTTTCTCGAACAGCTGGGAAGGGTGCTTGTGACTCCGCTCATCGAGAAACGACGGCATCTGCCTTGCACGGAGGCCTCCGCCGTGCTCGTCAAAGCCGTGGCGGCGAGGTCTGTGGAGGCGGCGAGGTCTGCGGCGGCTGGAGCTGGCATTCGGCGAGGCCGAGAGAATCGAGATGACGATGGCGACGGCAATGAGGGTGCCGAAGCTCAACCAAGAACGCAGAGAGTGCCCGGCAAGAGGAAGAGGTGTCAGCTCTGTCCAAAGCCCACGGATCGCCAAACACACACCGTGTGCGGCTGCTGCGAGAGATACATCTGTGGGAGCTGCACATAGGCCTACTGCGCTGAATGCGTGAGACCGTAGCCTCTTGGGGTCGTGGGTAGAGGCGCCGGGTTGGGCGTCGACGTATTGCTGCAAAGAGAAAAAACAAAGAAGAAAAAAACTTCCTCAAACTAAAGAGCAATAAAACAGAATTCCTCCTCATAGGCTCCAAATCCACTCTCAGCAAAGCCAATAACCCCACTCTCACCATTGATGGCACCATCGTCTCCCCATCTCCCCAGGCCCGCAACCTTGGTGTGATTTTTGATTCAACCCTCTCCCTTGAGCCTCACATCCGTCATGTCATCAAAACCTCCTTCTTTCACCTTCAAAATATTGCCAAAATCAGACCCTCACTCACTCTCTCTGCTGCCAAAAGACTTATTCATGCCTTCATCTCCTCACGACTTCACTATTGCAACTCACTACCACACTTGCCCTATGCCCTGGCTTAACAGGAGGATTCTGTTTTACAGTTGCCTGAAAAAGAGTAAAATATGGCTTCCTACATCAGAATGGTCCAATGTTACCTGAGTGACACCATGGATATGGGATGTCTCACCCAGACTTGGAATGAAGCTGGCTTAACAGGAGGATTTCGTTTTACAGTAGCCTGAAAAATAGTTAAATATGGCTTAAACAGCATGAAAAAGATTTCAAATATAGCTGTAATTAGACATTTTAGCCTTTAATTTTGAAATCCAACATCAGAATTGTCCGATATTACCTGAGTGACACCATGAATATGTGAGGTCTCACCCAGCCTTTGAATGAAGCTGGCTTACCAGTAGGATTCCGTTTTACAGTTGCCTGAATAGGAGTAAAATATGGCTTAATCAACCTGAAAAAAATTCCATATAGCTTTACTTTTAGGCCCTTAATTTTAAAATCCTACATCAGAATTGTCCAATGTTACCTGAATGACACAATGGATGAGTGTTATCTCACCCAGACTTGGAATCAAGCTGGCTTAACAGGAGTATTCCGTTTTACAGTCGCCTGAAGAAGAGTAAAATATGATTTTAACAACCTGAAAACCATTTTGAATATACTGTAGATTTACTTGGACATTTTAGCATTTAATTTTAAAATCCTACATCAGAATTGTCCGATATTACCTGAATGACACCATGGATATGTCATGTCTCACCCAGACTTGGAATGAAGCTGGTTTATCTCTGGTATTGTCCTTTGTGTCACAGGGACATGTTTAGTTTATGTGACCTTTTGTATTAGCCTGCCTTTGTGCTTCGGGGTCCCGAGACACTGCTTTCATTCCATGTCAAATGCCATCCTGGCCTCAAACTTCGTGTCTCAGAGACCACCTGTGTTATTTCTCATGCCATTATACGTACGTTCCACCACTGCCGTGGCGGTCTCATCCTTCGGGTCCCAGGGACCCATCCTTGTTCAATGTCATCTTTTGACTACCCTTGAGTCCACAGCCTTGCCATTCGGGTCCCTGGGACCCAGGGGTGTGTGTGTCTGTGTGTGTGTGTGTGTGTGTGTGTTTATTGAAAACAGATTCAAGTTTCGTTCGGGTCCTCATCCACGCGGGCCAAGAGGCTACGGGCAAAAACATACGGAGCAGTAGTAGGCTCGCATGCAGCTCCCGCAGATTTATCTCTTGAAACCACCGCACATGATGTGTGACTTGCGGTCCTTTCTCTCTGGACAGAGCTGACACCGCTTTGTTTTGCTGTCCACTCTCGGCGTGTCCGGTTCAGAATCCCCGTCCTCCTCTAGGCCCCTTGTGACTGTGCCGCCGCCGCCACCGCCACTGCCGCCACTACCGCAGGACCTCCTTGCCGTGACAATGACTTTTACAAGCGCAGCAGATGCCTCCGTGCAAGGCAGACACCGCCGTCTCTCGATGAGTGGATTCACAAGCGCCCTTCCCAACTGCTCAAGTTAAGGGTTAGGGTTAACCCTAACCCATCCACTCGGGCCTGAGCTCTCGCCACAGCACAAAGGCATTGTAGGCGGACACGTTGAGGATGTTGTGGAACAGGGCGAGGGGCCAGCGCGCCGTCTTCCTTCAGCAGCTGTACGTGCCCACGAGCTTGTCCAGGTTGTCCACGCCGCCCTTGGTGTGGTTGTAGTGGAGGATGATGTTGGGTTTGGCTTGCCTGCCGGAGTCGACGCGCACATCCCCCGTGTGCAGCGTGCTCAGCAGCGCAACGTTCCTGTGCCTCTTGGGTACATGGGACACTAGAGTGGCAACAGACATGAAGGCAAACTTGGATGAGAAGACCGTGCGACCCTTGGTGGCGAGCAACGTGCTCGGCAGCTCGGGCTTGTTTTTGCGCATCATGCCCACCATGGTGAGGCACTGTTCAACGAGCAACCGTGGGGCCAGCGCGTAGGAGGTGAAAATGTTGTTGCACGTCACGTTGCGCGGGCCCCTCAGGCCCTCGGTCACATCCAGCAACACGCGGGCGCCCAGATTCCTCTCGGGCGTGCCGCTCACGGACTTGCCCGTGTAGAGCTGCATGTGCCACACGTAGCTGGAGCCGGCGTCGCAGGCCACTCACGACTTGATTCTGTACCTGGCGGCTTGCTCGGTGTTTACTGGCGGAAGGCGCATCAACCTTGTGGAAGCAGTGTGTCCAAACAAGAACATGGAACATGATGGAATGAGATGGAAGTTAAAAAAAATTTAACACTACACACACACACACTCACACAAAGACAATTGTACAGCAATGGTAAAAAACAACAACAACAACAAAAACAAAGCAATACAACCGCTCACGAGAATCCGATGCAGCTTCAACTCCAGAGTCAAACAACGGCCATGCTGTGCCGAGCCACGTGCAAAAAGTTCACAGGTCAAGACAAATGTGTCTACAGTGTATACTGTGTGTGTGTGTGTGTGTGTGTGTGTGTGTGTGTGTGTGTGTGTGTGTGTGTGTGTGTGTGTGTGGTAAAAATGATTTTTTAACCTCCCTTTCCACTCACCTTTGCCTTTTCTTGTTTTTACTACAACTACAAGCCACTGGCCAGGATCCCAGGGACTCAAAAAGAAGGACAACGCCACGGGTCCCCGTGGGCCAAAGGACAATGCAAGGGGTCCCTGGGACCCGAGACAATGCAAAGGGTCCCGGGACCCGCAGGACAATGCCAGGGGTCCCCGTGACCCAAAGGACAGATCGATGGGTCCCCGTGACACAAAGGACAGCACAATGGGTCAAACTGTATGGGTCCCGGGGACCTGAAGGAAAACACAAGACACAACTACAACAAAAAATAATAATAATTTTGCAAATTTTACAGTCATGCTATACAATGCTTAACAGCAACACCATCCCACTGATGTGACCGTTTTCTCCAATTAAGAGAAAACGTTTTCTCCACTCATAAATTGCAAGCATCAAATCATCATAAACACGCTCATGCAGCACACCATTTGAAAAGCTTAAAGTCTCATGATTCGATTAAGCCCACACACAAAGCATAAGATGACTTAGTTGTAGAAATAATCCTGTTAGGAAATGAAGAAATACAGAAAGATTATGCACCGCTAGTGTCTAAAGTGGAGTGTGCATCCATACCTTTTTGCCTCGTGTCTTTATTCAGTGAGTGTTAACTTCCCAATGACCTTAGGCACATCCCAGAGGGCCAAAGTATGTGGGAGCAGTATCACTTTTTTTGGTAAAACGTTTAGGCCAGAAAAGCATGCATTTTCAAGTGTGTTTAAAGAATTTGGCATCATACAAAAAAAAAAAAATTCATTTCAATCCAGGGAACATTATCTTACTTGGAAAAAAAGTCATTTAAAACAAATGCAAAGAAAGAGGTAGAAAACTTTAAAAAATACATAAAGAACAATACAAAGACAAGATGAAATGGAATGAAGGCTAAATAATCATAATTCCTTAAAATTGTATTGTTTTGTTTTGTTATAGCAATTAATAACATCTTTTGCTTCCAATTTATTTTGGTGATTGTTTTAAATATTTAGATAGGTTTCCATTTTTTTCCAGAACTCCACAGAAAACTGACACAATTCCAGAATAGATGTATAATAGTTTCTTCTTCAATTTTGCAAAATTCACATTTACTACCCAGAGCTGCAAATCTTGAAACTAATTTGTCAGTAGGATAAATATTGTGCAGTATTTTGAATTGTAATTCTTTCAATTTATTGGGGGTAACACATTTTTATGGTAGAACCTATGTTGATTCCCAGTGAACGTTTTAAAATAAAGGGTTCCAAACTAATTTCCCCCGTCGAGTGATTTTCCTTTTGCTGTTGAAGTACTTCCTTATGTTTATTTGTACATTTATGATTTTTAATATTTATTCCATCAACCAAGAAAGCCACATCCAATTCTTGCAATTCTTGTCTCTCAGGGTGACATTTCATTAGCTGAAGAATTCCACTAGGTGTAGCATTTATTACCATTTGGTATTATTTGTGGGTGATAGGAAAGATTTTAGATCTAATAAATTCCTCATAATCAAGAAGTTGACCTTCATAATTTTGTAAGTCTGCAATAAAAATAATATTCCTATCAACCCAATGTTGTATGTATAAAGATTTCTGGTCATGAACATCATATAATAGTTCTGTGAGGAGAAAAATTATGTATAAAGCATAATTTTGCAGCATTAAGCGCCTGCTGGTGAAATTTAGATAACTTTTGCGGTAACTTAATTTCATTTTAACTGTTCCCATCCATGGAGTCTAACATGTCCATGCCACCTGCGTTTCTTTGGGCTGCTAATAATTCCATTTTTAAACGGTGGCATTTGTTTTTCCAAATAAAATTAATTGAAACGTCATTTCTTTCTTGATAGAGGGATTGATGGATAAACAGATATTGCGCAGGGTGAATAAATCTAAAAATGCCGTCCGCTTTACTCAGAAAACCTAACATGGACAGATCTCTCTGAAGCCACACAGTTTGTTGTATTTTGCTATTAAAATTATTTTCTTGTCGTTCTTTTAGATCTCTAGAGATATGAATTCCAAGGTATTTAATACTATTTATCACTGGTATATCACTTATAAGCGTTTCATCAGTATTATACAGACACAGAATTATACACACTTCAAAACATTAAGTCTTAAACCTAATGCCAGCAAGAAGGAATATATTTGAGTTTTTTTGTTGTTCATCTTTGAAAAAAAGAACTGTCATCAGCATGTTGAGAAATGTTGATCTCTCTTTCAAAAATCCTTAATCCTTGCAAATTATTACAGTGTAAAGTATTTATTGAGAGCATTTCAACAACAACAAGAAATAGAAATGGAGAAGAAGGGCCGCCTTGGCTTTGGGTGGTATCTGAATATAGCATGACAAAACTACTGATGTTTAAAGAGATAACATTTTCATCAAAACCAAAAGTTTTAAGTGATCTACTGTGTCAAATGCCTTATAAAAATCCAGGGATAATATCACAGCATCAGATTCCACATATTCAGTGTAATATATTAGATCAAGAATAAGCCTAATGTTACAGCTTACATGCCAATTAGCCATAAAGCCAGTTTGAGTTTCATTTATAATTCAGCTCAAGCCTTTCTTTTGAAGGTCTGGCAAAAGCTAACCCTTTGTACCTTGTTGTCTCTGATAGCAACATGACATCATTCTTCTTGTTCTTGTTCATTACCAAGGTGAAACGAATGTCAGTTGATTAGAGAACCACATCAATTAGCCCACCTGTGGCCGCTTTTGATTGGTTGTTGCAGCAACAAAGCACGATCCCATACGCGCGCCTCATTTCTAGAAGTCATTTGCAACATAATGATGTGTGAAGGAAAAGGGAAAAGCGCTACTGTTTATTTGACGGCAGCTGTTCTTCTGATGTGTTGTTTGGGGCAAACAGTAGACCGTAATCGAGTGATGAAAACAGCGTGGCGAAAGAAGCCGACACAGCCAGAAGGATAGGTTTCCAAAAGGCAAATTGTGTTTGGAGGAGTTTTTGAGAAAGGGTCAGGTCTTGGGCTACAAGTCCGAGACAGGACCAACAAGTCAAGCTCAAACACTTTTGTAGAAAAGGATGCTGAATATCAAGCAGGCTTTGCAGGTAAACACATTTTAACTTTCACTGTATTGAAGTGTTCAATTTCTGACTGAATTTGAGAGTTGAATGAAGTACTTAATTTACCCCAAATCGCAACATGAAATAATCACAGCGTCCCCCTGTCAGGCTGGGTGAAAGGACGAACACAAAATGCTAGATCCAAAAAAGCAGCATGGAAGCGCATGTCGCCCTCCTTGCAGTGTGGGTGGGATCAGTTAAAGTTCAGAGCAGTGGGACCAGGAGCTTCACAATTTGCTGTGGCGCAAGGTAATTCTATTTTTTTATATGTATATCTATAGATATATCTAGATCTATCTAAAGCCAAATTAAAACTGTAAAAAGGTATTTCCACCAATTATTGCATCATCTCATTGAGATGTCCATCCCCCCACAGCAAATGCACCTCCAATACCTCTGTCCCAAGTTTCTTCCACCTGTGGCTACATCATGCAGAGGAACTCTTTTTTTTTTTTTTGGGCTTGTCATGTTGGTTCCCTATGATGGCTGCAACATGGTTCAAAAGGTAACACTATTTAATGCTAAATGTTGCTGTACTCCAGAATGAAGTTTGACAATAGTAGCTAATCCTGGCAATGTAAAATTAACAAGAGCTGAAATATTAACATTTGCAGCTAATTTGATAAGTCATTCACGCAGACATGCCATTAGATGGTTCCAGTGTTTTCAGTGAATATTGTCTTTTATTAGAAATACTGTGTACCTTGATAAACCCTTTACTGACATACTAAATAGGTGATTGACTCAACCAAACATACACTGATTTTTTTTTTTTTTTTCCTCTCTCCAAGGATGGAAGTTATGTGCTCCCTATGCATTGGCAGGGACGTCAACTATCGCTCTCCCTGAAGATCACCACCACTCTCATAAATATCCTTTTGATCCCAATATCCTACTCCTAAGACTGAGATGGCACCACCAATGGCTCTCCTTGAAGGACACCATCACCACCACTCTCACAAATATCCTTTCAATCCTTACTATCAATTCAATCCCCAATATCGATCCACTCCCTATCCTTTCAATCCCCAATATCGAACTCCTGAGGCTGAGATGACACCACCATTTGCTTCCCCTGAAGGACACCACCACTCTCACAATTATCGTTTCAATCCCTATCATTTCAATCCCTACTATCCTTTCAATCCTTACTATAATTTTAATCCCTACTATCCTTTAAATCCCCAATATGTAACTCCTGAGGCTGAGATGACACGACAATTGGCTCTCCCTGAAGGACACGTCCACTCTCACAAATTTCCTTTCAATCACGAATAGCCTTAATCCCTACTATGCTTTATAGCCACTCCATCCTTTCAATCCCAACAATCAAACTCCATGTCCCTTTTCCTCTATATCCTGGCAATATAAACTACTGAGCAAAAATGACTACACAAAGTACAAAGAAAATGGATCACCTTCAATTTCCTTATTGTCTGCCTTTTTCAGTCTATCCTTCTGAAAACTGTCATAAATTGTCTGGATGAGTGAGCCTGTCAATTCTTTATACTTGGTAACCCTCACCTTTTCCCAGAAATTATCATGTGGCTGTCTGTACATGAGGTGTACAGATATTAAAATGCATTACTCTTGAGCATCTGAGCTATTTTTAATACAGAATTGTATGGACTTACAATGTACCATTTCACATATGATATTGTTTGCATCTGAAAAGCCTCTGGTTTTGATAAGATTATAACCTTCTGTGCATGCTTTACTGAAGGACTTGTGTTAGAAAAAAATTATTACCAAAAGATGACAAAGTTAGTAACTTTTTCACTTGTGCAAGGAGTCAATACACTGAAATGGGTACAGAGAAACAAATACTTCAGTCTCCACTTATACACTGAAACTCTCCCTCCCTCACATCTATGCCTCAAACAGATGCACTGTCTTAAAAACAAAACACTTAGTGTGGGGAAACAATGGAGTTAATGGGAAGAAGTTTGGCCCAGTCCGGAAGTGTGACCTTGGGTGCTTTTAGACAAGGATGGCTAAAAGTGGTCGAAATTAAACTTTAAATTAGTTATCGCTTATTTTTGTTTCAGTTTGCTTTCAAAATCAATTCAGCTGATGAGGATTGGCTTTTGTAAACTTCATTAGAGCTGAGCCACTTCTCTGAAAGGTAGATGGGAACCACTGCATTTCTAACTCTGTACTTGCTGGGTTTTTGTACATTTTCCCCATTTCCCCCACACTGGATCCAGAAGAATAACTGACCAAAGAGGAATAAGCTGGGAAATTGTTTGAATACATTTTAGAAGTAGCTAGGATACTTTTTGGAATCTACTGGACTTGAAAGTGAGCTCCTGAAAACAATGTTTGCAGTAAAAGCAATACATTTAATATGACCAGGAAACTCAAGTCAAATTTGTTTAGATTGTCCCACTAGAGCACTATACTCCCAGAATTCAGTTTCTTTGGTTCCTAGAGTCTCTAAAAGTAAATTGGGAGCCAGAACATTCAGCTATCGGGCTCCTTTCCTGTGGAACCGTCTTCCAATCTGGGTTTGGGGGGGGCCGTTGTGTCACCACATTTAAACATAACCTGAAAACCCTCCTCTTTGATAAAGCGTATAGTTAAGGAGTGAGGATTTGCAGTGTTTGCTTATTCAGGCGCACCTGCTTCTCTTCCTAGTAATCACATTCATCTACCATATATCAAAAGTAGAGGGAGGTAGGCCGGTACAGCCCGGGCCGGCTGGGAAGAGTTCTAGCCTGACCAGGCACCTCTCTAGTCTAGCAGAGGGCCACAGGTTTTCCTCAAGAATCCATTCTCCCTTCAAGTGTGACCAATTGCCCAGTCCCTGCTGAAGAGAAACACCCCCACAACATAATTTTTTTTTTACCACACAACGCTTGCAATTCAGTCCAAAACGTTCAATCTTGGTCTATATATACACTACCGTTAAAGTTTGGGGTCACCCAAACAATTTTGTGTTTTCCTGAAAAGTCACACTTATTCACCACCATACGTTGTGAAATTAATAGAAAATAGAGTCAAGACATTGACAAGGTTAGAAATAATGATTTGTATTTGAAATAAGATTTTTTTTTTTTTTACATCAAACTTTGCTTTCGTCAAAGAATCCTCCATTTGCAGCAATTACAGCATTGCAGACCTTTGGCATTCTAGCTGTTAATTTGTTGAGGTAATCTGGAGAAATTGCACCCCACGCTTCCAGAAGCAGCTCCCACAAGTTGGATTGGTTGGATGGGCACTTCTTGCGTACCATACGGTCAAGCTGCTCCCACAACAGCTCAATGGGGTTCAGATCTGGTGACTGCGCTGGCCACTCCATTACCGATAGAATACCAGCTGCCTGCTTCCGCGCTAAATAGTTCTTGCACAATTTGGAGGTGTGTTTAGGGTCATTGTCCTGTTGTAGGATGAAATTGGCTCCAATCAAGCGCTGTCCACTGGGTATGGCATGGCGTTGCAAAATGGAGTGATAGCCTTCCTTATTCAGAATCCCTTTTACCCTGTACAAATCTCCCACCTTACCAGCACCAAAGCAACCCCAGACCATCATATTACCTCCACCATGCTTAACAGATGGCGTCAGGCATTCTTCCAGTATCTTTTCATTTGTTCTGCGTCTCACAAACGTTCTTCTTTGTGATCCAAACACCTCAAACTTGGATTCATCTGTCCACAACACTTTTTTCCAGTCTTCCTCTGTCCAATGTCTGTGTTCTTTTGCCCATCTTAATCTTTTTCTTTTATTGGCCAGTCTCAGATATGGCTTTTTCTTTGCCACTCTGCCCAGAATCCCGCAGCCGCCTCTTCACTGTACATGTTGACACTGGTGTTTTGCGGGTACTATTTAATGAAGATGCCAGTTGGGGACCTGTGAGGCGTCTGTTTCTCAAACTAGAGACTCTAATGTACTTATCTTCTTGCTCAGTTGTGCAACGCGGCCTCCCACTTCTTTTTCTACTCTGGTTAGAGCCTGTTTGTGCTGTCCTCTGAAGGGAGTAGTACACACCGTTGTAGGAAATCTTCAATTTCTTAGCAATGTCTCGCATGGAATAGCCTTCATTTCTAAGGACAAGAATAGACTGTCGAGTTTCAGATGAAAGTTCTCTTTTCTGGCCATTTTGAGCGTTTAATTGACCCCACAAATGTGATGCTCCAGAAACTCAATCTGCTCAAAGGAAGGTCAGTTTTGTAGCTTCTGTAACGACCTAAACTGTTTTCAGATGTGTGAACATGATTGCACAAGGGTTTTCTAATCATCAATTAGCCTTCTAAGCCAATGAGCAAACACATTGTACCATTAGAACACTGGAGTGATAGTTGCTGGAAATGGGCCTCTATACACCTATGTACATATTGCACCAAAAACCAGACATTTGCAGCTAGAATAGTCATTTACCACATTAGCAATGTATAGAGTGTATTTCTTCAAAGTTAAGACTAGTTTAAAGTTATCTTCATTGAAAAGTGCAGTGCTTTTCCTTCAAAAATAAGGACATTTCAATGTGACCCCAAACTTTTGAACGGTAGTGTATAAAACCTTTTTCACATGGCATTAAAACCTTCCGTATGTTTCATTGCAAAGCGCAAACAAGCCTCTGTGTGGCCCTTTTTCAAACTTGTAAGTCCTTCAACAGTTGCCATTGGCCTCTTAGTAGCTTCCCTGATCAATGTCCTATTGGCTCGGTCCTCCACTTTGGAGGGATGGCCCGATGTAGGCAAGGTAGTGGAGGTGCCATAAGGTTTCCATTTAATAATGCTCTACATGGTATTCAGAGGGTTGGTTAAAGCCTTTTGAAATCTTTTTGTATCCTAACTTGTACCATTCCACAACTTTATCCCAGAGCCCTTTTGAAAGCACCTTTCCAACCATGGTGTATTCTTTGCATTGCCTTGCACTACTAGTAATGGAATAATCATGGAACAGCCAGTTTTATTAGGAAGTAATGAAAATCACTACAATTAATGTCAGGTGGGCTGCAATTAGCAGGGTGTGTGATCACTTATCCAAACCAGGTATTTCATTAATTACATTTGAATAATTGTTCAGAATGTTCAGCACTGTATTTCCTTGGATTAGGATGGCAACAAGATCTTGGTTGCAGCTGTTGCCGTGGTCCTGTTGCATTGCCTGCTGTGCTCTGTGATGCTGTGCTGTGTCTTGCTGAACCCTGCTGCATCCCGCTACATCCACCTATGTTCTGCTATGCCACGCTACACCTTGTAATGCCCTGCGGCGCCCTGCCATGACATGAACTACTACCATTTGTAGTCACGGTTCCATTATTTTTATTGTGACTGTTATTGCCGCTGTGCATCACACCCCCAACCGGCACAGACACCGCCTACCAAGAACCTGGGTCTGGCTGAGGTTTCTTCCTAAAAGGGAGTTTTTTCCTCGCAACTGTCACAGTAATTGCTTGCTCTTGGGGGAATTACTAGAATTCTTGGGCCTTTGTAAATTAGAGTGTGTACTAGACCTACTCTATCTGTAAAGGGTCTCTAACTTTTGTTATGATTTGATACCATGAATTAAATTGAAGTTGGACTTGACTGGTTAATTACCTGGTGCTATATGTGCCCAGTATTGAAACCTGTGACTCACTTGTTCTGCTTTAAAGTGTTTTTTGTCTGCTTGCATCTCAAGTATGGCAGGTGAAGATGGAAGGAGACACAGGTCAAATCAACGTGTAGCAGTCTTCTTACGGTAGGCCTGTGCGCCTTGACTGTGTGTTTAACTTGTTTTAGCTTGTGAGGGCTGAGTAAAAATGTTAAGCATGGTGATGTAGATAGTGGAGGGAGACACAGTGTAAGGCCAGGAGGCATTCTCTTCAGTGGAAAAATGCTTAAATGCATAGGCAAGGCTAGGCAGCTTTATTTGTATGGCACATTTCAGCAACAGGGCAATTTAAAGTGCTTTACACAAAAACAGTTAAAAAATAAAAATAAAAACATAAAATACAGTTCAGATGTATAATTACCTATTGACACAAAGTAATCCCTATTCCGTAAGTAGAATTCAAACCAGTTTAGTACTGAGCCAGAAAGGCCAACCCAGTTTTCTAATCGGTCTAGTAATATGTCATGGTCGACCGTGTCAAATGCAGCACTGAGATCAAGTAATACTAAGACTGAAATCTTTCCATTATCTGTGTTAAGGTGGCTGTCATTAAAGACCTTAACAAGAGCCGTCTCAGTGCTGTGATGTGGTCGGAAACCCGACTGAAAGGTATCAAAACTGTTGTTTAGTGACAAGAAATGGTTGAGTTGTTGAAAAACTGCTTTTTCAATGATTTTACTTAAAAACGGAAGGTTTAATATTGGCCTATAGTTGCTCATTAGTGATATGTCTAGATTGTTCTTTTTTAAGAGTGGCTTGATCACTGCAGTTTTCAGGGCCTGTGGAAAGATACCTGAAAGAGTGGACGTGTTCACAATCTGTAGAAGATCAGAAGCCAAACAATTTGAAACATTTTTTGAAAACACCCATTGGTAGAATATCAAGGCAACAGGAGGAGGTTTTCAGATGCTGTATAATGTCCTCCAGGTTTTTATGGCTGATCGTATTAAATTCTGTCATATTGGAACTAGTTTTGCTTGAACACTGTGACAACACATATCCTGTACTTGATATGGAGGCACTGATTGTTTGTCTAATCTTCTGAATTTTGTCTTTGAAGAAGGAGGCAAAGTCATTGCAGGCCTTGGTAGATAAAAGTCCAGATGCTACTGGTACTGGAGGGTTTGTTAATCTATCGACAGTAGCAAACAAAGCACGTGTATTATTATTGTTTCTAGAGATAATATCAGAGAAGAAGGACCACCTTGCATTCCTCAGTTCCAAATTATAAATGTGAAGTCTCTCTTTATAGGTGTTATAATGGACCAGGAGATTTGTTTTTCGCCACCTTCGTTCAGCTTTTCGACACTCTCTTTTTTCTGTTCTCACCAGTGGGACATTTCTCCATGGAGACCTTTTATTACCAGAGACAACTTTGACCTTAGTGGGAGCAATGGCATCAATAACATTTGTAATTTTACAGTTGAAATTATCTACAAGCTCAGTAACTGAGAGCCCTGAGAGGGCGGGTGTGTCAGAGAAAAGCTGAAGGAATGTTTCACTGGTGTTTTCAGTGATATACTGTTTTCTGATTATCTTTGTTTGGACACTTTTGGGCACAAAGATAGAGCCATTAAAGAAAACACAGGAATGATCAGACAGAGCAATGTCAGTCACCACAACCTTGGAAATGTGCAGACCCTTGGAGGCAATCAAGTCCAGAGTGTGCCCCTTATTGTGCGTGGGCTCTGTCACATGCGGAGTCAGTCCATAGTTCTCAAAAACACAACACAGTTCTTTGGTCCCCTGTCTTGGGGTTTGTCAACATGAATGTTAAAATCACCCGCAATGAATACACACTCAAAGTTAATGCAGATTATTAGCATTATTAGCAGTTCAGTGAAGTTATCAATAAAGGTTGCACAATATTTAAGTGGCCTGTAGATATTTAGGAATATCGCTTGAGGGGAGGACCTTAAATGAAGAGCCACACATTCAAAAGAAGCAAAATTTCCATAACATATTTGCATACGGTGGAATAAGTTATTAAACAAAATGGCGACTCCACCTCCTTTCTTATGCTCATAAAACTGAAGTTAGGGGGAGCTGACTGGATATTAGAATATTATATGCAATATTGACTCGGATCAGATGGCAGGTAAGATTTTTGCTCTCAATTACCTGCTAATTTGATACTGCATGTAAATGCAGCATGGCACTCAACCCAAGGTAATATGGCCAGTATTAACTTTGTATCTGCACTCTTTAACTCCTAAAGGGATTTTGAAGCAGACATCCCAGCTGGTGGTCAACATGGCAGATAAAAGAGCATGGATAGGTTTTGTAACACAACCAAGCTCGTACAATGTCAGTTAATGGTGTAGACGCATGACTGGTTGGCAAAAAATAATGGCCTTTTTTCCCTCCCCTCAGGCAATGCACGTTTCCTACCTTTGATCCTGTCTGAAACGTGGCTATTCAATATGGCAAAAATGCTCTGGGCCTCATTTTGGTCGTTTCCTATGATGCCTGCAATGTGATACTCTAACAACTGACTAAGAGCTTTACATACAATTTAATTATGTATAATCATTAGAAGGTGGAAGGCATTTTAAGTAAAAGTTATGGTATTGCTCAACAAAATTTCAAGGAATGCAACTGTATTATTCCAGTTTATTAAGCTGGTAAAGTAAGTTGAACCCAACTTTTTTACAAATGCTAAACTCTTATCAGCTAAGATATTTGTTTTTTCTTGTTTTCAGGATGGAAATTACATGTTGTCAATGAGTTGGTTGAAGACTCCTGTTAAATTCACCTGCTTCATGTTTAGAAGATCTGCCAGAACACCTGCTTCTACCTACTACCCCTAAGCCTTCTCAGCAGCCCTGGAAACTTCCAGTCCCTCTGAAACCCTGGGGCATGACTCATCATAAGAGTCACGCAACACAGTCTCTTTCCAATTACAATCCTAGCAGTGCATATTCCTATTGCTATTACTATCCATGAATATGATGACACCTGCACCAGCCCCTGTTAATGCCACTACTGCTACACCTGACACAACCACTGTAACGACCAGGCAATCTACAAACAACCCCCTCCTGTTAATCCTTACAGTCTGTACAACTTTCATTACTATTACCTAATATGATGGCACAAACCCCTGGGGGAAGTACCTTCTGCTAAGCCTGACACAACCTCTGTTACTACTGGGCCATGGACAGACAAACCCTGTCCTACATAACCTTACAATCCATACCACATTATTAATATTTACTACTCTATTCCAAATTTCGTTCAGTCCAAAAAGGACTTAAAAAGATAACACAAGTTAAAATCTAAAGGCCCTTATATTACTAACACCTAACTGTACATCGTGGTAGTTAGAACAACTCTGTTTTTATGCTAAAGCTGCCTTAGAAACTGCAAAGCCATATCAACCCTGAAATAAACCTGGGCAATGGATTGCATGATATTGACTCTATGCTGCAACTGGTAGTATCTAATGAGAGTCACAATAGCGCTGCTGCTGGTCTGTTATGATGTGTCATGCACAATTGCTTGCAGTGAAGTTAATTAAGTCACTTTCTGAATATTATGGGAAGTAGTGGATCACATCTGAGGTAGATTTGTACACCGCCAGTGGTTCAGATTGGTTTTTGTTCACAATTCCAAAAACTTGAAGCTTATGTATAAGACACTGGACTGCTAAACCCTCAGCACAATTCTATTGTCTCATATATATATATATATATATATATATATATATATATATATATATATATATATATATACGCAGCTACAGTTTCAGGAAACATTAAAAGATCTGTAATATGTAATATCTCACTGTGTACTGCTGCTGAAGGAAGAACGATTGTACCTGGTTAAGGTTGGATTTCTTCAAATCTTTGCCATCTCTCGAGCTCATTTTACTTCGTTATTTTATGTGAATCCCCTTGTGTCTATGTACAGTGTGCACACACACCCCATTCTGTCTGTTTCTATATAACTCCACATGGTACTCTCTCCTCTGGGTACCTCGTGACGATGGACACACACACACACACAAATGAATCTACACACCACTGAAACGAAGCCACACGTGACAACAGAAATGTGCGATATAATAATATATTGTCCTATTATGCAACGCTGTGCTTATCTCGGTTTTGTTATTATTGAATTGACTTTTTATTTCAAATATCTTGATAACTCTGCACTTTACACTGAAGGTAAGTCCTATGTACAGTATGCGCTAAATATAATTTGACTTTTTATTTTACTAGTATTTAGGATGGAAGACCATGCTATGTATTTGTGGTGTTTTACAGAATATGTTTTGTGACTTTTGTTCATAGAGACTAAATATAAACGATTATGAACATAGCATCTACATGGGAAATATTATGAGAAAGAATATGACTATTTATGTCATTGTTTGTGTGATCACAGGACACATAAAGATAAAATGTTTTATAAATAAGATTGACACAGCCAGCATTCAAGCTGTTGATTCCAGTCAGTGATCTGTGTCCCATTTTTGTATATCTTCAGTCCATCTGTGGCTATATTCCCAGCCAGGGCACTTTGTCCCTCCCCCAACACTGACTTTTGGTCCACCCTCTCCATACAGTTTGTCTTTATGGGGGATTATGATTTGGACATGGAAGAGGAGGGACAGGTGTTCATCAGAAAGGCCACAACAGGCCATTGGTGGGAGGACTGTGGAGACGGTAGCAACACACAACACCAGAGAGGAAATAGAGGCTGCATGGTAAACAGCCGCAGTTGGGCCGCGGAACTCCAGTATATTTTTGCACCACAGGCAGAAGACTGTTACAGTGGAGGGCAAACCAGACTGTCCAGCATTTCTGTGAGTGACTGTCTTTCTCTCTTTCTGTCTGAGCCACACAAGCACTAAACTATTCCCTCAGAGTCCATTTGTTCTGATAAATTCCACTGGATCTTTCAGAGATTCGGCAAAAATCCAGGTTTCTATACACAACAGTTCTCAGACAAATATTAAAAACCCAAACATTCTCCAGTAGCAAGAAGAAAAGCTGATTCATGACAGCATTTGCAATATGAGGTTATGCACATCTGGTTACCACACTGTACATGTATGATCATAATGGTTTATACTGAGGATAGTCTGCTTCTGATCCTGATGAATGATGACTCAAAATGTTACACTTTTTAATCAGCCTGCTGCTGCATTGTGACACAGCACTGTGGGAATGAACTGTGTGTGTGTGTGTGTGTGTGTGTGTGTGTGTGTGTGTGTGTGTGTGTGTGTGTGTGTGTGTGTGTGTGTGTATTTGTGCTTTTTTTTTCGCACGTGTGGGCACGTACACCCTTCCTAGTTTGTCTCACGGCTCATCACGTTTGAATGTGGGATGGGGCTGGATGAGACTCCTTTAGGAGACAAACAAAATGTCAGTGCTGCTAAAACGTGCTCATGTTCATTGGAGGAGCTATTATCCATCCGCCTGATGGTTTTGTTTTTCCAGTGTTGTAGTCTCACTCATCAGGCTATGTGCCTTTTAACCCACCACACCACCAATCATGTGCCCTTATATCTGTAAATCTCTCTAAGGTCCATCTGCTCTTGTCAGGACACAGCATTCTAGCAGCTGCCATTTGTTCTTTTCTTTTGATTAAATATAAGATGAAGAGGTGAGGATAAAGAAAGAAGGCAAGTGAGGAAGAGGGAGGAGCTGATAACAGATCAGGAGAGAAGTGGCAGCACTGAGCAACTCTGTCTCTCCCCTCCCTCTTCCATCTCCCTCTCCTCCTGCGCTTCCGTCTCTTCCCACTCTTTCCTCTCCTGCGCCCACATCCCCCCTCCTCTTTCTGCTGCCTCCCCTCCTTCCCCTAACAGCTCTCTTCTCCCTCCCTCGCTCTACTGCACGGAGCTGCACTATATGAAAGGGTCTCCTGGGTCTAGCTTCACTGCAGTGTAGAGAAGGGCAGGGCGGCTGTTTCAGTACGATGCGCTGAAGGATGGTGCATCAGGAGAAACGCGTTTACCAGGTGTGTGGAGTTGTGTGTGTATGCATTAGTGATTCTGAAGGTATAGAATATGTAGCATAATATCTACGGGGAAATCCATCATGGGTGAGCTGCTGTAGATGAGTCAGCCATAATGGATGAGCGGCTGTGTATTTGTGAGGTGGCATAGGGATGTTTATATGTGGTCGTTACCTGTTAATCTCTGTTTTTGCATCTCCTCAGTGAAGTCCTTTCGTCTCTCATATAATGGATATGTGTGTAATCTTATAACATGCTTTGTTCCATGAATGAAGATGATTTGACACCATTTACAGTTTTGCTTTACTACATAATTTCTTCTAGGACGGTAAAATAGGTTGTTGGTGTGACGTAGACTGTCTGCTGGTAAGGAGGACATCTGAAGGGGATGAGAAGGAGGCAGAGCATTGGTTGCAAGAGTGAAGGCAATTGACTGTGATTTATATTCTTACATTCCAGCCTCGGTTAACAAAAAAAAGGTTTTGGGTTTTTTTTAGCGAGAGAGAACATGTAGACGGATAACAGAAACATCTCTAATTTTAGAGGTGTTTTTCAGTGGCGGTGTGTCACAGGCAAACACACATGGAGTAGTAGGCAGCCTTAAGAGATGTGGGCACTTGTAACAATCCAATAATATAAAAATACTTATGGAGCCAGAACTGGAAATCATGTCATGCTGAAACTTTTCAAGAAAAACACAGATTTGTGTACAGAAACTCATGTAGCTCAAATGACTAAATTAAAAAAAATATATAGAAAAATATAAATATACATGGATTGGTGTTATTGGTTAGAATTAGTTTCATGGCATTAACAAAAATTGGACAAATACTTCAAAACAGTATACTTATTTAATTTGTTTTTTTAGGTCTGGTGTGGGGACATGGCAAGAAAAAAAACCTATAGAATACTTTCCCTCCATGTTAAAACATGATATTGTCAGGGCACTGTTAATGAGGATAAAATGAGCAAGACTCATTCATTTGTTCATCCCTGTGGGGACTGTAGTCTATCTCAGGATGCATTTGGTGGCAGGGTACATCCTGGACAGGTTGTCAGTCTATAACAGGGCTACCGCATAGACAGACAATACATACCAATATATTCACATCTGGGAGCAGATTTCAGAGTTTCCGTTTCACCTGATTTGCATGTCTCTGAACTGTGAGAGAAAACCAGACCACTGGAATCTGCCAGACGTGCCTTTTTAATCAGGTTGCAAATGCAGTCCAGTATTTATTGAAGAACCTGTGTAACAGGAGGAACAGAAAAGTCTTTTTTCTGCAGATGGTGGGCTGTAAAATTTTACGCTGATCATTTAAACCTGATGTTTTTAGGGATAGACAGAATAGGAAAAAAGAGGAGTGTTAACAGAAACAGTTGCACCTATTACCTAAGCTTTTTGTCGAGTAGGAGAGAACAAAGAATAACTGTTTTTAACTAAGTTTTTATAGTGTAGTATTTTAATATTTTTACAACTATAATGACATTATGAGCCCACAGCTGGATTATCCTAATGTGTGTAAGACAGGGAATTGGATTGATTTGCCACACTGTTTTAATCCACCTGGCCTGCATAATCCATATTTCTCTCTTTATTTATAGCTTTAGTTTAAATTGCAAACTACACTTAATGTTTCTTCTCACAAATATATCCCACTTGGTCAATCAAGCGGAAATGGAACTAAAGCAGCAGCATCAGCACTATAACTTTTTATATTCATGTATTTTTCTCTTATCTCTGTCAGGCCCAGAGGAATGAGAGAGAGTGCATCCGGCAGAAACTTGCCCTTGGCAGTTTCTATGACGACGAGCCAGTCATCTATACCAGCTGCAGCAAGAATGGCCTATCCTCCCGGTGGGTTTAGAGAGAGAGTGTGTGTGTGTGTGTGTGTGTGTGTGTTTGCGTGTGTGTGCGTGTGTGTGTGTGATCAATGAAGCATTTTGAAGGCCTGCACCAATAATTTTGTGTTTTATCTTCTGACAGCTGACACAATAGATCTTTAGATGTTCTCCCATAATTTATTCTTAGATGGATGCCAGGGAAACAATGACATAGTCTCTAGATTTAATTAATTATTGATCCACAGAAAGCACAATCTATTTTATAAGGGATATAAGGAACCTCTTCATATAGACCACATGACTCACCCATACAAGGCATTACTTATTACATAACCCACCTAGTATAACCCTCTTGTGTATATTCATGCATGTATCTCACTCACTCACTCACAAGCAGTTATTCAACAGCCAGGAGATGGAGCTGTTCAGCAGCTCACTTTATTCATTAACTAACAACTAAAAGCCCAAAACACATCAATCTGAAAGATAAAGCTGATTGGATTGGCTTGTTGGCTTGTAGGTGCAAAACAGTAAATGAAGTAAATTCCTTTGTGGGAATCCATTTAGAAACAGTGAGTCACGTAGTAGACAGTGCAGTAAGTTGTGCAATAACAGTGGGTTGAGAAAATAGGTCGATTTATCCTCTCTGTGTTCATAGACTTAGCAACAAACAGAGGAAGAGAACAAGTGATTAACATATCGGACTGACCGTCAGAAGGCAATGAAAGGTTTCCCAGAAAGCCACAAAGGTGTTTAGTCAGTCTGAACGGAATTGACATTGGACTACAAAATTTACAGCAACAGAACAAAGAAACTCAAGTATGGAAATAGCAGGCGCAGAGGAGGTGGCACAGTGGTTAACCTCTGTTGTGTGATAACAGCTAAGACAGAAAGTTAGGGATGCCCTAGTTTCACTACTAGGACAGACTTTGAAGATATTCTCACGGTAGGACATAAATGCTTTCCCTTTCCCAAATTGTATATATATTTTTTCTTCTTGTGTTTCACACAATAATACTGCACATGTGTGTGCATTAGTCTTCCATTGTCTTACTGTTTGTATTGTACTGCCCTATTAGTTTGCTGGTGCATAGTAGGCGTGGACTGACCTATATGACCTATATAAATAATCATTTTAACAAATAGATTTTTTAGGAGTATTTTGTATCCTAAATTTTATTGCAAAAATGATTACAAACATAAATTGAATTAGATGTACATTAAAAATAACAATAATAATAATAATTTGTATTTTAAAAAGCAACATGTACAGTGCATTTGAGTGTCAATGTACCAGAGTTAGCTGAAAGTGTGCTGGTTTTCATTGGCAGTCCCTTTGCCTGATGTTATATGACAAGTGAAATTACTAAGTAAATGACATATTAAATGAAACTAAAGGAAACCATTGTCCAATGTAATTGATATTTCACTTTTGTATATTGAGGTTTTAGACACACACACACACACACACACACACAGTGGAAAGAGTTGCATTACATCAGACACAAGTTGGTTAACCAAAGCCACTGCACCTACAAAGCTCTCTGCTATCTTTTCACGACAGCTCTGACCTGCAGTAACTCTCTGGCACTTATTCTTTAGAGGGGGCGTTTACATTGACATTGGGGCCTCCCCCTATGCTGGCTGCTGTTTGAGGAAGTGCAGTTGTGTCTGTGGCCCAAATGCACTGAAAGAAGAAGTGATGCCTAATTTAAGACCATGTCTGTGATTGGTGGAATTGGAGTCCTGTGACCTCCATTGGAGGTGAAGTTGCACCCTCTGGACTTTAGTTTGGGGTGGAAATTCCAACACCACCCTGTCCAGTTTGTGATATTGTATACGTTATTGTTCTTATTCCAGTGTAGGTCGGGAGGTCACTTTGGGTTCTTAGGTTCTTTCAGTCAGTCTGTCATAATCTGGAACTGAGTGAATGGTGTTTTGAGCTCCTGGAAAGGCTGAGGTTGAGGTGCAACTGCTGTGAAGAGCCTTGTGTTATGTTTTCTTTAGTCAATTTTAAGCTCTCAATTCCTTTTGTTTCTACTATATGAGGTGACAGACTGTGACATTACTGACACCAATGCACGTCTTGGCCAAAAGTGTTTGGACATCAAAATATTACCTAAGTGTTATTGTATAACATGTCCGTCCAAAACCATGTGCTGTTATAACAGCCTCCAGTCTTCTTCTGGGAAGGCTTCCTACAAAATTTTGGAAGCATGCTGCAAGGATTTGCTCCTTATCAGCTACGAGAGCATTAGAGGTCAGGTTGGGCGCTGATGTTGGCCAGTACAGGATTGCAGTTGATTCTCTAATTCATCCCCAAGATACCCGATTGGGTTGGGGGCAAGACTCAGTGCCAGCCAGTCAAGCTTTCCTGAAAAAACATTCTTTATAGACCTCATTTATGTTTCCTGGGCCTTTCCACTTCCCACTCCTCTCTTCATAATTGTATAAGCACAATTTTGTTAAATGTCTTTTTGGATCTTTTTGTTGCGGACAGTTCTTGAACACACCTTGTAATGATACTTGGACACAGCATCAGTGACGAACCTGGGGTTATGGGGTATTTCAGGTTTTTAATCATCAGACACCCTAACTCAGAAAGTAGTGATAAGCCCCCAACTTATGTCCAAGAGGAGCCATGCTTCAAGGATCCACCCTCCAGATCCACAGCCATCGTGAGGCCTTTCCAGCAGGCTCTTCTGCACTGCAGTCCTTTTACACCAAGGAGTTTGAGAGGTCATTGTATTGAATGGTCAACAAAGCCTCTGAATCCAACTTTGACGGGCTCACAGCGGGCTCTCCAGCCATTTTTCCAGCACTCTGTAACAAGACCTTCATATTTATATTTGCACTTGTTGGTTTCTTCAATCTGGTGTTCCCAGTGGACACAAAGTACCAGCAGGATCACTTGCTTTATAGACTGTGAAGTTAACAACATGTCTGGGTGGCTGCCAGTCCAGTGTGGTGGCAAGAAGCCCTCCCGAGGAGCTAGGCTGATAGCGTGCATTCTCCCCAGCTCTGATGCAGGTGATAGGTTAGGGGGTGTACTGATTCTTGCTGTTTTAAATCGCTGTGCTGATTGTGTCTGCCAAACAGCTGTCTTGGCCATGGCGCCAGCGGCCGCAGCTGTGTTGGTTGGCATGGTTGAGAACCAGGTAGACTGATTGGATGAGAAACTTCAATGGTTTGGCTCTCCAGAGCATTGTCCAGGTGATTTTGTGAGGTGAACGGGTCACGTGATTTTTGTCATCTGGGTTTGTTTGTAAACAAAATCAGTATAATCAACCAGGAATTTCCCACTATAAGTTTCATTCTGACAAGACACATTTTCTGTCTCTAAAGATCAACATTTCCACTCTCACGTTCTGTCCCTCTTTCTGTTTTTCCTCTCAGCCTGCAGAGTGGGGTGAACCTGCAGGTGTGTTTTGTTAATGACAGCAGCAGTGACAAAGACAGCGATGCTGAGGACAGCAGGACAGAAACCAGTCTGGACACACCGCTGTCACCTGTGGTATGCACAGCTTAGACAGTCTCAGTGTTGTGTGTGTGTGTGTGTGTGTGTGTGTGTGTGTGTGTGTGTGTGTGTGTGTGTGTGTGTGTGTGTGTGTGTGTGTGTGTGTGTGTGTGTGTGTGTGTGTGTGTGTGTGTGTGTGTGTGTGTATTTGTTCCATGTTTCTTTCTGTCTTGTTTCACTACTCTCATTGCTCTTTGGAATAACCACGCGTGAGAACAATCGGCTGTTACATCATGATGTCATTCACACTACTTCCTCTCCAGAGCAAGCAGAGCTCATCGTTATCGGACCGGGACACGGCGGAGGAGGACTCAGACCCGTTAGATGACTGCGGCGGGTTCTGGCGGGTGCAGCGCAGGCTTCAGGAGGAGGCCCGGGTGGCACTAGCTCTGGCTCGACCCATGGCCCGCATGCAGGTGGAGGTGGAGAGGAAAATCCAGCTGCACAGACGTTCACCTGTGGCTGACTTGGTTAGTCAGTGAGAGAGAGGGAGAAATACAGATCAACTCTTCACTTCTTCGAAACATGCTTTTTAGGAGAAAATCCCGGAAGGAAAAATCCTTACTGTATGTTAAGGGGAAAAACTGTGATAATAGAATGATTTACTATAACTGCTATTACAGTAAACACAACAAAATGAAAATGAAATAAGGGACTTGCATTGCCTGAATAGAAGGTCAGTCAGGGTTTATAAGTATGTGTGTGTGCGACCTAGAGAAAACCCCATTTGCAGAAGATAGACACATTGATCCAGTTGACTTTGACTAATATTGAATAAAACCATTTTATTCTTTATTCACATTATGAGCCATTTTGCAAATTTTTTTAACATGCAGTTTCCTGTCTATGCGTGTTTAAATATTCAGCTTCCCCATCTGCCCCACATCAGCGAGTGCTTGATGAAGAGGAATCTGAGGCGAGGGGACATGAGGGACATGAGTCTGGGACAGCTGCAAGTCATCACAAATGACTTGCACTCACAGATTCAAAGTGAGTAAATCACACACACACACACACACACACACACACACACACACACACACAAACACACACAAACGCATGGGACAAACATTACTTTCCTCTCATTTCAGTTGCATACCATTGTTGGCAGGTGAAAAACAATTATCTAGGTCAAATTCTAAAAACTAAGAATAACAGATATGGTTTGGAAGTGTTTTACTAACCTTTAGGATCACAAACCTTCAACATATGTATTATTAATAAATAAAATTACACAACCTGAAAACAATGCTGATAATGCTACTAAGGTCTGATACGTGGCCTGGTGGGTTAGTGGTCAAAAAAGTATACCATTGAGAAATTATGTTAGTTTGAATCCAGTTAACCTCTTATTATAACTCTCTAATGATTTTCAAACTGTTTTATAGTATACAATGGAGGTCAAAACATCAAAAGACTTAACAACCAATCAACCTTAAAAAGGTATACTTGAAATATAGGCATTTTCTAATATTTACATACAGATCCGGTTCCTACATTCTCCTTCTCTCTTCCTAAATTTTTCTGTTGACCACCACAGCGACACGTTCGATAACGCATTAGACTTATCTAGAGTTAATGACATGTCTAATCTAACACAGGTCTAAATGAGGAGCTGGTGCAGTTGCTGTTAATGAGGGATGAGCTGCACGTGGAGCAGGACGCCATGCTGGTAGACATAGAGGACCTCACCAGGTGAAACACCCTGTTCTCACACCTCTCGCTGTCTTTGTTTTAGAAATATCTGTCAAATTCTCCATTTCTACCCCATAAGTTGCACATTTACTGTACATCCTAGGCTGGCTCTAATGTACTTCCTCTCCATGTTGGGACAGGCATGCTCACAGCCATCAGCGACACCATGCAGAGAAAACCATCTCAAAATAAACACCCCGACTACCCACGTGTCCGTCTGCAAGTCCATCTCCATGGACTGTCACCAGTGTTACTAACGAAACTCCATCTGTGCTGAAAATAACCATGTAGTGCAATATTAACACACAGACACACCACATAATGTATTGCACCACAGGATGTTGTCAAAGGACAGAAGACATCTAAAAGAAGCCAAGCTGCTTTCAGTGTGGACACAGTTGAGTTTGTGCAGGCTTTTGACTTCCACTCAGCATGATTAATCATGCTATATTTTATAGAATTAGGGGAATCCTCTCATTGTAATTGCATACCCTAACCCTGACTTACCTCTTCATGATTTTGCATGGTACACTCATGTATGTTAAGGTTGGGTGGAAGAGAGGGCCTGCACTCCTTGTTTCTCCATTATCTGAAAAAGGAGGATGACTTCTAGGGGCCCAGCCTGACTGAACTTTTGTCTTTATAATTATCAAGTTATTCAGTTCATATATGCTCTGTTCCCCTGTTTATCATCACTTTCAGTAGGAGCACCACGTTATTTCTGTTTCACAATGGAAGTCACTATTAAAAAGATAATAATAATAATAAATTCAATATAAAACTCTCTGAGCTGTTGCAATAGAAAATTATGAACAATCTGCGCTGATTTGCAGCTTAGCTTCACAGTGGTGTTTAAATGGTGCAGCAGCTTCACAGAGGTCTTGTAATTTGATAGCTGCTACAGTTTTCATCTGCTTTTAAAGATCCATTTAGAGCTTTACTGGACAATATTTTGAACTTTGTTAGACAAATTTGTATTTGTCAACTACATGCTTTAATTTACTCTGTACAATAGACTAAATGACAAGATGTAGATCAAATAATTATATTGGTCAATAAATAGGGATAGAAAAAGCTAAATTGGAGGCATGATGGCCCCAAAACGAAAAACACACAGTCCTTTTTGGTATGCTCAAGTTACTAATGCTAAAAAAAAGGGTAAATCAAATATATGAATAAATCACAGCCTAAACAAATATCTATTTTATCTGTTCAGAGGGTTTATGGACATACTGTATGTAAATGTTAAAAGACACTTTATTAAAAGTATGAAGAACATGCCTTGTTGTCTGGTTGTGTTTTCACTCTCAGCTTTTGAAGAATGTTATTTAACACAAAGTCAAACTTTCTTTTTTAATATATGCTTCATTGATAAATGTACTATATAATGATTGTAAAAACAAAACTCCAGTAATAAATGTTTGAAATGTGTGGCCTGTGTTGGTTGGTTTTCATGAGAGTCATTTTTCATTTTATGTTCTCTGCATAGGTTTATGTTATTCACTTTCAAACCAGAAATATTGTTTCATTAAGTGAGTAATGCTTGGCTTATTTCCATATTCAGCCACAGAGGTGCATTGTGGAGTTTTTGAACTTCTATTAGTTAATAATAATAATAGCTCAACTACTTATTAAAAACTATCAGTTTATAATTTAGTATAAGTTTTTAAACATACTTAAACACACTTGAACTACAAGAATGAATATATTTCCACCTCAGATGGCTGCTCTGACTTTTTTAATTGTTTGAAAATTATAAATTAAAAAATGTAACATTGATGTTCAATAAACCTGTTGAAATTAAACAATAAGTACATGTCAAGTATATTTTTCACTCAAAGCCAAATTGTTATACATACATGGATAACATGACATGACATTCTGGTTTGAGTTATTGACTACTTAACACTATTTTAAATTTGACTGTGCAGGATTTCACAAACAAATTATCAGTTAAAATAATGCTTTAACTCTTCCCTCTGTGTCTACAATGAACAGTTACCAGAATGATGCATCATTACTCATCAGTGTTTGTGTTAATTCCAGTTTCACCAAAGCATTTGGCGATATAGGGGAAACATTATGAAACCTTGATTGTGCACTTTCAATTTACAGTTCGGTGTGAACACATTGATGTACGGTAAGGGAAATCCCTGCATCAGAGGTATAAAACACTTAAGAATGTCTAAGTTCAGTCAGTTACACCAAAGATTCTGAAGTCTTATCCAAGATGACCCTCAACAAGCTCTGTGAGTATAATGTACCCTAACTGAACATTATTTTCTTTTTGCAACAAAGTAGTTAGAAGCTGAAGATTTGCTACGAGATCTATATTTTTCTCTTTCTTCTCAGACATCCCTTCTGCACTGCTGCTCCTCGTGCTAACCTGTGCTCAGGTCAGCCAGTCCATGCCAGTGATGAGTAAAGGGCAACTGACAGACTCCTGTGTGATAGATGCACAGATGCTTCTAAAGAACGTTACTCATGCACTCACACAGGTATAGGCCTACAAAATTGAAGGAAGATTGATTTATACACTGTTATATTTAATGTGTCTTTGATTTATAGTTCAAAACATTATCTTTCCATGTGCTAGAAAACCCTGTTCAGTGCAATTGACTGCCCAGAGCAGAGTGTGGAGCTACACATGGAGACTAACACGCCATATGTGTGTGCACCAAAGGTAAATGATGAACATTTTATTAATTGGATTTTTATGTATGTATTTGAAGTTTGAGACATGGCTGAAATGAAAATAAGGAATTATTGTTCAAAGCTAAATTACAACTATACTTGCATGTACATGTACCTCTAATAAATAGGTACATTTAATAACATAAAATTACTTGTGATACTAAAGAACAGTAAATATTAGATGCTTTAAGACATTTACTAAGGAGTATTGCAAATTCAAGTACTTTATAATAATGCTTACAGTTCATACAACTGCATTCTATGCCTCTGTATTACTGAAAATTGAACTGTTGACCCACAGGGATCAACATGCTCAGGGATCGCCACGTCAAAATTTGATCAGGTAAGTTGTACTGTGGTCTGTGACAAATATATTACAGTAAGAATACTTTTTTTCACGCTTTTATTTTTCTACTTTTATGTATCTTTAAAGAGCAATGTATTTGAGTCAGAATCTCAAATGTACAAGTTAAATATATATATATATATATACATTTGACGCATCATCTACAGCAACTTTATTTTGCTGAGTTTATATACTCAGTACTCATTTTATTAGGCACACCTCTATTATCTAATGCATTTAGTTTACTTTTATGATGCCTATAATGTTCAGTTTTTGTTGCCACTGTCATAGAGGTGTGTTGATCAAAGTATATTTTAGCATTGAGGTCATAGTTAGTGATGGTGTTGTACAGGGCTGCAAGATATTATCATCATTATCCTTTTTGTTATATTTAGAAGTGTCTTATATTCTGTATGTAAATAAAAAAATAGAAACACTTGTCAATATAATGTACAATGACATTAACAATACATATTTAATGTACATATTTCTGTTCAGTGTCAACAAAAACTGAACATGATGAGCTTTGTAAAGATTGATGTTATGTCAGGGCTGTTCTATTTCTAGTACTGCAGTTAGAATGTAGAATGAATGAGTGTATATACACTATGTATATTATTGGTGAGCAGCAGAGTGCAGTGCCGCTCCTGATTGGCTGATCTTCCAGCAGCCAGTTTTACCTGCTTGCAGAGGTTGTCCTTCGTCACAATTGTCTTGACGATTGTCTTTGCGGCTTTTTTATCCAGGACGCGTGCCTGACAAACATTGGGGAGGATCTGCATCACTACTACACATTTCTAGCTGCTCAGCCGGACCCTGAAAGTTTGCTCGCTCCAACTGTACTGTCGCTCAAAGAGCTCATGGAGGTAACTCATTTTACACAACACCAACAGTATTCTTTATAACTGTTAAAAAAACCACCATAATTTTGTGGTTCATATCCTATCATCTACCGGCTAACAATCGCTCCATTCACTTTGATGACATGAGAGTAGATAGATGAGAAAGAGGCATCAAAGGAAGGAAGGATTGATTCATGGGAGGTTCACACAGATACATCTCCAGGAAGAAAACAGTGTAACAATTTCTGATACCAATTACAACAGATGAGAAAGGATTTGTTCAGAGTTTTTACAGAATGAAATGTAACAATTACCATTAACACTGACTGTCTCATTATAGTGGCCGAATACTATAGACCCAGTCATCTTTTTTTTTAGATTTGATACGTTTATATAATTCATGTAAAAATGTTTTCAGAAGGGTAAAAAGGGAGGTTTCTGGTAAGAGATAATCAGCTCCCACACATGCAACACTGCATTGATCAATTGTTTGTGTCAAAAATATTAAAAATGAATCATCTGCTCCCAACAGAACTGCTTTGCATGGTCTCTGCCAACAGACTTGGAGGTAAGAGGTCTCTTAATTCACGCCATAACCATGATTTATGATAAAGTTGTGTTTTACTCAGGTACTTCTACACAGAGCACTAAAAAAGGATCCCTTGTCATGTTATTTAAAATATATATGTTTCTTATTACAAGGAATCAAAGACTGTTACTAAACTTCTTTCATATTCTAATTGTAATAAATCATTTCATAATTGCTCTGTTTTACTTTAAGGCTGCTCCAGACCGTCTTAGCACCTACGATGAAAGGCTGAGGATCTGCAAAGTGCTGAAGGGCTTCCAGCTCCGCAGCATAACAATCAACAGAGGCATTGCATACATGGCCTCTGGTGAACACGCTAAATGAGCCACCAAGCTCTAACAGATCAGTAGTTCAGGAAAGCTATACAGAACCACTTTACATATTAATGACATAAACTACAGTAACAGTACAAGTTACATTCACATTCTCTAGAAAACACTTTAGTCTACTTTATGGCTTTTTAACAGTACATATTTATACTTTTACATAGTCTTGTAACTTATATTTGACATCAAGATGGTGTGTTAAAGTACTTTTTTAAGAGTACATATTTATGCTTTTATGTAGTCATGTAACTTATATTTGACATCAAGATGTCAAGATTTTTATAAAGTGTATTTACAGACTATATGCTAATTTATTTATTAATGATATTTGGACTATTTATTTTCAGCTATTTATTGTTTATGTGTTATTCACTTGGTTCCAAGAATCACCAAATAAATATTCTTCTTGCATAAATTCTACTGCTTCATTCATTCATTTATGTTGAATTTTTCACTTTGATTCCAAAAGTATTACTGTGGGATGATGTTAGTAATATTATCCTTGATAAAGACAATGGACACTTCACAGTTATAGCTAGTATTTTTATCACATTCAGTCAGTAGCCTTTCCTTTTTTCAGCTACAGCTACAGTTATTTGATCTAGTGCAGCCACAAAACAAACAACATATGTAATTTGCAGGAAGATTTGAATTTGCTTTATACTACCCGCCTGACTGTATTTTCCTGTAACCACCTCAGTCCCAGCAGCTGAGCTTTGTGAGAATTAATGTAACAGAATGCATTGTTTGCTCACATTTCATTTGGAAAGTCCAGTGTTTATAGTCAACGTACTATCACGTGACCATAATAATATTAGACAAACATATTTTGATATTCAGAAGGATATAGTCAGTCAAAACATATCCAATGCCATGAAAAGAGATTTCAATCTCAAGGGCATTCCTGGGTAAATAAAGGATAAATAAATAAAAAATTGTCTGGCTATTTTTTTTATAATAATAAAATAATACTTAAAATGGTGTCAGAGTTAGGTCAAGAATAGATCTGGAGTCTCTACAGAACAAATAGTCAGTCTGTATCACTCTGTTGGACACACAGTATCAACAGTGGAATGTTCACATAGAGCTTTCTTAGTCAGCTATAGACTCAGATCTTTTCATCATCCCACTAAGTGAACTGATTTGTGTTTACTTGCTGAGCTCAACGTTCAGTTGGCACTGTTGGACACTTTACTATATCTCATCAAATCCTTACTGAAAGTGAAATATAGCTTTTTGATTTCAATTCAATCCGTTCTGTGTTCAGTGGAAGTGGCACACAGGTTTGTGGCTGCTGGGGTTGAGAGAGACCTATGACGTTCTTAGCCACAGAAAACATGTGAGACAGAGACAATTTACTGAAAAGGGGATCAGAGTCACACACCGGAGAGAAAGAAAGAGCAGGATATGTGAATAGGCCTATATGTGATGATAATAATGGCACCGTAAAGGGTTAAGACTTCTCCAATTCCACGAAGCCCACCACACAAGTAGACAGATGTGTTGAAATTATCAATACTACATTCATAAGAATACAAAATATATATAAAAATACTGAATGACCAGGAAGGAACCCATATAGGCTCCTTATCTCTGTAAAGTACACACAAGTAGGAGAAAATAATCCACAGATTAAATTGACTATGAAAATACTGGTTAGTTGCAGCCCTACACATAAAAAGTGTGGGTTTGATTTCAGAAGTGGGGGACACAAAAGGGAGAAAGTGTTATTTCAAGGGGGATACTATTCATTGCATTTACAAAACAACAAAAAGGTGGTAGAACAAAAACATTCAAATATTGTGTACACTGCTGTGTTGTTAATACACTAACCTTCTTAAAAGCATGTTCATTAACAGAGACCTGATATCCAAAGGGGTGCTCATAGGTTTATGAACCCATACCAAAGTTGACTAAAAAGAGGAAAAATGTTCTTCCTTAAAATACAGGGGACATACAGTAAGTATACACACCCCTATGTTAAATTCCCGTAGAGGCAGGCAGGTTTTTATTTTTAAAGGCCAGTTATTTTCATCAAGCCAGGATACTATGCATCATGATAAAGTTCCCTTGTCCTTTGGAATTAAAATCATCACATACCCTTCACCATACCTAGAGATTGGCATGGTTTTATTTCAGTTAGCCTAATAGCTTGTTTGATTTGCAATGAGAGATGATTTTATGGAAAGTCTTGTGGCTTTCTGGGAAACCTGTCATCTCCTTATATGATATGTTGATATAGAGGAATCCCTTGTTTGTTGCTAAATCTATAAAACACAGAGAGGATAACTCAACCCACTGTTATTGCACAACTTACTGCACTGTCTACTACGTGATTCACTGTTTCTAAATGGATTCCCACAAAGGATCCACTGTCATTTACTGTTTGGCACCTACAAGCCAACAAGCCAATCCAATCAGCTTTATCTTTCAGATTTATGTGTTTTGGGGCTTTTAGTTGTTAGTTAATTAATAAAGAGAGCTGCTAAACAGCTCCATCTCCTGGCTGTTGAAGAACTGCTTATATTTGCCATGTAGATAGCTCAAGCTGTTGCAGATGCTAAAGAACAGACCGTGAGTGAGTGAGTGAGTGAGTGAGTGAGTGAGTGAGTGAGTGAGTGAGTGAGTGAGTGAGTGAGTGAGTGAGTGAGTGAGTGAGATACATGCATGAATATACACAAGAGGGTTATACTGATATTGGTTTGCCAATAGGTGGGCTATGTAATAATTGATGCCATGTATGGGTGAGTCATGTGGTCTATATGAGGAGGTTCTTTATAGAGGCGGCACATTAGGTCTACAAAATGTACAGTTTTATATTCAGGGTTTAAAATAGATTATGCTTACTGTGGATCAATAATTAATTCAATCTAGGGACTATCTCATTGTTTCCCTGGCATCCATCTAAGAATAAATTATGGGAGAACATCTAAAGATCTATTGTGTCAGCTGTCAGAAGCTAAAACATAAAATTATTGGTGCAGGCCTTCAAAATGCTTCATTGATCACACGTGCACGCACACACACAAACACACACACACCTTTTAATTAAGGCATTAATATCAATTTCCAAAAGGTGATAGTTTTACTCTTCTTTTTAGACAACTTTAGCATGGGTGAATTAACCTTTGAGCACCACTGTATATTGGCATGGTTTCTACAAAGATCTTTGTAATCTGATATCTTATATCCGACTGATGCTTAATTTAGCATTTTTGTAAGAGACTAGTAACCAATGGTCTTTTTTACAAAGATACTTCTTTCTGTGTGTCTGTATTAAACTTTCAGGCTGTTAACATTACAAAATGTGTCAATATCATTCTCCTATTTGTACACTTTATGTAATAGGACAACCCTCGATGCAAAAACAGAAAAAAAAAAAAACTTTTAAACTGGAAACAAGTTCTTAAAGAGAAAACAGCTGAAATGATTTACTTTATTATTTCAGTTCTATTTATTCAAACAGTGTCGATGGAACTAATGATAGCCTACATGTGTTGTTGTAGTGCCTCCTCGTCAACTAATGACCAACAGACATGCGCAGTGAAACGGACATAATCAGTCTACCCCTGCTCCAAGGTGTGTATGGGGAATTTAAATCACCGAAGATTAGTTACAGCTGTGGTGATATTTTTCACAAGTCCCAGAGCCCGTCCGCACTTTCCAAAACTGTCCAAAGCCTAGAATGGCCAGCAACCTACCAAGAACCAATTCTTGCTGGATTCTTGTCCTTATCATGGTTTCCACACTCCCACGCTTTTTGTACAGCACACCGTCCAGCCGTGCCGAGCAAACCAACTTCTCCACGCGGGGCAGGACTCATGGTAACATGAAGCCTCAGCTGGCCGCGGTCCAACAGGAGCAAGGCGCGGGGCTCAGTTTGCGGCCGCGGTCCGTCGTGGTGAACTGCCACCCGGACTGGATGCGGGTTGTGGTGCAGGCTGACATGTTTGATACGGGCCTCCAGGTGGAAGGCAAACACCTGCGCTTGGGCTCAGGCTCACTGAGTGAAGGAAGTGCTTGCGGAGCAGTCCCGTCAGGTGAGGCGGAATTCACCGTCCAGGCCCACCTGAGCGACTGTGGAACTAAACTCTCCGTAAGCATCATGTTTTTATGGGATACAGCTCTGGGGAGCTTGTGGAAAGTCTGGGTTCAGTCAGTGACTATTTTAGTATTTAGTGTAGCCAGTCTTGTTCTATCGCATTCTGAAATGCTACATTGTTCTTTGCAGTCGACAAAAGAGAAGATTATCTATTCTAACGTTCTGGTCTACTCACCTGAACCTTCATCTGGTGGTTTGCTTAGACTGGATGGAGCAACTATTCCAGTTGCATGTCATTATGAAAAGTAAGTCCTGTATATTTTGACTTGTACTATTGGGGACAAGATACTTTTGATGCTTTAAAAAAAGTTTGATTTTTGTTCTGACTTCTTGGCCACTTAAAGTGCTAATAAATCTTAATGTTTTAGGAGGAATGCTGTAGATGGCATTTCCCTGCATCCCATCTGGGTTCCTTCTGTCTCCAGGGTCTCTGCAGATGCTCACATAGACTTCAACCTGCTAATCATGACTGGTATAAAGGATTATCATTGATGGGGCTTTTTCTATTCTCAGCATCTTCTGAATTGTTTTACTCAGGGCTGCAAAATTAATCGAATTTTAATCAAGATCACGATTTTGACTTTCCACAATCAAATTTGCATGATGGAGCGATTATTTTAAATGAATAATTTCAAAGAACACTGACTTTTTTTTTTTTTTTTTTTTTTGCAAAGCCAAAAAACCACTGTCTGCTCATGTGTCAGTCAGAGTTGTTCCCTGCACCGCGCAGCTTAGTTTCTAGATGGAGAAAGTCAGAGGGACGGGAGGACAATTCAACAGATGGCAGTCAGTTATACGTCGGTCTCAAGGTTTACCAGTAAACGCAACATTTTGTCCCGTCTGTGTAGTTTTTCAGAAATCAGTGACCAGTGCTAGTTAGCGTCTGTTAGCTCACAGGGCTCGAGCGCGAGTAATTTTCCTCTAGGTCGCACTGGTGCAACTAATGTCCTCGCACCCGCTGCAATGTATATCAATGTGTTAATTTTTTTTGTTACATGACCCATTCCTTCTGTAAAACCGTGCCTGTGTTGGATCTTTCCGCGCAGCCCCGCCACACAGCGCTGGTCCACACTTCTATTTGTCTAGTTTTATTTATTTTTTTTGTAACTAAAACAGCTGTATATTAAGCAAACCTGTATTTCCACTGGTAAACTATCTGCTATCGCGGCTGCCACGGCAAAAAAGTTTTTGAATGCAACTAACTTCAGTTGGTAGAGTAACAGCGTGTGAGACGGAGCCTGCTGGACCTGTGCAGTAGATGTGACCCATGGCCAGAATATCATAACTAATAAAAATGCAGCGCAGTGACGATCCAGACATCTCATATACACAATGTGTGCAAATCCGCTGCCGCCATTTGACCCGTGATGGACCCATTCATTGTGAATCAGCCGTCACCCTGTGAGTAGACCTAGCATTAGCCTCCATCGCACTCCCTTTCTCCCTAGCTCTTTTAATCAGTTATTGTTAAACAAGGCGCTTTCTATTTATGTGTTGCAGCTATGTCTAAACATACATCAACATAAGAATGTAACATAATATAGATGTAAAAGCAGTTATAAAAATCCTATGTTACAATAACATTTGTTTTGGTTAAAATAAACAAATCGTGATCACAATTGATTGGCCATAATTGTGCAGCCCTAGTTTTCATCATGCTTCTCTTGAAAGATGCCTGCAATACAACATTTTAGAATTACTTTTTGAATGTCTGAATTTGTTTCTTCACAGACGATTGGCAGTTTGAGAAGGGATCGTATTCTTACTTTCTTGGTGACCCCATTAATTTTCAAGTTTCTGCCATCATTGGCAACCACATTCCCCTGCGAGTGTATGTTGACCACTGTGTTGCCACAGCAACTCCTAATGCAGAGACTACAATAAGATATGACTTTATCGAAAATCACGGGTGAGCTCCACAACAAATTCCAAGATTTGGTTGTACAGTTATAATTGTCTAATTTATGTGGTTTATTTTTAAGTTAATGCATTCCTAATATGTTGTCATTCACTGCCCTAACAGATGTCTTGCTGATGCTTATCTTACAAACTCCAACTCCCATTTCATGCCACGACTTGAAGAGCAGAAGCTGAGGTTTCAGTTGGAGGCCTTCAGGTTCTACCAGGAGCCCAGCAATCAGGTTGGTTAATTTACTTTTCATTGGCATGCACTTTTGAATATTAACCCATTTTTAAATTCGAAAAACAGTTAGATTATTCTGTCGAATATACATGAGACCAGAGGAGCTTGGTCGTTTTTCACACTAATCTCTTTCTCAGGTCTACATAACCTGCTACGTGAAGGCTGTTCCAACCGAGTTAACTGTCAGCTCTCAAAACAGGGCCTGCTCTCTGATTGACAACAGGTATTATACTAATGATGCGTGGTCAGTTCTCCCTAGTTTTTTTTTTTTTCAGAAAATTAGTAAAGTTGTACCTCTTACTGTGAATGCCATTTCATCTGAAAATGATCTCCCATGTATAAAACATGCTATGACTTGCAATGAATGAGCTCACTTATTTCACAGAAGTGAGTTCCTTTCATTTTTGAAAATGTCCTCTTATCCAGATGGCGGTCAGTTGACGGGAACGACCAGGCATGTAGAAGCTGCGATGTCTCCCATCGGGTTGCTCAGCCTCTGTCCACAGAACGCCCTAAAACCAGCATCAGAACAAAAGCATGGCCCTCCAAGACTTCACAGCAGAGTTCAGTCCAGAGCAGACCTGAACAACACCCAGCCAATTACCATTTTCATCCAAGTATGCACCAGAGCAAACCTCGGCTATCCTCTGCTGGAGTGATGAAAAGGGGGTCAGAGTACAATGCAGGTGAGTAGAAGAAAGTTATAAATGTACTTAATACTTTTTATTTTGTCAAAAGATTAAAAGGCATAGTTTAGACTTTATGGTTGACTGACATGTCCTTAATCTAAGTGATTTACTGATTAACAGGCTTGTATTGACAACACAATAGGTTTTGGTTTTAATAACTCAAGAGGTTGAATTATTTTAGATGTGGTCCCAGTTTAGCTTAGTGCAGCTTAAAGAGACATTTTACTTTTTCAATTTATTTACAGAGAGAACTATCCAGCTGGGACCAATTACTGTCCTGCCACCCAGCAAAACTGACAAAAGACCATCAGATCCTAAAGCCGAACTTTTACCAAAGACCAGGACCACCAGAGACAGAGAGAGGATATCACAGTCGAGGCTAAGGATGTAAAAGAAGAAAGATTGCTGCCATGTACAGGGCAAACCTTTTTGACAAACCGCCCTGCATGCAATTGTTAATCTTGTGATTCGAAATGCCATCTCATCTGAAATAAGGTTGCACTTGTGTGAAGTTTACTCTCAACCCTCTAAGTGAAAGTGCTTACACACTTCCAACTGTTTCTCTGTACAAACCTTTTTTTCTCTCCAATAAATATAGGATAAACAATATGGCTTTTTGTTTCACCTGCTATACACAATACAAGCATTAGTTTGATATCTGATCTTTAAGAACCCAGCATCCAGTAGTTATTTCCCAAGAACTAGATGTCCCTCAGCAAACAATTTAATATGTATTGGGTTTAATGCTCTCAACGTCATTGGATGCGATCAACAGAAGTGGATGTCGAAAAGATGCATTGTTTAAAACAAATGTGCACAGAATGCTTCCTTTTGCCGTCCCCTGTAAAGATTCATCTAACCCAATTCCAGTTGTTTTCTAAAGTACATGCTATTAGGGAGCACTTCCCTCCATTACAACCCGCAGCCTACTCATCACGTTGTCATTGTATTGATTAGTCATTGTCAGGGGATATGCTGTAATATAAAATGTTGGCTTTGCCTGCCATATCCAGTAAACTGATTTTTATTTTGAACATGTTTGGTCAGTTAACGCTTGTAAGTTATTTTGTACAAAAATGTTATGATAAATGCTTATTACTGGTTAGAATGACTGCTGTGCTTGCAGCAGTAGCAAAAATTCTTGTTGCCAGGGCCAGTGCTTTTTACTTACTGCATATCTTCTAATCAGCCTAAATGGACGTCTGCCAAACAATTGCACCCTTTTAAGGAAAGACCTGACTTGACCCTTTAATGTACACAAGTATTAATATTGCAAATGGAAATTCTTCATGCTCTTGCCATCTACAACATTTATATTTGGGTTTAGTTGTGTCAGCACCTCGGACAGCGCCCCTCAATGTTTCCTTAGTGGGCGTGTTGAGCGCTGTCGCTGGTCCTGAAACCTCAACATTGGCTACTACAAGCCGCTTTTTTAATGTCCCCTCCCACCTTAACGAATAATCTTTAGGGTTTTTTCTTGGTTCTTCCGACACGACTGGTCGATGTCCTGGGCGCCTGTTTACCTTAATAGCCAATGAATAAGCCATTGTATGGGAGACTCTGTTTGCGATTTGCTGGACAGCATCAATATACCCGCTAAGTGCATCATAAATCAATGGCACACTGAAGTACACTTTGGAGTTAATGTTAAGCTTATTAGCATATTCAGATGTTGCAGAGAGGCATTCAGCTGTCTACAGCCCCAATTGTACTTTGAATACTGAGAGCAGACTGTTCAATGAGTGAACATTTCAACATATTGTTTTAGATTATTCGTGTCCCTTCTTTCCTTTCAGTCTTTGTCGGTAATGATGGCTCTGCGTCAGCGGTTCAGCCATTGCATTTTTCAGCGTATTAAGTGACTCGTTTGCACCCTTTTCCCCCGGCTTTACCATCGAGGCTCACTGGATCATTTCTCACTTTTGAACACAACGATGCTTTTCTACAAATGCCAAGCACTGGCTTTGTTCATAGTTTGTTTTCTTGTTCGCACAGTAGTTAATTCCATCCGAAAATGTGGACAGGACATTTGTCGGGATGACCAGGTCTGCTGCGCACAGGGCAACAACACCACTGCCGTCGCCTGTTGCAAGCAGTTCGTGGACAATACATATTACAACATCGCCATGGTCACCCGGAAACTTTCTGGGGTGCTAATTATGCTGCTTCTCTTCGCTGTGGGATACTTTGTCCAGCGAATGTTGTGTTCCAGATCCAGGCAGCTCACCCCGCCAAGCAACGGACACCCAACCGTTACCACGTCACAGGAGCCGCTTATGGAGAGCAGCACACCGGACACCTTAATGGATTCCGCTTCTGCTACTCAACTGCCCTCATACGATGAATGCAAGCGCCTGCCGACATATGAAGAAACAGTGCGTGATGGGAGCAAAGGGCGGCCGGAGTTCAACATGGGACAAGTTACAAGGACGTCCGTTGGATGAATTAGGGTTTTACTATGACACTATAGTTTGGAGATTTGAGATTGTGTTTCATATAACCTAACACAAAAAAACAAAACCAAACTGCCCAGGACGTTATCCACTATTTCCCAGCAGCCTCATTATTGTGCCTCTGTGCAAGAAGCGCATGCCATATACTATTCTATCGCTTATTGCTCCATTTGTTCCGAGGAATGTATCAGCAAGTGCTAAAGGTTAGTTATATTTTGAATAAGGCACGCTCTATTAGATATGGAAATATCAATAACTAATCTAGCTATGGTTTATAAATCAGTAATAACCCTTTAATTAGAACAATGTTGGGGTTGCCATGTCGTGGACACTCGCCTTGTCTTTTTGGCCCCTTAATGAATTATCTTGAAATGAATTTGTTATCTTGCTGATCCTGCGTCAGTGAGATGCCTCCCTATATGCATATAAGAGTTTAATGTAATGTAAATGTCCATGGCTTAGTGAGACAATTGATTTATGTTTAATAATTGAAAGAAGATGCTGCACATGGCTAAAATCATTTCTACATTAGCGGGTGTGTTTGTGGTTTTAATGCACAGTTACAGACATCATGGTATCTTGTGTTTCCTGTGGTATAATAGTGTCACAAACGTAGCCTAATATCTTCTCTTACTCTCACGTTAAGTAGCTTGGAAGATTCTGTTGTCCCAACTGGTACACTGTGGGCGTCCATGTGCATTAAAGATATGTAGGCCTATAGACTTAACCAAACGGTCTCATCCCTTTAATTGGTTGTTCATTTAAAGGAATTTAGATCTACGAACTAATTTTAAAACTCAATTCGTCATATTGTCAGTGGTTTGAAAAGAACACATTTCATACAGTAGGCTACATGTTATGTTTTATTTGACCATCTGGACCACTCGTCTGAAGGCCTCTTCAACTCCAAATCCTGTCGAGGCGGAACAAGGCTGCACGAACCAATCCCGATCGGAGCAAATCTTTCTGAGGTTGAACTTGTCCTTGATTTCAGTGACAGTCAGTGCGCCGTTCACGTCCTGTTTGTTGGCGAGAAGAACCAGCGGACGGCTCCGCAGCTGCTCACTCCTCAGTATGTTCTCCAGCTCCCGCCGCGCTTCCTCCAGGCGCACCCTGCTCGAGCTGTCCACAACAAATGCCACAGCTGCCGCGTCCTGGTAGAAACTCGTCCAGTGCTCACGCATCTTTCTCTGGCCACCGACGTCCCACACTGTTAAGGCAATGTTCTTCATGTTTTTTCTCGCCTCAAACATTTCCACGTTGAAGCCAATGGTAGGAACGGTGCTGACGCACGCGTTGTGTTTCAGTTTGTAGAGGAGAGTCGATTTCCCAGCATTGTCCAGGCCCAGGAGGAGAACCTGGGCTTCTGGTTGTTTAGATCCTCGCAGTCCCATGGCGAAGTGCACATATAAAGACATGGGTTGGGCACATCTTCCACTTACAGTATCTTTTTGACGTAGTGTTTGCTTAGTGCGTTGTCCGGATTTTAATAGATAAGCCGGTAGCTGCATGCTGTCTGTAACTCACGGCTCACCGATAAGGTGCCACAGCAGGGGGCAAAGTTTGCACCAAACAAAGGATATCCTTGTAGAGTTATGCAAACATAGGCTATTGCATCTGTAAAAACAATATTGTTCAGCATGTTATGCAAAAGTAATTCTGCCACCTACGTTCGCAGTCTAAAATCACAGTTAAAAGGATAATCATACATGCATTGCTATAGGCTACCTGCTGTAAATATGTATGTGAATAAAACACTATGCTTCTGAATCTGAAAGAATAAAAGGTAAAGGGAGACATGTTTTATTTATTTATTTAACACCATGTTGCACAGTGCATTTGATACGTTGCACAAAGGCAATATTTTGCTTGAATTTACATTCTGACACAGTTCAGGCATTTTAATCATGTACAACACAAGTGGTCTCAGTGCAAGTGACAATCAATGGGAACACTATCTAGACTTCACCTGCCAAAGAAAGATATGCAGTTTCTAACCGAACCAGCGCTGCCCTGCTCTTAAATAAATAAAATAATAAATCCTTCCTTTCAACATACAAAACAATTTCAAACAGTCCATCCACCTTGACAGAAAAGTGAAATGTCAAATGGATGTTGTATTCCTCAGACGAGTCACTTTCACCAAACAACCTCAAAGTTCCCAGAGCTTCTCAAAAACAGGAGGACATGAACCCCTTTGACATTATATTTATATATAGATAGATAGATAGATAGATATCTATAGATAGATATATATATAGAGTTATATATATAGTTATATATATATATCTATATATATAGATATGTGTGTGTATGTGTGTGTGTGTGTGTGTGTGTCCGTATCCGTGTCCGTGTCCTGGATCTAAAGGTGGGTCACCTCCAGTCCACATTAAAACTATACCATCAAATCAATAAAATAAGTAAAATACAAGCATGTATTTTATTTTTTAAATGTCTGTCTAATATTAAATACAGTAATATATTGAATTCTAAAAAGATGATACAGCAAATAAAAAAGGAAGGTAAACAAATGAAGGTTGGTCAGCCATTGGAAGGATGCCCTTTTTTCCCTTAACACAGTGGGCCAAATTGCACTGTGATTACAAACCCCTCTTTATAGCAGAGTGGTTGATGTGAGCTGTCATCACAATGCGTTAGCACAAAAAAGTAACCAACTCTACTTACTTACTCAACCCTAACTCCCTTCTTTTATTTAATCTACTCCGCATTCTTCTGAAAATTCAACAACAGTAGGTGTACTCATTCTTTCTAACTCAAACAAGCAATTTCCCAAAGAAAACACGTTATCTCAGTGCGCATGACACATGGCTCTCTCTTGGCCTCCTCTCATCATTTTTCTCTCTTCCAGCATGACACTGAAAACATGAATGTCTCATTTAGACTAAATTAATAAATTATATAGTGATCAGTCCTGCCAACATTTCCATGTTTCCAAGACGATTTACATCCACCTTGATCCACGCGCTGCAGTGTGAATGCGCCATGATGGCGCATCTCGAACCCAAATCAGCACCAGTGGCATCTTGTTGCTCGGAAAACGTCAGAGCTTAAAAATGACACAACAGTGTCCAAGTAGCCTAGGGGGCGCTTTCCTTAACGCCATTGAATAATATTACCTGTAGTGGAGATTTAGGTTTTGTATCAAGATCTGAGCCAGTTCTCTCCCGGCTTCACCCACACTCCACCGGTTGGATTGTCCATCACGTACACTAGCCCCCTGGCGTCACAGCGGCTTTGGGTCCAAGAATGGGATGTTGACTTCTCTATTGCCCGGGGGGAAGAGTGAAGACAAGCCGACTGACTGGTCACTTTCTTCTGAATGTGGACAACGGAGGCTGGAGTACAACAAGCGTCGATCCGCTGACACATGTCCACCGTGCCAACGCTGTGGAAAATCACCCGCGCTTCTATGGAGGATTTGGAGCCTTGCTGTCCCATATTATAACTTCAATTCAAAGAGAATCGAAAGCAGAATGGCTGAATTCGTGCTTACGTCTGAGGGTTGGCTGAATGTCAACTTTCTTCCTCTGGTGGCTGCCCGCACTGGTCTCACTTATTAAGTGCCAAACCTAGCCTAAATAACATTGGACAACGAGTTCCCGTAAGGCTGTAGTCAGACGCCTGAATGTGGCAACCCGGCTGTTAGGCATTTGCATGAGTCCATGTCCGAGCTATTCTGAGTCCCTCCACCTGGTAAAAAGCGTCCATAAACTGGATATGACCGAGTGATTCCGAGCTGCCCGCGCCCCTACGGGATGGGGGCTACAGCGGTGTCGAGTTGCCATGCACACGACATGGCAGAGTCATGGCATGGAAAGCTATTTGTGGTCCAACAAAGGCATCCCAGAAACACTCAGAAGACGTCACTTGTTTCCCCCAACCTTTCTCTCTCTTTCTCTCTCTCTCTCTCCTCATTCTTTTGGGATTGTGCATCGCAAATAACTTACTAAATAAACTTGAGACAGGTGATTGGTGGCAAGAGATCACAGCTGATTCAAAGTCCTGGAGAGGTGATAAAACGCAAAAGAGGGGAAGAATACCTTTGAGCAAGGCACTTATTACTTCAGTCGGTGCGCAAGTGTTAAAACCCCATGTGTTGTTTAAATATACAGTATGTAAGTACAGTAATGCACAGTTAATGCAGCCCAGCTGGCACTGAGATAATAATGACTGAAGGGGAGGGGAACACGTTCCAGATGAAAGAGTTTAATACTGATAGTTTGCATACAGAATTGTTTTACACTGTTTTTTTTGTTTTTTTACACTGTGCATCTGCTCACCATGTGTGAATCATTGACAGCTTCTCAAATTAAACAGATGGGTCATTTTTTTGTAAACTTCTGCTCATGTACAGAAGGACAAAAAATTAATATTGATTTGGCAGTCTGCCGGACACAAAAAAACAACAAAAATAAGGCATTAGGTAAACTCTTAAATAAAAAAAGACTTCTCTCAATTGATGCAAAGGTCATGCAACAGTTGTAAAACATAGTTGAACATAAAAAGGTATAAGTCTGGTTTACTGTAACCTTCCTTGACAGGTTGTTGCTGTTGATGACACCAGTTGTATTGCTTCAGGAGCATATCATGTTACTAGCTACTAGCATTCCGGCTGTGCAGTTCACCATGCGCCGGTTTCTCATCGTAGAAGTGGTGTGGAATTCTGTTGCACCTCCTGTTTCGTGCTTTCAGGTCAAAAGGCAGCCAACATTGTGTCAATGGATACACTGTATGTATGTACTTGAACATGAACATGGATAAGCCGAAGCACATGCCCTGATATAGATGGTGTAAAACAACTTTGATTGAACAGCTTACATTAGTTCCACCAAGAGGTTAAGGTCAGCAAGTAAATCAGGTTGTACATACATTAAAACCCTCTTGTATTACTGAGGACATACAGTATATATGTAACAATTCACCATTCCAAAAAAATAAACATCTGAAAAGTGCAATTTTTTGACATAACTGATTGTGTGTCTGTGTGCATGTGTTGCGTGTATAAATAAAGAATTTCAACAACCCAAAATCTATCTTCTGAGTATCACTAACCTTTGGTTTACTCAAAAAGCGGAAGTAAAATGTATCAGTTTCAGTCTTCAAGAACAAAAGTGGCCTGAGGAGCCCACCTCCAGCTCATTCATTGGTTCATTCATTATTTTTCTGGTTGGCTACTGCAAACACTTACATCCATAAATTGGTCAACTTAAAAATAAATACAAATAAAGTTATAAAATAAAATTAATCTAAACTAAAATCTCTAAAAAAACTAAAAGTAAAAAACAAGCCAATTGTTAATTCCATTTCTTATTCCATCTTTAAATGATAAGTGAGCTATTACATTTTAAAATGGAATCACATTACTTTAAAAAAAAAAAACTTTTAAATGTAAGTTTTTTTGTAATTCAAATTACTCTCGTGTCCACTTTTCATATTCAATCTCACAATTCTTTAGTTTCCTGCTTAACCATTTACAGTTTGCAACTGTGTGTCTGCTTGAACTTAAAGACAGTTCTCTTTCATTTATAGATGATTCAGCACCTAAATGTTTAATGAAATCCAACCCACAGAGCAGTAGCAGAATTGTGATTGAGTATTGTGACACTGTAGCTGAGGGTGAAACTACAGATGGTTAACAGCTACCATTTAAGTCTACAGGCGCCCAGTAGTTGATACTCAAAAGTTAGATTTTAAGTGCAGCATCACTTCAAGTTAAATGAAGGTATGGATCCACTGGAGTCTTTTTATGTTTGACATTATCCCCATTAAAAATGTAACAGACACATACATTACTTGAGAGCATCATTAAAATGCAGCAAGCAGGGTGGTGTTTTAGCAAATACATTTTCAATAGCTTCCTGTGGTTGCACAGTAGTTTTTGAATAGGCACTAGTTGAAGCCTCCAGTGGAGCTGTACCATTCATGTGCATTAACAGTATACAGTAGTAATCACAGTCTAAAGTGTGCTGGTTAAGAGAAAGAATTCCCTGCCTGTTGTCTGTCTGTGTTTATAAATCTATACTGTTGGAGAACTTCAGTATTTTTCTTGTATTCATTATTAAGTTTGCACATGGTTATGCTATCTGTATTGTGTTTGAATGCCCTTATCTCAATCAGAAACCTAAAACAAACAAAACAAAACCCTAATTTGACACGTGTTTTTCCATGTGTGCGTATGTCTGTATATGTGTGTGTGCACTTGTACAGTTTTCAGTAACCTTTAACTTCCTCCAGTCCTACTGGGATATTGCACTCGCTGCTCCATCCAGAAGATGTGGAAAATCATTGAAAACGTTGATCACAATGTGAGCCCTAAACTTGAGCCTGACCTACTCCCCTGCCTTGCTGCTCCCCCCAGCTCCACTTTTGAACTTCACCACCATGACAGTGATGTTGTCGGGGCAGCCGCGGTAGAAAGACTGGAGGACGATGCTCTTGGCGCCAAAGTGAGGCTCGTCTAGACGCTCGCGGACAAACCGAATGGCCTCCTCGTTGCTGAAAGCGTCCCACAGGCCATCAGATGCCAGGATCATGAACTCCGGTTGCAGCTTGTCCATGTCAAAGGTCATGATATCGGGGTCGGGGATGACTACGTTGAGGTTCTTCAGCGGGTAGTCCCCTAGAGAGCGGGACATTGCCAGGATTCCCTGGACTCTCCAGGATCCATTAAAACTGATGAAACCTCCTAGAAATGAAAAAATAAGAATAACAAAGGTTAGGCACAGTTTATGATCTGTTAATATGGACATACTGGAAGAAGTATAAGTCCTTTAAGTAAAATACTAATACCACACTGTAAAAATACTCCAAGTCCTGCATTGAAAATGTTACTTAAGTAAAAGTATGTAAGTATCATCAGGAAAATGCACTTAAAGTATTAAAAGTAAAACTACTGTTTAATCGGCTAATCATTTCAGTTGGACTAGTAGGCCGTTATATGTTGGGTAATTTAATTTATAATAAAACATTGTATTTTACACACTACATGTGTTTAGTGTGCAAAAAACTTAATTTGTAAAGTAACTCAAGTAACTAAAGCTGTCAGATTAATGTAATGTAGTTGAGTAGAATTAGAGAGTGGCACAGAACGAAAAGAGTCAAGTAAAGTACCTTATGTACTTATGTACAGTTCTTGAGTAAATTTACTTAGTTACTAAGTTAGAAAACTAAATTGAGCTGGAAAAAGTTGTTGTAAATACTGGAGAGATTTGTGATAACTTGATAGGCAGAGCTTGCCTTTGAAAATCCTTTAATCACACAGCTTAGGTATCTCTTTCATCTAAATCTGACCCGGTGCTTTGTTTAACACAATGCTGTTCCTAATCAGACCAACAGATGGCATCCAAGGAGCCTGAATTCATCCACATAAGAGTGCAATGCAGGTAAATTCAGTATGTGATGTATACTAGATGGTTGTTTCTTTCATCATATACCTGCCCTCTTGATCCTCTTGCGTTCTTTGAGCTGGTACGGCTTGTGGTCGTGTGATAGTGCAACAGCGTTCCCGTCTTTGTCACACAACACACCACGAGAGTCTCCGACGTTAGCCACTGTGAGTTCTCTGTCTGACAGCAGCGCCACAAGACATGTCGTTCCTGCACAGGAGATTAGAAGAGAAAGACAAAAATGAGAGCTGAGAAATCTGTTGTTAGTAAATGCTACAACAATTTTATTTTAGTTTATTTTAAACAATAACGGAGGTTAGGGGTTGACCACATTTTTTTGCTATCCTACGTTGCAAGTGAAAATTATTCATATCAGGTATTTGCAAATATTTGTGCCAGATTACATTTAGCACACAAAACAAAACAAGTGTTGCTTACAGCAGCTGTTGAGAGCAAATAAGAGACAGAAAGTCAATGTTTGGTTAAGATTTGGGATATGATACAGAGGCAGGAAAAGGCACAGATAACAATGAGTCTTACAACATTCTTGGACAAAGTCCAAAATGTCAGTATAATATATCTCCAGGAATTAAACGGTCAAGAGATCTCTGGTATGATAATACCTGTCACTATTATATTTCCTTTAATGTTCCACACTATAATAAATACAGTGATTTATAAGGATGAAAGAGAGATAGAGATTCATAAGTGTATCATATGCTGACTTGACACAATGCCAGACTGCAAGCAAACCAATCAACACTGAAAAACAATCGGCCAAAAACAACCGTTTCTTGAGGTAGATGTATCAAATGCAACCAACAGATCAATGTGGTCCATAGCTGTTAGAGAGCTTATGTTTGTTTAAACATATGTTAGAAAACCTGTTATGCTTAGAACTTCTAGTTTGTGTGATGTGAGTTCATATATGGTTTGATTATGTTTTCATTTGATTAATTACTTTCTGTCCTTCTATCTTACCCGTTTCTCCAATTATATAGGGTTATAACTGTCGTACCTAGCACAGGAACTCAGGCCTGGGTTTCTGTGTGTAAGTTGTTGTGTGTACCTTAGTTTCTGTGTTATACACGTGTATGTATCTCCCACATGAGCAGAAGCAGGCAAGTGACCTTCGGTGCATTGCACTGCTTTCTGCTCAGCACTAATACCCAATCAGCAACCACTCCCACGTCGTAAATTTGACAATGTAACCAGCTTCACTTTTTGAATAAAGAGACTGCTCTCAGGGGAAGATTTTCAAAGTTGCACTGAGGTGTCAGAGGTGATACAGAGGCTTCCCTTGCAGCAAGTACACTTGTAATTTGTCTCCTGTCTTCTGTTGAGTACTGGAAAGAAAGTTTTGGTTAACGAACTGTGGGTAATTATCAGAAAAAACCCAACAGTAGCTCTGAAGTTTACATCAGAGCAAAGAGTATCAACTACAGCATAATTTAAATGCAGCATAATGTTACAACTCAGCAGTTACGCTCAGCCAGTAATACAAGTGTATGGAGAGGGAACCTGTGCTGAGAGGATATTATACAGGAAATTGTGAGATTTAGTGTGATCGCTGAGGTGTTGTGACACGCCATGTCCTGTAAGAGGAAAAGGGCGTGGATGCTGAAAGAGACAAGAACTTGAAGACGTAATTTCAACTTCTCTACTTTAACCAGGGCCAGGGTGTCAAATATTTTAAGCAAATGTTTTGGATTAAAATGTATTACAATACATGTAAAGTGCACCAAAAGGAAACGCTTGCTAAAGCACTTTGTAACATATTTCTTTGTATACTTCATTAATGTGTGTGGGAGTTTGAGGTGTATTTTCACTAAATACTTCAGCGGATTATTTTCATTTCCCAAAACAGCTCTTCCTATCTAAACACACACACACACACACACACACACTCCCTGACCTGCTTCATCGTGGTTTGCAGAGAGCTTATCCAGCATCTCACGATCCACGGTCAGGATGCGCTGCTCCAGGATGCTGCCGTAAGAGAGAGCACCATCTCTCCTCTCTCTTTCAAAGGCCTGCAGCTGCTGCTTCAGCGAGTCTGGCAGGTGGGCCTTCACATAGTCAGCTGCAGCCTGGGGGAGTCAGGTGGATGAGTAAAGGCAAAGCAGCTACCTTCAGCCCTACAGAAAGTTACACCTTTCAGATACGACTTCAAATACAATCAGTCTGAATATGTAAATAGGCAAATCTTCACTAACATGTTCAATATCACAACTTCATTAGGTTTATATACTGTATATACATTACATATATATATATATATATATATATATATATATATATATATATATATATATATATATATATATATATATATATATAGCTCGATCTTGATATATATATACAGTATAATCACATTTTCAGATGATCGTTCCTCAGTTTAACAGGTCACCAGAATAGAATAAAGTAATGGTAATATGGTCTACAACTCATTTAGAGAAGTGTTTTTTTCATTTCACAGGTGCTCTGTGCTGAATTATTGAACAATCTCCTCTTTCTCCATCACACTTGCCCTCCTCCTCCTGCCCTTAGTTATCTGCTTCCTTCCTCATTTTCTCTGCCAACATTTCCATTATGCTAATGCTGTCGAATCAAATCTGAAATGGGAAAATGTTATGCAATCTTAATGTCCCGGTTGATACAGATTACATATTTCTAATGTTCTAACCATGCATGACCATGCATTTTAATTTATGTGGTGCAAGAGTTTGTCTTTAAAAGTCTCGGCAGCATTTTATTCATATGCAAACTAAAACTGACAACCACTACTTCTACTGACAATGTGTATAATTACTTAAATGGTATTGGGACTAAAATGCAACAAAGTAATGAGACTTGGACATGATTTAATATTCTTAATGATCACTAAAGTGTGGCCATCTCGTCCAGCTGCCCCCCTTTCTCCCTCTCTCTTTCCCATATACTGACAAGTGTACTCATTCATTTGTTTAATTGGAGAGCAAAGCACTCAGTAAGCCATGATCAGGAAAAGTGTTTCAAGTGTAAATTTCCTTATGTCGTAAAGAGCTGAAAAAGCCAGGGCCAGTGCAGTTTTAGACAAGTTCTTTACTGTCTGAGGATTCAATGAGTGAATGTAAGATGTTGGACCTACATTATATTATAGGTTGAGTAATCTGTATATCTTATTGACATTGCTGTTTTATTTAAATCCTATTTGCCCCTCAAGTCGTATAACACATTCAATCTTATGCAGCAAAGCAGTGTGAAAGCCTGCAACCTAGTCAAAAGTTCCTGCTTCAACAGCAAATAGTCTCAGTAAATCATGGTAAAAGGGGAGCAGCTGCTTGTGCTGACTTTTATAATTCCGGGCGATAACTTACCATCTCGATAAAAATATAGAAAAAAAGGAAAACAGAGAAGCGTTTGAGATATATTCTGCGATGTCCTGCATATTTTCAGAGCCAGAACACACTGCACTGCCAGGGACAGCCTTTTCTATCGGGCCATATTTGGTTTGCCGGCAAGGCTTCATTTAGTATTGGGGAGTTTTGTGTGAGTTTGTGTTACAGTTGTGCCAAACTGCATGAAAATGTACAGCACATAAATGCCCTAGGAGATCCACGCATGCAGTAAAATCTGCCTCTTTACTCCACTCCCCTGTGTTGTTGAGGGTTACTGGTTTCTCATGGCTGCATATAAACCATGTGTCCTGGATGCCATCTGTCACACCCCCACCCCAGTCCCCAGAGGTTCCAGTGTACGACAGATTTCACCTAATGATACTGCTTGCGTTTATAATTTAGAGCCCAGTCTTCCTGTTTCACATCAGTCATTGTTATTTCTTCATTATTGAGACATAAGAACAGATATTTAGATTGAAAGCAAATCTATAGTGAGTCAAACAATGACTAGTCCATCATAATTTCCCACAGTAACATCTTCAGATGCTTGTTCTGAGAAAAACAGTAAAAATTCACATTTAACAGGCTGGTGACGGCATTCTTTAGGTTTCTGAGGTCTTCATAGACTGCATGAGATGTTTGAGCTTTAAGTAAAGAAAGTCCCTGCAGCTGCAACTAAGGTTGTTTTCTAATTTGAGTTCAGTTCTAGTTGGACTCATTAGTTTAACACATATTCATCAATGCGTATTAACCCAAGAATGACATATATATTCTAAAAAAACACCTTTCAGGCTCTGTGTACAAAGTAACTTAAAGATGAATGGCGAATGGTGAAGCATACTAGTACTTTTATCATATCTCTCACATTCTCTTAATCCAAATGTTTAACGTCAAGTCACACCAGAATATTCACCCCTGTGTCTGACAATCTGCCTTTTCACTCATTTGATTACAGAAAACATACTAAGGGAAGTATCTGTTCTCTTTTTGGACAAGATTAGTTGCAAGAGTTGACTATAGAGAGGGAACTAACAATCAGAGAGCAAAGTGGGTTTACCTATCTGATTGACCCTTCTATTCCTGTCCCATTTACAAATATTTTTTTTTTCCATCTGTCCTGACATCTCTCACTTGTTTTCTTTCATTTTCCCTCTTTCTTTCCTCTAAGTTTTTCTCCTTTTTTGTATCTGTGTGTTCATGTCAGTTTGTTTTTTTGTACCCTCCTTTTTCTGTCAGTAGTCATATGTTGTCCCTACTAAATAAGAATGGGTCACTCTGACACTGGATTCAGCTATGACAGTGTCAATGCATCAATCCACAGACCTCATCCTGAGATATGGAAACACACACTCACACACACACACACACACACAGTACACGCATGCACACACAGTGAGGAACTCAAGTGGCATGTATGTGCCCCAAAATAACTCGGTTCATATACAAACCTGAAATGGTGCTAAACCGAAAGTTGGCCTTGTCCTATTGTTATTTTCTGTCTCATTATATGATAAATCTATCTAAATGAATTATGGAGTTAGAACAGGTTTTATTGAGTAGCCTAAAAAGCAGCCAATACTAATCTATTGTTTGCGATCTTCCAGCCTGTCGCTACCTGCTCTGAATACAAATGATGCGAACTCGGCTGCAGCAGCAAATCTTTGGGTCTGAGTCCAAACTAGCCCCGTGATTACACCGGCCTGCCATACCCTGTCCCTCCGAGCCTACCTCTCCACCGTGACCGTCAAATATCCCAAATATGGACGGGTGGCTCTTGTTGGTGATGTCGGTGAGCACCTCGAAGCGGTCCTCCATGTGATCTCGCCTCCCCTGTATGGAGTACACGGCTACGTTGTTATTCTTGAAATCCCAGGTTTTAGAGAACTCTGCGTCCAAGACACTGAGGCCCCCCAGCCGGTCATTCTGCATCATCTCCGCCACTTTCCCTTTAACCATTTTCACGGCGTCCCGGCTGGACTTGACGATGGTTTTCACCTCGTCCGTGTGAAAGAAATAACTCCACAGCGCCAGACTGATGCACAACAGAAACAATGTCTCAGGCCTGAGGAGAAAATAACGCATAATCCGACCCAGAAGAGACAAGAGCGTCATTGTGTCTCCTATCATCACACGCAACAGAACTGCAGTCCGTCTCTCTCTCTCTCTCTCTCTCTCTCTCTCTCTCTCTTTTGGCTCTATTCACTCCATCCGCTCAGCAGAACTATAAGAAATCGATTCACTAGACTTCTACGCTGACTGACAAAGACTGGATTTCAACGTTGAAAATGCTCCTCGGAGGACTAACTTCTCTACGCCGACCGCATTTGCGCAAAGCACGGCAGACTGCCGGGACACCGGGCCGAGAGGCGCAGAACAAAAGCAGACAGGCCACGGTCATCAACTCGGTCCGATGTCTTGGTCCTATCTTCGGCTATACAGCCCATTGTAGGATGACGCATATTTTGGGTTAGACCCACCCCGACAAGAGACATGGGAGTCACCGGGGGGCGAGAGCCGACGATGTCCTCCTTTTCCGCCGCTGACCCCGTTTATTCTCTCGGATAGCCTGTGTCTATTCAGTCTCCGCAGTTTTTACACACACACACCTCCATTTTTGGAGAGTGTTAAACCACAAAAGGAGAGTGAGAATAAGACAGGTGTCCCGGAAGTCAAATGTGGTTGTGTTAACAAAGCAAAACACGAGAAGGCGCTGCTCCCAGTGAACAACGGATGTTTTTAAAGCCAGGGCTTTATTTTGAAAGTATTTAGCAGAAGTGCATGTATTCTAGTGACCAGCTTGTCACTGGCTCATTCTTCTAATGTAGTGGGAGCTGACAAGAGCGCGCAGCTGCAGGAATGAAATGATGATGTCATTACCATACTGATATCACAACAAGAAACATATTTGTGGCCGGGTTGGCAGTTGGTAGAGCGGGTGCTCATAAACTTTATGCAATAACCCTTTATGTCATAAAGATACTGTAGGATAATATAATTATAATCTATGTTTGGGCTAGACACACGCATATCAAGTAAATAGCCCACATCCAGCAACATGTGTTGAATTCAAATTAAAAAGTAATGACAACAATAACTTATTATAGATTACAATATAGGTTATTATTGCTCAGTTATTAATGTGAGACTGGGCCTTTGTTCGAAGTTGTCACAGCAGTCATTGCTTCGACCAACTACCGCCCCCTGGTGGCTCTCTGTAGTAATACATAAAATCCTATATAAATAAATCTAATTCAAGTTTTGAGGTCTAATAAACTAAGTACAAGAGACATACGGTATAGGCCAAAAATATAAATATGTTAGTCAGGTCAGATAGCCAAGAGTGAAAAGAGAATGAATGAAGACAGAAGGTTAAGTCTTCCATCCTCATATATTTCAGTAAGTTTTGATGTCCAATATACTATGGAAAAGAGTCAAATATGCCAAAAAAATGTACTTCTCTGTCAGGTCAGATACTGTAGGATAATGAGAGAATGTTTGGAAGACAGAAGATTGTGTGTTCAGACCTTTAAGGGTGCAATTAGTTTAAGACTTACTTTAAAGGAATGAGGATATAAAATAGATGAAGAGAAAAGTATGTTCATTAGTAGGACATTTTCATCAGTTTTTCCAACATACTGTACTAGGACTTTATCAACATACTATAGTATGACTTTGTTCATTTTTTCCGACATACTTTACTAGGAGTTTTTTTAACATACCATTGTATGACTTTTTATCGCTTTTTTGACATACTATACTATGACTTTATGTCATTAAGGGTTATTGCCCCGACGCTGAGGTCCAGAGTTCGATTTCGCGCATGTCTTCTCTCACTCTATCCTTTCTCAGCTGTCCTGTCCATTAAAGGCGGAAATGGGGGCCCCAAAACAAAAAAATGAAAAAAAAACTAGATAATATTTTCACTCCATATTATCTTCCATTCATCACGAAACATTTTATTGCCCTGCTGACTTTTTATGACAAACTGGATATGAATGTAAAACTAGGACTAGAATAGAACTTATAATTCTTATAATAAATTATAAAAATATGAAAAAATATAATTAAAATCTATGTTTGGGCTAGACACACGCACATCAAGTAAATAGCCCACATCCAGCAACATGTGGTGAATTCAAATTCAAAAGTAATGACAACAATAACTTATTATAGATTACAATAAAGGTTATTATTGCTCAGTTATTAATGTGAGACTGGGCCTTTGTTCAGATGTTGTCACAGCAATCATTGCTTCAACCAACCACCGCCCCCTGGTGGCTCTCTGTAGTAATACATCTCTGACAGTCCCATTAACGTCACAAGGCAATTCAGTCAAACGCGCGCACACACACACACGCGCGCGCACACACACACACACACACACACACACACACACACACAAACACACACACAGGGAAAAATCATACTGTAGTAGGATTTTTTATTTCTTTTGTTGACATTTTATACTATTACTTTTATAATCTTTTTTTCGACATGATCTACTATGGCATTTTATCACTTTTGTCCACATACTATGCTATGACTGTTACATGAGTTATTTGGTGGGACAGTGGGTATCAACAGAAATTAGGCACTGCAGACTCTTACCAAAGTTTGATTCCCAGTCCAAGCTTGCCCTTTTTTTTATGGAGTTTGCATGTTCTTCCATACTTTCTATATACAGTGTGTGTGTGTGTGTGTGTGCGCGCGCGTGTGTGTGTGTGTGCGCGCGTTTGACTGAATTGCCTTATGACATATTTTACTGTGACTTTTTTATCACTTACTATGAATTTTTTCGACATACTGTAGTATGACTTTTAACACTTTTTTACATACTATACTGTGATTTTTTCTAATTTTTTCTGACATACTACTGTATAGGCTACTATGACTCTTTTTGACATACTATAATATCACTTTTTAATCACTTTTTGTTAACATAATTTATTATGGCCTTTTTCAACATGCTATACTTTGACTTTTTCACTCGTCTAATTGGAAGACAGAAGCTTGAGTGGTTATATCTAATTCAAGTTTTGAGGTCTAATAAACTAAGTATAATAGACATACAGTAAAGGCCAAAAATATAAATATGTTAGTCAGGTTAGATAGCCAAGAGTGAAAAGAGAATGAATGGAAGACAGAAGGTTAAGTCTTCCATCCTCATATATTTCAGTAAGTTTTGATGTCCAATATACTATGGAAAAGAGTCAAATATGCCAAAAAAACGTATTTATCTGTCAGGTCAGATACTGTAGGATAATGAGAGAATGTTTGGAAGACAGAAGATTGTGTGTTCAGACCTTTAAGGGTGCAATTAGTTTAAGACTTACTTTAAAGGAATGAGGATATAAAATTCAACATACTATAGTATGACTTTTTTCGTTTTTTTTGACATACTTTCCTATGACTTTTTATTTAGCATACTATCATATGACTGTTTATCGCTTTTTTGACATACTATATTATGACTTTTTATCACTTTTTTTATATACTATACTATGACTTTTTATCACTTTTTTATATACTATACTATGACTTTTTTCAACACACTATATTATGACTTTTTAATCACATTTTGTGACATAATATACTGTGACTTTTTATCACTTATTGCGACATTGCAAAACTGCAGTTAATTGTTTGAATGATATGATTCTGATTTTTATTAACACTGACATTGCAAATGATGCTTATGTTATTACATGTAAACTTGAATGATTTTACTTTTCTCTTGTATTTCAAATATTTCTTGTTTACAGCACATCTTACATAAAACACATCTATAAAAAGTAGTGTATTCGCTCAATTTGTCAGGAGATATTCACACTCTTAGCTATACAATTGTAAAATGTCCGTAGTGACCTTCTCTGCCTTTTTGCTTTTCTGAGTTGTTCATCTGTTATTTTGCCACATACAGTATCATATGGCGCCTCATCAGATTTTGTGTGGAACCATGGCAACCTACTGAGGAACCAGAGTTAATGTCAGAGGTTTGAAACTACATCCAACACAAATCCTGAGACACGTCCAGTAAAGCTTAGTTCAGTGGGGCCAGGTTTCCATGAAGTTTGCTGGACTCTTTGGGTTGATCAAGGAGGTGAACGGTTGGATTAATGTTGCCACGCCGTCTGTTGTGGGACATTGATCTCTCTCCCACTGGGTGTATGGTGATCCATTTTCTGCTTTGAGGTGCTGCCAAATGGTGATCACACCCAGCAACTCTCATATGATATGCTATTCACTACCAACAATGTGCGAGTCTGTGTGTGAATACTGTATTTTTAAATCCACATGTTCTCCAAATGTGTATCTTCGTGTGTAACCTTATATTTCCGCTGTTTGTGTACAAAGCAAACATGTGTGCGAACAACAGTTAAGCAGTGCGTGCACTCATGGGCCTTATCCCATATCACAAAGAATAAAGTCTTGCCTTGTGTACAAGCCTCTTTATTTCATATCCCTCAGGAGTCATACAATCTGTTCTTTCCAGCCCACCTACCTCATAATAACCCCCGGTGTTCTGTCCCTTGTTCTTTATTTGGGCTACCGGGCCAATATAAGGAAGCAGGCAGCCTACATCAATCAGTAGTTGGAGCGGATGGAGTGAAGAGTCAACGCCATTACCATCTTCAGGTAAACAAGCTTGTTGCTTTATTACTTTAGTATGCCTTTCGTTCGCTTAGTTTTCCTGACCACTGTCCTTGCGATACTGATGGCCATGCTGGCCTCCACCGCACGAACCACACGCTGGCCCAAACCTCAGACCACCAAGAAGCCCCCTCGAGCTGGGAGCAGCGGTGGACGGACCACCACCACAACCCCATCCCCTTCCAGCAGCCTGCACACAGATGAGACAACTGAGATCACGACGGGCGCTTACTCCCTGTCCCCTACAGACAGCACCACATATTCCAGTGACACGTTCTCCACTGAGTTCCACACCAATGCCGTAGTGCCACCCGGGAACATCCTTGGAAACTATTCGCTTGACTACAATGAATGCTTCTTCAACGTCTGTGAGTGCTGTCCGCCAGAGAAAGGCCCCGTAGGGCCTATGGGAGAGAGAGGGCCACCTGGACCACAAGGAGAGAGGGGCCCTCTAGGTGAGATGGATTATCATTTGCTGAAAAAAATCACCTTTTAGAAGTCAATATTTGTCCTCCATCATACTCCAGGATTTTCCCTGCCATTTAGGGCTAAGGTGAAGCAGCCAAGCACCACCTAACCTGAATATATGTAACTGATTGACTTTTCTCAGATCTAATGATTGTAGTTGGTCCCCAGCTTTGAATTAAAGCATTTTGAGTGTTATTTATTTATTATCTCATTTTCCAATGTTATAGACACAGACATGGTAATAATAATGGTCAAAAAGTATGTGAAATTGCATTTTTTCTTTAGTTTAAAAACATAATATTTTCTTGAGGGAGGACCCCTAAACACCTCGCCAAATTTGCGTACCTAGTACCAAGTCTTCCACAAATATAGGGAAACACTGTACTCTGCTCTGTTTTCCAGGGTTAGCAGGAGAGAAGGGAGAAACAGGACTCAGAGGACTTCCAGGACCAGCAGGACTACCTGGAGCCAATGGACTCAACGGCGACATAGGTACAGCGGGGCTTAACAGCAGGAGAGTTTTTGATTGCATCTCCGTTTCTGTCTATCTATCCCTCTCTCCTTTTTTGCAAAACGCTGTCCTGTATAAGTACGTTGTGGATGTCATTTTCTACGCTTTATTTATCAAAACTACCACAGGTGACAAAGGTGATCAAGGACCCATGGGTCTTCCTGGTACACCAGGGATCCCAGGAAAACCAGGAGAGAAAGGTGTGTAGTCTCAGTAGAAATTGTATAGATATTACTGTAGGTCATCTCTTTTAATCTTACTGAATTACATTAGATTAAAATATGTATAAGAACACATTAGAAACATGTGTAAATGTATATTACCATTTAAAAAAGTAAAGCATTCTAATTAAAACATGTCTTATGTGAATGTAACATCTCTACCTACTTTAGGTGATCCGGGCCCCAGAGGAGAGAAAGGCGAACGTGGCTTCAGTCTGAAAGGGGACCCGGGAGAAAGAGGAGAGCTTGGCCTGAATGGGACTAAGGGCAGCATCGGGCCAGAGGGGCCTGTGGGTCCCCCTGGGTTAGCTGGGACAAAGGGTCCGAAAGGTGAACAGGGACCTATAGGTGACTGTTTACCAGGCGAGAAAGGGGACGTGGGTGAGAGTGGGCCACCTGGTCTAAGAGGTGAGATGGGCCCCCCAGGAGTAAATGGAACTGATGGTGCCAAGGGAGAGAGAGGGGAGCCAGGGCCTCCGGGAGGGAAGGGGGAAAATGGTGCCAGAGGACCCCCAGGACCTCCAGGAGGGAGGGGCATAGCAGGACTGAGAGGAGAAAGGGGAGCTAAAGGTGGCCGTGGGCCCCGGGGCCCTAAAGGCCCACCAGGTGAGAGTGTGGAGCAGATTCGTTCTGCCTTCAGTGTGGGCTTGTTCCCCAGCAGGTCCTTCCCTCCGCCCGGCCTGCCTGTGAAGTTTGATAAGGTGTTTTACAATGGGGAGGGGCACTGGGACCCAACAATCAACAAGTTCAACGCCACATACCCGGGGGTCTACTTATTTAGTTACCACATCACCGTGCGCAACCGGCCCGTGCGTGCTGCCCTAGTAGTTAACGGGGTACGGAAGCTGCGGACTCGGGATTCTCTGTACGGCCAGGACATCGATCAGGCGTCCAACCTCGTGCTGATGCAGCTGACTGAAGGCGACCAGGTGTGGCTGGAGACGCTGAGAGACTGGAACGGAGTTTACTCCAGCAGTGAGGATGACAGCACTTTCTCTGGCTTCTTGCTTTACCCAGACTCAAATAACAAACCTACTGACGTGGAAAACATGTGACTGCAACTGCTGACCTTTGATCAGCCATGATTGGAACTTCTTGTAGACCCTGCAACCCTCAGCCTATTCCACAGCTCTGTCAAATTATCTTGTGAATCAGCTACATGATGCGGCTTCGCTATCTGCTCACTGCTGTCATGCTAATCAAACCAAATGCTTTGCCTGCCTTGCTGTATGCAACACTTCAGTTCTTTGTAACAATGCATTAAAAATGTCTATGCTTGAAATGGATGACCCTTGAGTTTTATTTATTTAGAACCATTACTAAATGCTAATTCATAAGCCATTAGTCATTGCAATTAGAATAGATAAGCTCTGTGTCAGTCACAAATTTGGAAACAACTGAAGTAAATAATGCATAATTGCATTTGGTTCCCACTAGAGGGTGTAAGGTGTCCAAGTTATGTAAAGAAGAGGTATTGGTAAATGCAGCGATCAGTGCAGAGAAAGTAATAAAAAGGTTGCAGACAATGAATTAGAATGGGATGTTCAAAAAGAAAACATTTTAAGTTCACAAAAAAACAAATTAAGACTCAACATGTGGGGATAGGAGATAAATACTTGAGCCTTTAATTTGATGCAGATTCCACTCACACAGCAGGACGGTAAAGATAATTCTTGCAGACTCTCCAACACAATTTCTCACTCCCACTCAATCACCAGAGCTAGAGTTAGAGAGAGAGAGAGAGAGAGAGAGAGAGAGAGAGAGAGAGAGAGATATGCATGCACTATATATTATACTCTAGTGTACTCACACTGTTCAACGAAAAATAGCCTTGACTTTTACAAATGCTTTATCTCATTGGACTCTATCAAGACCATAACACAACAGTCCGCCTGGAAGATAAATTGCTTTTTTTTTTCTCTAAAAGGTTACTAAAACATTTTAATGTTGTGGTGTATTTGTAAAAAAAAAAAAAAACAGGGAGACTACGTCTCCACTTTTAAAATAATTAAGTGTTGTATAATTATTATATTTTCACAGAAACACAGAAAAATTTGTCTAACTTTGCCAAAAACTCTCCAACAATTTTAATAGAATATATTTTATCACTGGAAATCTATATCTTAATCTTACATGTAAAATTACTAAGAGATATTGGTAATATTGAATAATATCAATATTGTTGTGTTTTGAGCTGATTGTACCTGTTGTTTTTATGCAATAAAGTAGCTTCATATTTCAGGTTTCATACATTAGTCTGCTTTTTCATTAAAAAAGTGGGCAAGACAAGATTAAAATTCCCATTAAATTAATGATTAAGACAAATTAGAGTGACTAAATCTACATTGCCAGTTCATCTCTACATTTATGACAAGAATGTGTTGGTGTTGTTTGTGTTTGAGATGTCAATAGGATAAGTGATAGACTTGGTCATAATATTCTGTTATCATGTTTTGATGTCAAACTGGTCCACCAAAATCAGTTATGAATTCATTATATATCTTCTTCATTATTCTCCAAGTTGATCTCACACACTGATTTTTAAATACAATAAAGAAATAAATTGGCCCTACATGTTATGTTATATTTCATTTGCCATCATTTTACAATGCTTCAGAGTTGTCACTCTGTATAAAGACTTGTAGTTTTCCTTTGTATTCATGAATGTGGAATTCAACATTCAACTTCAACATGGGGGAATTATATTTAATTACATCCAAGCAAACATGATCGAACACATCCTGTTTGTTCATGTGTGTGTTTTATGAAGGAATAATTAAAAAGCAGGAGCTTTTTTCTTCAAAATCCAATGTGTAAGCTCTGGATTTGAATACGATTTAAAGTCAAAAGAAAATTAAATTAACCCAGATTAATACTCTGATGTGATATGTGAATTAAAAAAAAAAGAAATAGTTAAAAAACTGGCACTCTGAAATGAGTTAGATAGTAACTAAAGATTGAATTTTTTGAAATTTTATTTTCAGCTAAGTTTGGGTCTTGAAAAGTTAACTTTAATTAAGGGAATGTAATATTTTATGAAGAATAGTGAATCAGAAACATAACAAGAGGAAAGCCTAGATTTACATCTCCATCTACTGGTGAAGGACATACATTTACCACAAATTTCCACTATATTTACGTCTGTGGTGATGATGATGGTGGTGTGTGTGTGTGTGTGTGTGTGTGTGTGTGTGTGTGTGTGTGTGTGTGTGTGTGTGTTAAAATGTTTTGATTTTTTGTTTATAGGTGTGTGTGTGTGTGTGTGTGTGTGTGTGTGTGTGTGTGTGTGTGTGCATTTATGTATTTTCTACAACTAAATATAAATAACTGCCTTGGCAGTGTGTGCCGTGTAATCTGCTCCCAGCAGGCTGGATTCCCACTGTGAGAAAGACAGTATATTGTTCCTGCAGCACCGCAGATAACAACTCATTAGCATACTGAATCATTTGGCTGCAAGAGCCACTCTGCCACCCATCTGCACTGAGCTGATAAACACACACACGCACACACACGCCTTCTCTTTCTCACACACACACACACACACACACACAGATCTATGCAGAGCAAGCACAAACTCACACAAGCCTGCTCTCACAAACATTTATACACATATACACACGCACACACAAGTCTCCTTTCATCCCCTCCCTTTCAATCCCTCATACACATTCCTTGTATCCCTCTCTTTCTCTCAGTCTGTGTGTGTTTGGAGAGCCAGGAACACTGAAGCAGGTAAATGTTTGACAGGTATTAACCCAGAGGGCCCCTCAGTGGAGTCCCTGCACAGCCGAAGCAGAGCACAATAGAGGTCCCCAAACACCTGGATGCCTCTGATGCTCTCTGGAAGTAATTTCAGTTTTCAGAAATGTCTAAAGAGCTGATGCTGTTGTGGTGGCGACAAATTTGGCTGTGTGGAGTGAAGGAAAATAGGGACGTAGACTTCAGAAAAGTAGCATTTATGTGGCAAAGCAACAACCCCTCTGCTAATTTCTTTTTAATGACCGCAGGTTGATGAACATAACTTTTCCATTGCGTAAGTGAATAACTTTCAGGAGGTGGGAGTCTCAACCAGTGTGGCTGTTTTACAATGTGTACAGACACAACAGTGTGCACACGAGTGCAGCGGAGGCTGTCAAAACCACTTTCACAATGGCAGGATATCCTGCAGGTCACGGAGCCATGTTAACCTCTATAGGAAGTTGTCACTTGTTGGGAGGAAGTGAGGATTCCAGCATCCATTGGGGGAGCTTCATGAGGAGGTTGTGGTTTCAACTCTGTATAGATAAGGTGTAGAACAGTTGCTTGTAATGTTATGCCATTGCCTGCCTTTAGGAATTTGTAATCATGTTATGCAATTTTAAATAAGTGTGAAAAAGGTATAAAATTAGTCATATATGATAAAATGGGGCAAAAATGTATCATATTTTGACTGAATTGATTTATAATAAGACCCACAACATGCTAGAGTGAGATCAAATACAAGGCTTTTCCTCTGTGTGTTTTATTCAGGAGTTTTGTATAAAATTCATTGATTTAACATTGGATATATTTATAGATACAGCTATCATACAACAAATATCTCATTACCAAACGTACAATATCCCTTTACTGCAATTCATAAAATACCATAGTTACCAAAGGTACCAATATAGGCTACTAGATCCTGCTGAAAAAGCAGAACAACCAACCACAAGTGAGCAATACGTAACTGAATTAATCAGAAAACTGCTGGTGTCGTTATGATATTAACACTGTGTGTGTGTGTGTGTGTGTGTGTGTGTGTGTGTGTGTGTGTGTGTGTGTGTGTGTGTGTGTGTGTGTGTGTGTGTGTGCGTGCGTGCGTGCATGCGTGCGTGCGTGCATGCGTGCGTGCATGTGAAATGCGGCAATGAAGGGATTTATTTGTGTACCTTACTAAACTACAACTGCATTACAGTTTTTTTTTTTAAAAACACTGACACATTCATATCAAAAGGACTGCATGAGTCATTTCATGATATGACTCATATTTTGTACAATTTAAGAAACACTGCCTGTCTTGTACCTCCACAGCAAATTTCAAATAGATAGATTCATTCCCGGCAGTGAAATTGTTTAACTGTCTGTTGCCGTATTTGGTGTCGTTTTCTCACCACCAAAGTGTAAAAGAAGTAAATGGTACCACATTTGATGTACTACGTTCAGTTGCTCGCTTTACATTTTGAGTTCATCTCATCTCTTCGTTCCTCTTTCCTCATGTCATGTCTCCCAAAAGACCATTTTGCTAGTAAACCCATTGACAAACACACTACAGTACATCTCAAACCACATGACTTGAACTCGAGTCACTGTTGTTACATTGTGCAGTGGAATTATAATGCTATTTACAATACATACGTAACTGCATGGGTACAATGGAGACCAGTCGGTTTATTTAAGGCCTCCAAATGAGGCAAACTTACTTTTGTGTCATTTTTCTAACACATTAAATGTGATGGGCATAAATCTCTAGGGTTTATTCGTTGATGTTTTAGTGCCATTTACTTGCAGCACTCTGCAATCACATTGGACCTATGCAACATATTGAAATTGCTAGTAAAGTCCAAATTTTAATATTACACATCTTTGTTAAGTTTCTCTTGATGGATATTTTGTGTTGTCTTGTTTTGTTTGCTTGATCTTTCTTTCTTTTTGTGTGTGTTTTTTAAAAGTATTTTAGAGTATCCGGTCTTTGGACTTTTAAAACACTGAAAGGTATAATCCGCAAGTCAGTCATAGACATGAGACATGCAGAATGTACAAGTCTTTTGTTGGATCAAATTCAACCGCTCACAAATCAAACCAAGCTTTTCATCAGTGCTGCCTCAGGTGTAGTGTGGAGACAGGAATGTACTTCACTATCTCACTACGTTGGAGATTGATTCTCTTTCCTACACTGATGACTCAAAGCTAACGGGTCCTGAGCGTATCCATCTCCATCTTTGTCCCTCTCATTGTTCTCTTTCAGTCTCAGGGGTTGTGTCCATGGTCTATTGGCATCAGCATCATCGGCGACTGGAGCCATCTGTAGGGCGGCCATTGCGCCTCAGATCTCTAGCAGCTAGATGCAGCGGGGGCCCCCGTGAAGCTGTTAGAGTCCTTGGAGCTGGAGGTGAGTCCTGGTCCTCCATAAAGCTCTCAGGACTGCCCTCGGCATCGCCATCAGGCAGGCTTCCACAACTGGAGCCTGGCGACATTGTCTCCAGAAGATCGTCCCTGGCCAGGCTTACCACTGTGTCCTGATGTGGTCCACCCTGAGGGCCCCCCTCGTGGGCCCCAACCAGCAGCCCTGTTTCCCCATCAGTTGTGCTGCCAACATTCCTCCCTCCGTCCTGGTCCTCAAGGAGGTTGGAGAGGAAGCTGATGTACTTCATTGCAAGCCGCAGGATCTCATTCTTGCTCAGCTTCTTGTCTGGGGGGTGAGTGGGGATGAGCTTGCGAAGCTCCGCAAATGCCCCGTTTACGTTCTGCTGCCGCCAACGTTCACGACTGTTAGTGAAGATGCGACGTACAATCTTTGGCTGGCCAGCTAGCAGAGGAACAGGGAGGAAAAGAGACACAGAGAGTAAGAAGAAGAGGCATTGATAGGATAACACAAATAATATAATATATAAGTGCAGAGCTGAAACTGGTCTGTAAAAGGGTAAAGCAATAATAAAAAAAATGAAAAAGTAGCCACAGAACAGATGCACACAGGTTTTGAGAAACATTTGTTCATAGGAAAAACAAATTTTATTGATAATCCTAAGAAAATAAGATGCAAAATTGTCCGTCCTACAGCCATGGATTTTTAGATGATGGAGCTATAGAGGTTTGTAAAATATAGTACAATATGCTGTGTGCCAAATGCAAATGCAGTATAAGAAATGCTTGGTTGGGCATACCAAACCCCAGGAAATGGTGTTGAGGAGACTATGTGCTCCCAATTCCATTTTCTAGGTACTTTTCTATTTATTTAGGTATGATAAAATAACCCACTGCAGGTAGTCATCCTCCTACCCTCAACAATGTCTTCTAAGCTATTGCCGCCCTTGGAACACACCCAGTCTATCTTAATCCTTCAGCCCACTCTGCAGTAAAACCTTGGCATAGAGGCAGCAGCACCCCCATTCTCCACCCCTGAATATGGCAGTGAGTGGGCAGCAAGGGAAAGGATGTTTCAAATTAAACCCCAAATACGCCTGAAAAGAGCTTACTTTAATGGCGTGCAGGTACATGTATTTGACATTTAGATTGGCAGCATTCATTTTAATTATAATGTATTTATACCTCTGGGTTAAAAACACTTTCTTTTTATTTTAGGTATCTTCTGCAACACTCAGATTTGGTAAGCTATAGATCCATGTCAGTGGATGAATGGCAATGGAGATGAGGAGGAGACGTTTAGGAGACTAAATTGGCAGAAGGAGGACACAGCAGAAGTGCATCTTACCATACTTATAAAGATCTAAAATGCGCCTACCCTCGTCGAGTTCAACCTCATAAGGCGCCGGGCGGCGCTTTACCCTGTTGCTGGGGTACATGCTGTACTGCTCCGACTCCCCTCCAAGACTACAGCCACAGAAAGCAGACAAAAGGTGCACAGGTATATGAGAAAAATAGAATTTCAGCATATATAATTTCCTTCATTGCACATATCCCCCAACACTCCCCACTCCATGCAGCAGGAGCACAAACATACTCAGAAACACACACACACACACACACACACACATTTATAGGTTAATTATCATCGTCATTGATGCACATATGCTAAATAATATCAACATAATGTAGGCTATTCACAAGCATCTTTTCACACTTCAGTAGCCTATTCCTGCAGGCCATAATGGGAAAGCTAACAGGCCATCAAACTTATAGTGAACACTCACAATGATCAATGAAAACGTGCATTCTGGAAAGTATACGATTTTTTTTTTCTTTTTCTGTCTCCACCTTTACCTGTTGATGGCGGCGAGAGGCTGCGCCAGGTTGTAGAGCATCGCCCGGGCCGGGACAGGAAACGCGTTTGGGCTCAGTTGGACCATTCGAGCGTCGTCTCGTTGCGGCGGCGGCAGCGGCAGCGGTGGAGGTCTGCGAAGTTCCGTGATCGGCACCAAATGGCTTTCAGTCCTCTGCTCCAGCGCTTTTATAGCGTCCCTCCTGGAGAGCTCGATCACCGGCACTTCCCTTTTCAGGTCAAGGGCGTTGTGAGAGGCAGTTTCCTTGGCAACGCCGTTGATGATGATGCTGATGCTGGTCCCGTTGCTTGAGTTCTGCAGAGGAACGTCATCCGTCTCCTCAACCCCCTTGAAGCTCCCTCCCCTCTCCCTCTCCCCCTCCAGTCTCCCCGGCTCCTCTTCCTCCTTGCATCCATTCAGTCTGGAGATGATGGAGGAGTCCTCCCGCTTTCCAGGACCGGACTCTAAATCGGGACTTCCAGGACGAAGCTCCGGCTGCCGTTTTTCCATCATTTTGATACCGTCACCACTCGCTCGAGTCCGCTGCGTCCTAAATAAGATATTCCTCAATTAATGTATTGATTGGAACAATATGCGACAGTTTTAATATAGTCTACCTACTAGATAAATAACCAAGCTGTTGCTTCGCATGGAAGCTTATAGAAATGTAACAATGTAGTATTAGCCTATAAGCCTTTTGGCATTACAATTCTGGTTCAATGTTTTTATCATTATTATAGGCTACTATTACTATTTTCAATTGCGGGTTTAATATTTATGATATAAACAATGGTGTAAGAAATTCCTTTTCTTAATTACTAGGCCTACATTTTGTTCAACATTTAAGATTTAAAATAAATAAATAGGCTAAATAAAGATCGAATGCAGACATTTTGCCACAAGGGATGATAACACTGATGCTACATCACAACTCAGTTTATATATGTTTAAATTCTCGAGGATTCGTTCATTTTGTGAGCTTTTTCTTCAAGTTAAACCGGCTGGGATGTGATACATTCATTTTCAATTATTACAATTATTTCTCAGTTATAAACGTTTTTAAACTTGGAAGCAGTGATATTTTTCAAATGTTAACTTGTTATTCACAATGAGCTTTATCTTTGTTTCTTTGTGGATCTCCTATCCCAAGCTTGCTCGGCCTTCAGCACAGCATAACGTTCTGCTAATATCTTATTGTATCCTAGTCAATCCGACGTTTGAGTTCTGCATAAAGTTACATTCAAATAGCTATTAAAAAGCTAATTCGGCTGCTATTAATAGGTGAAATGATCTTCTCATAGACAGAGTGTGCGTGCCAGGACCACGAAGAGAGCTTGATATCAATTCTTCATCGAAATAAAATCCGTCTTTTTTCTGTCTTCAGCAAATCCAGAAATAACCTTAGAAAAACTTGGACCTGATCATTTCCAAAGATGTCAGAGTAGGTGGTGCAGCCCAATCCTTGTTTTATGGCGGTGTAGGCCATAGTGCTGTTGTTGTTAAAGCCGAACATCAAAGGCTTGTCATATTGAATACACACTGTTAGGTGTTTCCATAGATAATTTAACTCGATAAATGTCCGAGGAATTAATACATCTTTTATTAAAAACAAATAACAGACCGTCAATAAAAAAGTGCACTTTTATTTCTGGGAATTCTCCAATAGGCCGCGCATCCGTTATAAGCCTGTAGACGTCCCGTACCGTCTCAACCATCCGATCGGACAATAGCATAAAATAGGCGAAATATTTTGCACATAACACCAAAAAAATGCAGACGATGGCAATCAAATGACAGCCTTTAGGAACAAGGAATACGCTGGTTTGAATAAAGAGGTGTATTTTTTGCACTTACCGTTCCAGCCGTGTTGTTGATGTTACTGTGTAAGTGGAGCCATTTTGTGAGTGGGTCATCCATGTCTGAGGTTTTTCTTTTTTTCCTGCCAGTTGTGGAGCAGTGTGTGTGTGTGTGTGTGTGTGTGTGTGTGTGTGCTGAGTTATTCCTCACCGCATCCAGTGCGCTCCCTCAGTATGGGGAGCGGAACACAGGCCGCAATGTGGCAGAGTGAGATAAGCGCACGGCTGCGGCCTCTTCATTCCCGATAAGCTCCTAAACCCATTATTTATGAAATGATTCATTATTATTTGGCTGTCGTGGGCTATATAGGCTTGTGGAGGGCAAAGCTTAAAAAAAAATAAAAAGCAAACAGGCACAGCGCAACGGCCTGTAACAACGTGAGGTAGTATACTGTAGCCTGATCTATTATTGGAGGTGTTTTAATTTTTTTTGATGAAAGAAACAAAAGCTCCGGTTAAGCTGTTGAACTATTTCTATTTTCAACAAAGGGGGGGGCGTTGATAAGCCAATTTATCCTGCAATAAGATAACTGATGATAGCAGAGGGTCGTTTTTTTATTTTGTTCTAAAAAAGAGTATTAATCCATATCCATTACTGCGCCTTGAGGATGGATGTGCTACTGATAGCCTACAATAGATTGCTAAATTGACAAGGGGGGGCGGTAATTATGATAGCGATGCCTTAATAAAATGGGACACAATTATTTATCAATCAATAAAAGTAAATTAATAAATGTGCTATTGCATGTCATGGTTCGTGTTGGGGTCCTTGGACGGCGGTTCCCCCAGGCCCACGGGGACTCATGTCTGGGGGAGATAAAAGCGTATCGGCTCCTGGACGCATCAGATAAAAGAGCAGCACGCTATCAGAGTACATTCAGGACAGCCTAAATGATGGCAGGTACCTCCCAATAACGGATTTTACGCACAGCTTCTTTCGTCTTATTTTAGCAAAATACATTTATGAATTTAAATAATCTCATAAATTGTGTCAAATAAACTCGTGACATGGCAAAATATGGAGCGCAGACTACGTCATTATGGCTGCAAATGTGGATGACGTTTTTTAAGCCTAATGTTTAAAGAAAATAGCGAGCCCCGTAATTAGTCACGACCTTTAAACAGACCTGCTGAAGCAGTAGTCACGACCATCATCCCACATCCTGTGCTTGACTACACAGACATAACCCCTTTAAAGTTTTTTTTTTTGTAAAACTCTTTTAAGGAAACCTACATTCTCCCAAGATTTGTGTTGTTGTTAAGAGCACAGCACTACTTTAAGTCTAAATTAAAGATCCAAAATTTGCAAATCAAAAGACCTAAGTGAGGCTGATTTACGTTTTTGTAGTTGAAGGCATAATTAATGAATGTTACAAAGGTTTGACAAAATAAAACACTTTTTATTAAAAAGAAAAAGGTATCAATTTCCTAAAGCAATAGGTGACACATGTAAGTAAAAAGGAAGGGACCCTGCAGAGTCCCAGGGGAATATGAGGTGAAAAAAATATAGGAAATAGCTCTTTAGTTTGAGGGTCTCATGGGCCAAGATTGCATTAATGGCACATGCTTCCCCAAGTCAATCATCTGAAATAATCAATAGGATTACATTTTAAACATGTGACAAAATAGAGTTTTAATCACAAAGCATTTAGGGTCTCAAAATAAATCCCTATTTGAACATTAGAAACGTGGAGTTAACATTTTTTGGATTGTCACAAATACTTAGATCAAAATAAATGCAGCCAACCCATTTTTGTTTGTAAAATAGTTTTAGGTAGGGTTTAAATTCACATACTACTTTGTGAATAAAAAGATCCCTATCCATTAATAACAAACATGCGCAGAAACAAGTTGTTTATTAGTATCACAACATATAAACTCTGAAATTCAGTTTCTAGCTATAGCGTAATCCTCTACTGGAGCTATTTCGTTTTAGAGTTGTCATTTTATTGATTTGTTGTTGTAAGTCCCTTGCAGTGTCATGTTGTTGAACAATAGTTTGCATTTATAGCAAAGGAACATCTAACCCTGTTATCTCATGTAACCATTTTGATATGTTAAATTGTACTAAAATACACACTAGCTATCCACCATGGGTTACAGTCTATCAGCAGTGTTTGCAATGGTGAATTATGATGGCTGAAGGAGAAATGGCTCTGTGCCATGCCTATCTTCCCTGTCAGCGCTGGTTGCGTCGGGCCGGTATGATCCGGAGAGAAGCGGTGCTTTCCCGGGTCATGAGCCGTGTCACATGGTCCAGACTGAGTCCAGCCACTGCCTCTCCATTCACCTGCAGAATTTCATCACCGATGCTAAGGAGACCTATGTAGGGGCCTTCTCCACCACCGTCACCCACTTTCTCTACATACACACCTGGGAGGGAAACAATAAGAGGGGACAAGGAAGAAGAAAGACAGATTAATAAAAGGGAAGGAATTTTTGGATAGTGTAAGAACGGAGGGGCAAGTAGAATTTTAATAGAGAAAGAAAAAAGGTAAAACAGAAAAAGGATATAAAAAAGATAGAGGTTGCCTTTGTGTTTAGTGAGTCATACATAACTGTAATAATTAACAAATCAGCTTTACCACGATTAAAAGCAGTAAAGCCAAAGGCCAGCTTTTATCTGAAAAATTACGTTTCAATTTAATTCTCTTCTATTCTCTTTTTTCTTTTATACAGTATATCATGGAAAGAGGGCCTGGCAGTTAGCTAGGGAAAAAAAGTAACCACTGAAATGAAATTACTGCAAAACCTGAGTCTAGATTGAAAGATTCCCAGATTGTAAAAAGTATCAAAATGCTCAATCCAGAGAAATGCACACAGCCTGTAGTCAGAAACAGTGCCTTTAAAGGTCCCATGGCTTGAAAATTTCACTTTATGAGTTTCATTTAATGTTAATATGAGTTACCCCAGCCAGCCTTTGGTCCCTCAGTGGCTAGAAATGGCGATAGGTGTAAACCAAGCCCTGTGTATCCTGCTCTGCCTTTGAGAAAATGAAAGCTCAGATGGGCCGATCTGGAATCTTGCCTTATGAGGTCATAAGGGGCACCTCAGCTTTCTCTGATTTGCCCGCCCAGAGAATTTGGTCCACCCATTAGAGAGAGACATCATGGCTTTCAAACAAGCAAAGTGGCAGTTGGTCAAGGCCACCACCCCCACCCCACCCCCTCAAAAGCTAGAGACTCAGAAATGGCACATCCTAAGGAAAGCTCATTGTGGGACTGGCTCTAGTGGCTGTAATTCTGCACCAAGGCTGAATTTTGGAAAAGAGACTTAAGATACAGTATTAGGGGATCACTAAGGTCTATATAAAAGCATCCAAAGAGCACCATGTCATGGGACCTTTAAAACATCCGTAAGAACTTCTGTAAGGTTGTTATTTCACAACTATAAAATATATAGGTAGAAAGTGTTGCTACAGTGCCATTACAGTCATTCCCCGGCTGCAATGACGGTGCAGAGACGCAGACAGCGCAGATATGGAAGACGCTTAAAACAGAGCGTTTTAGAAAAAGGGTGAACAAAGTATATTCAGACAAACATAAGAAAAATAATTATTTTTTTATCCTTAAAACATGTAAACATATTCTAGTAGAAACCCCAAATACAAGATTGTCCCCTTTAGAGACAATGTGGATTCAAAAAGTTACCTGTGTCTGGTCGACCTTTGCCCCTTGATATTACAAAACCAAAGGGACCATTTGGGGGTCTTACGAGCTCCAGGAGAAGGGTTCCATCAGGAAAAGCATGGGTGACCCGGCCCACGGGACGTGCGATTCTGGAGGCTAGTATATCTTCAACACTCAGGTCCCTGTGAAGCTCGAGTTGAGGGCTATCTGGGCTGTAACAGGAGAGATTTAGCTATCATTATTAAAAAATGAATGATGTAAAACAATGTAGGATGTGGTTTAATAACATATGTGGGTTTTTTTCTTTGTCTTTCTCTCTACTTTATATTTATATGCCACTTACCTGGGCGCCAGACCGTACGGTATCTGCACCTCTCCCAGTATTGTCGAACGTTCTGTTCTTCTCTCTAAACTCTGCACAGAGGAGGCTTTGCGCAGTTGGGCCAGTGGCAGCACCTAGTGGCAAATAAATGGCACTGTAACAAATTCTGTTTTTTCACACTGGCAAAATTCACCAGTTTGGCTTTTGGAAGCATACCTTGTTGGTTCTAACACCCTCTAAAACTAGCAAGTGTGTGTTTGACACCACACATACACATTATGCAAATGGACACTGTGATTGGTTGAAACAGAAAGGTGTTTACATCTGTTTGGTGTACTCTTACAGCTGCCAAGAGGACAACAAGAATGGCAACCACAAAAAGTGCTAGAAAACAACCTGAAATGCATTATCTGTGCTTCCATTGTCGGGCAGAAAGGTTGGTAATATTTCAAAGCCTTGGTTGGTCCACTGTGGCAAATAAGTAGTGAAAGGTACTTCAAAGTGGAACTGGAAGTTTAAAGACATGTAAACAAGACGTTTTCTTCCTACGGCTTTTTGAGGTAAAAATCGATTTGATGTGGTGAAATAAAACCATAGACGATACAGAGCAGCACATAAGTCTCTTGCTCACCGTGTGCAGCGTTTGCAGTGAGGGTGTCCTCTGCATGCGAGGGTCTGCGGTGCTCTGCAGTGGTCTGCGTGTGGGGCTTGGGGAAGCAGAGCAGACACGGGGGGCAGCGGGTATACTGAGCTGTTCCATGCTGCTGGAGCGGCCTCCTTTCACCAGTCTACCCACACTGTTCAAACCAATGGAGGAAAAGAAGCGACGCAGGAAGAGCTTTGGCCGTCCATCCAGCTTTCTGTACAAAGTTATTTGACAGTGATAGAGACTCAAAATGTATTATTATAGATATAATTAATTACAACTAAACAAGGGATAGAGATTGTTTATTAAGAATTTTGAAAGGATTATTTTGTTATTAGTGTTATTATTCTACTATAAATGGCCTTAACAAGTAAGGGTCTTCATTACCAGAAGAGGGCAGGATTGTCTTGATATTCACAGAATATTTTTACTAACAACATCCTGTGGACTGTAGGACAGGGTTTTAATCCCCTAACAGCTAACTGTCTGGCACGCTCAAGCAGTTTTAGGAACAACATGGTGGGGGCAAAGGATTTATTGCCTAAGCTATGAGAAGAGCGTTGTTATCTTGGCTTACCTGGACCCGTCAGAGTTTTCCTCCCACAGGGCCTCAGCTTTCAGATGTTCTGCTCTCAATAGCTCCGCTCTGAGGTCTTCAGTCCGTGCCATAGCCAGGCCGCGCAAAGCAGGACGACACTCAGGACCAGAACCAAGATCACTCAGACCTGCTGGTAGAAAAGAATGTACTGAATATTTTTAAAGAATCATTCTCAAATATAATTTTCTATTCTATTTGCATTCAATTCTGGTATGTTCTATTGTGCATTTTTTTTCTATGCTATTCTATTATGCAAAGGTTGAAATGAGATTATGTGAATTCCTTAAACTAATTTCAGTTCTTGATATTTGAACTTCTGCAGAAAGTAAAGTTTTAGGTTGAATGTAACAAGTTATCAAGTCCTGCATTTAAGTACAATTTTAAGGTCTTGTTCTTTACTTGACGAGTAGTTAAATGTTACTTTCTACCACTTTCCCCATATACATGGATATAATTAATTGGGAATAATAATCCAATAACATAATATTCTATTCTTACGTACTATATGGTTTCTGACCATTTGTATTTATTTAGCTTTTACACTATATTCTACAAGACAATGACATACATTTAACACTGTTAATGCAATTAATACAAATAAATGAATAGATAAATCTATTTTAAGAAATAGGATTATACCTATTTCATGAATTCCTTTGAAATAAATATGTTTCTATTGAGAATGGTCTCATGATGATAAATGAGACTAACAGTAAAAAGAATCCTATTTTTAACCCTATTTTTATTAGTTTTTATTCTTGTCTCTGCTCACATCCGATTTTTCCCACAAAGTCACAGAATGATTTATGGCAGGTAGACGGCGCTACAGTAACACATTCAAGCCTGTGTTATTGTATTCAGCCAGATAAAAGGTAGTAGGAGATGTCTTCAGGTAGGCCTAAATGTATTTTTTTATTTTATTTTTTATTTATAAGTTGGCCTACTGTAGTTAAAGATGATACTGGGGCAAAGAAGAAAATTAAACAAAAAACAACTAAAAGCTACAAGGGAAAGTGAAAGACGATGGGAGAAACCGAGTCAATCTTGGGTGGGCTTCCAAAAGATGGAGATAATTACAGGATTGTAAATGATTCAAAAAGAGCCCTAAATTGCCCCTTGGGTATGTAATATGTCTATTTCATTCATAAAATAACTTGTGATGTGGGCAATGCGCGATGTGGTTAGAGGTTAGCCAGTAGCCAACATTAATATACTATTAGTATAAAGTATTTTTATGGTGGCATTGCTGGTCAAGAATAGAGTAGGCCTACTTCTTTTCAGAATATTAAATCCTCTCAAATAAATGAACGGTATTATTCTATGATATGTATATTACAGAAACTACAGGTACTGAAATTCTTTCACTCATTCTCAGTTCACTCACCTGCGCCATCTGGAGTGGCATCCCAGACGTCAACCGCTGGTAGATCCGTGGTGAGCCGGGGCGGGGAGTACCTCAAAGTGGAGGGCCTGATATAGGGCACTGGGTTGCTTGTTGCAGGGGTCCCATGGGCTACAGCCACTGCACACTCCCTTCTCGCCTCTGGGGAGTCCAGGAGAGCAGAATGCTGGGATCCTCCCTCACCTCCCTGATTTGAGGTAACCTGGAACTGTACTGTGGACTGACCTGCAGCAGAGCGGTTTCTTGAACTTGACTTCAGAGCTGACTTTATAGGCAGCGATGGGGCAGGTGATTCTCTCAATCCATCAGATGCTTCCAGCAAACGGGGCTCCAGAGCAACAGGGCTATCTGGGGCAAAGGAGACAGCTCTGCTCAAGTTGAGCCTGTTTCTGGGATTTGAGTTACGCCGCTGAGCCCAAGACGGACCGTAAGGGCCATGGCCAGACTCCAGCCGACTTTCTCCTTTCCTGCTCCTTCTCCTAAGTTTACCAAACCCTGATGATTTCCACCCTGTGCTGCTCTCTTTATTTTCCCCCAGCACGAAAGCGCCGGCAAAAGTAACAGTTAGAGGAGCTTTAGGACGAGTACTTGCCTCTGGCTTGTTATGAGGCACCCAGCGAGGAGCCGCATTCACCCGTGGGTCCTCAGGCTGTTGTGGCTCAGTGTTTTGTTGCTCTGAAGGTAATAAGACAGGCTGAGGCTCCCTGACTACAGAGCCACATGCTTCACATTTCTTAACAAGCACTATTATCTCTTTAATCACTGTTGTGGGTTCACCACTGACACCCACTTCTTTCTTCTGTAAAGGAGGCATGGAGACACTCCGATGGCTTTGGCTCCTCTCTGAACCACTACTACTAGAATCTGTATTACTTTCTTTATTCTTGGACTTGGGCAAGCCAGGCCTGCTACGCTGTCTCACTCTATCCAAGTACCGAGACTCTGCTTCTTTCTCCGATTCGTCCTCGAAGCGCACCCGTGTGGGTGAACAACCATACCGTCTGGATCGACCACCTTGGTCACTGAGGGAAGCGTCTCCTTGGTTGGGGACAAGGAGGGGACCAGATACAGTTTGAGCTGCATGATCTTCTTTGGTTTGAACAGCTTTCTGCACTGGCATTGAATCAGTACACTCAACTTGCTGTTTCTTTCTGCAAGAAATAACATGGAGGTTCATATTACAGACATTGTAAAGCAACATACTTGTCTATAAGAGAGTTACATTGGTGTTGAACTAACTTGTAAGCTAGTATGTTATGAAAGTGAAGCAACAGACCAGGTAGATAAAAGACCTCTTCAAAATAACATATACAATGATTTTTGGTGAATAAACAAATGACACAATAAATTGCAATGAGACATACAGTACATATAGTGGCTACAGGTAGGTTTGCTGCACAGTCAATGTAGGAGCCAATGCAAATCCTCCTAATTGAAAATTAATGGATTGCATCCTGCTGATATAAGGTAGCCTGGCATTGCCAGACTAATTTGCAAATATGCATCCATTTCCAAGGGGCGTTTTCAACGGTACAGACCAATATGCCTACCAAAGACTGTATGAAATAGGTCAGGACGCAATTAGATAGACCTACAACAAATCACAGCAACAAAACGACGTGGCACTGAGTGACACATGCAAGTTGGTGCCTGCGGTGCTCATTTTGAGGTCCATTTTGAAAAGGGAAGACGTTAAAGATCACAGAACTTAAACTATCAAAATACAGCTGTGAACGTACACATGTTCCACCAGAAGAAGTTTTATCCCAAGACTATTTTGCAGTGGCGCTGTTGCTCCATCCAGCAATAAGAGCCGCTCAAACTGATTGTGATTGGTTTAAAGAAATGCCAACAAACCAGAGCACGTTTTTCTCCCATCCTGGAATGCTGTATGGACTAGCCAGACCCTCCTCCGCAGTACTGTGGAGGAAGGTCTGGCAAAGCGAGACTGGTTTTGTAAGTCTGCTAAGTTGCAGTAGAAGAAGAAACCCAATTAAGTTCAGTAACTTTGTTCAGAAACTACATTCAAGCATGACGCTCCTCTGTCAGTCATCATCTTAAACCGGCCTCGCATGAGATAAATAGATAGATTGTGATTTGTCCACCCAGAGCCTGGTCAGCTGTATTTCTGTCTGAACACGGAGAAGCCAAACGTATCTGCCAGAGCAAATGAAACATGAGCAGGGCAGATTTGTCTGCTTCCCAGGCTAGATATAAGGGGATTTCAGCAAACAAAACTGTGTGATGTATACACTATTACATGAACAAAATGACACCAAACATTTTCTCAACATTGTAACAAAGCACATCAGGTTCTAAAGCTTCTACTTATTTTCAGTTATGCAACATTAGCTTTGCTAAAACAGGCCATGTGCAAGAGAAGACAACGCAGAGATAAAGATAAGGATGGAAAGCTGAGGTATAAACAGATAAAGGAAACTTAAAGACTGAGACAGTGATAGCGACAAACCATCACACCATTGTGAATGCAAAATGGCACAAACACAAGTGGGACATACACAGTCTCTAACATCTAACTTGTAAATATGCCAAAGAGGTCATAGCCAATGTAAGTAGATACTTACACAGCGGATCGCTGATCAGAATGGGAGCGCCTGCATGGGCGATCGCCTTTAATGTGATTGGAGCGAGCCTTGAGTCGTGCTCTCTCCAGAAGCAGCTTGGCTTGCTCATGTCTTGGGCTCAGAGGATGTTCATCACTGATTACAAGAAGTGACCTGATGATCGACAGAAAGACGAAATAAGAAATAATAATTTAGACGGTGAAAACAGCAAGGGTTGAATGTGATGGTTATATCGCCATCTGTTTGAGTGACATTTTATATATGATGAAGTCTTTACATGTGCAAAGCTTATGGTGTGTTGTGACATATCCAGCAACATCATATTCTCAGCAGATTGACTTAACATTGAGTAAATCAAGCTGGGTGTCCTAAGCTGTTTTATGTAATATAAACTGGGGCGTGGCACTGGCGGTGAGCAGCAGGAAAAAACGTCATCCTTCCATCTATCCTTATGCCAAGCAGCTAAGCTGCTCTGCATTGTGCTTCATTGTCTGTAGTCATCTTTATCCCCTAGCCCAGTGATAAAGATAGCATGATACACCAGCCATGTGGATTATCCTTGTAATGGACTAAGTATGATTCATTCTCTCCTGGGTGACAGGAGAAGAACATATTGTTTCAATAGACTGTCATTTGTCTGTTTTGGTACCTCATGCAGCTGTTTCATTGGGCAGTCAATCATGATGATGAACATAATGATAATAATAATAATAATAATAATAATAATAATATGGCCTCTAAAATAGTGCCTCATTGCAAAACATAAACTGAAAATGTGACCAGACCAAATGAGCCAAACTTTATGTTTAACAAATTTATTTATCAATCTATTAATTTTGTTTCACTTACTTAAAATCAAATTATGGCTGGAAGAAATAGTCAAACTTTCTCACCTAGAAAAAAAATGTAGTTCTCGCTATCAAACAAACTGAAACAGTTCAACAGGATGTGGCATCCCCTTCTCCAATACACTGATAACTCAGACTGAATAGTTGTATAATGTTGATGACCCCGTTAGGAGTTACATAATGTAAGGTCACGGGAAAGGTTGGTGAGATAAGAGGGTAGGCGTGTATATTTCTTTTTTTTTGTTTTAACATTTAAAGTATGAATGCTTCAAGTATGGCCTGACGTTTTTTGTCTGGGGACTCATCCACAATGATTATAAGGTTTTCAAGACTTTATCTCTACTCACAAAATATCATAAATACACAAAAGTGAATATCAGCTTCATCAATAAACTGTATTTTGTATATTTATATTTCTTTCTGAATATATTCTATTTTAATGTGTTCTTTATGATATTGTTTATTTATGTGTTTGACACTCCAGGTGCTTCAATCCAGGAACATAAAATAGACTCTAAATTGTGTAGCTGTAGAGTGGAATTTATAAGGAGAGGCTATAAGTTAGTTAGTTAAGTCAGCACCCCTGCCAAGTACATAAAGAAGCTTTGAACTGCTCACCTCAAATATGGTTCAAGATCTTGAGCAAGAATGGCTGAGTCTGAGCTGCGTGAAACTGCATGGGTACCTGGGACTTACATAAAACAGAGAGGAAAAGTATATATCACAGCAGAGCTGATATGAATGCAATGTGGATGTAAAAGTTTTAAAAGTGATCCAATGGTTTTATGCCGATAAAACATGGATTTACTATATTTGTTCCCCTCTACATTTAGCTATCCTAGTGTGTTATTCTAATTTAGGGTTATGTTCCTATTAAGTGTCTCATGCTTGCTCTTGCTTGGGGGACACACTACTTCCAAGAAAGCCATCAGTTATAATGTAGTCTCACATTGCCAGACTTATCTCAACAGCGCTATGTCAGCGATGGAGTATGATCTGGCTACACAGCCTATCTATTCTGGGATAAGAGAAAAAAGGCTCTGGCTTGTTTGTATTTCTTTAAACCAATCACTACCATCTTGGGCGACACTAAGCCCCTATAGCGGAGATAGGGGGAAGGATATCCGGCATCGGCTTTATCCCAGCAATGTACATCCGTCGTGCCAGCAGGAACATGTTGGTATTAAAATAATTGGGTCCTAGTAAGATCAGAAGGATTTTCATAAACCTTCATACCATTAGATCCAGTGACAGTCTCATAGGTTATCCCTGACTGATCCTTAATGTCAGTCACAAAAACAGCACAGGTTACGCAACCAGAGACAAGAGGGAAACATCACCTGATCATCATAGATATACCCATTTGGATTGAATGGACTGTATTGTTATTGACTCACTCAGACACGCACACAAGGGACACATATACAGTATCACAAATACATTGTTTGGGAAAATACAAAGTCTGTCACCTAACATGACTACAAAGACATCCATTAGCACACAGATGGAGCTACAAAAGCAGGGACACTTCCCCCACCGCTTTGACTGCTAATAATAGCAACATCCTCATGCACATCTGCACATCTGACATCTGTTCAACACTGGGAATCAGCCAAGTTACATACAGCATTTCTATATCATCATCGTTAGACAGACAAAGGCTTTCATGAGGAACTTTGAGTGGTTGCAACAGCTGGCAACTATTCTAAGCAGACAAATATGTTAACATTATGAAAAAGCTTTATAATGTGTTTTGGGAGAGATGCATTTCCTGTCTCCACTCTGTAACAGCAACAGACCACCTGACCAGCAAACAACATTTACTACACTGCCCAAAGAAGTGAAAAAACTATGACTGTTACTGAAAGAATTAACGGAAACTTTCATTTAACCTGTGTGGACTGTTTCACATATATAAACCGGTATGCCCCTTTCTGCTGGGTTTTTGGTTGTTTTATTTTAACTTACACTATTGAATGTAATGGATTGTTACGGCTCAGAGTCAGACAGTTTAATGTCATCGTCAGAGGCTTTACAACACTTTGTCAGAAGTCTGTTATGTAATACAATCCTTTTATCAACAAACTACAAAAAAAACACCTAAAGATGAGCAAGGGGATCTTATCTGTGACTCGGCACAAAGTTGGTCTCTGAAACCCTTAAGTCAAGCTTATTTAGCCTTATCTATTATACTTACTTATTTGCTACGTTTTCACATTAAACATTAACTACATACCATTTTCTTAATAGACTTACCTTCAAAATCCACTCTGCATGTCGTGTCTCCATAATAGCCGGCACTTTCTCCCCCACTCTGCTCTTTCTCCTCTCTGCAGTTTTGTTGTCTTTCCCTTAACTTTGCATAAGCTCTCTGCTTCACCTTCAATTTCTCATCAAAAGTGAGTACATCACTTTGTGAAGAAATGCTCTCCCAGCTGTCTGAACTGCACAGTCCTTTGGCTAGATCAGCATCTAACTCCTTCTGCTCACACCTGTCCAGATAGCACTCCACGCTGTCCGAGTGTTTGAATTCTGAGGATGCTTCACTATCATCCACCACAATTCCCACATCGCTCCTGGTGCCTCTTTCGGCTGGTTCAGACTTCCTTTGAGGCTCTGCCAGTGTTTCTGTTTGAGAATGGTCCTTCAAAGGTAAGGTGGTGGGTGTGTTGTTAGGACCAACACCATTTAGAAGCAATGTTTCAGGGCGTGCCACTCTCCAGAAGCCCTTGGGTGGTGCCCAGTGTCTGGTTGATGTGGAAGACGTGGAGGAAGAAATGGAAGATGTTGTAAAAGCAGTGGAAGCAGGAATGGAAGAGAGCACAGGTAGAGGAGGAGGAGGAGGAGGAGGGGATGGGTCATCCTTACTGCTGCTCGAGTTATCAGATAGAAGACTCTCCAGACTGGTGCCCTCCACGAGCCCACAAAGCTGGCTTGTCAGAAAACTGACCTGGTCCTCATTTCTCTCTGACCTCTCATCCTCAGCTTCCTCTTCCTCCTCAAACACCTTCTGTCCTAGTGCTTCAGCTGGAGGGCTGTGGATCTGGAAGCTGACTTGCACCTCTACCTCCTCCTCTTCATCACTACTGCTCAAGTTCTTTGCAGCACTTGATCGCCACGAGAAGGCAGGCAGAGATACTAGACCCTTTCCTCTGGGCCTTTGTCTGAGAAGGACTTCGGGTGAAATCTGCCCAGTTGGACTGTTCACTAAGACCTCTGTTTCCAACCTTTCTCTTTCTTTCTCTCGATCTTTACCTCTTGTCCTTCTCTGTGTGAGTGACTTCACCTTGGTCTGTAGTGCATGCACAGCAGAACTCTGAGGAGGAGGAAGTTGGGTGCTCAGAGAGGGTGCTGGGAACACAGGTTCAGGGACAGGGCCAGTGATGAGTCCCCAATTAATGGGAATCCCAGTAGGTAAAGGGGAACTGGACTTTGCTTGGATCTTATCAACCACCTTCTCTTCCTCCATTGGCCAGTCATGCACAGAGTAGCCCAGACAGATCCTATAGATAAAAAAGAGAGGTTTTTGTGAATGCACTTACTGTACATCTCTGTTACCAGCTACGTTCTATCTGATCTGCCTGGTGAGGAGATATGTAATGTGGATTCAGTCACGTTGACTTATCCACTGATTACTTTGCAGTGCACAGGATAATCCTCTAGAATGAAAATAAGCAAATGCTGCATGCAACTGAGCCCCTGCACACAAAAAAACAACATTTTGAATGTTAGTTGTCAAGCAAAATCATCAATATGTATGAAACAAAACTGTCCCTATAAATAAGTTATACATAGTCAATAAAAAAGCAGAGAAAAAATATATATTATTCAGCCTTAAGAAATTTATATAGTCAAAGATTGTGTGTTCTTCTGTAGATCATAACACCTTGCAATAGGCCAATACAACATATATCATGAACATATTACTAACTTTCAAAACACATTCACTTAAGCCATATTTACATAAATGGAGTAACACACACAGTGATAGTGTAAGGCTACCTGAATATTTATTGAAGATGGTGTCCTTTAAAAAAGAGTTCCAGCGTTGACCATGGTAAGAAGGTTTTCATATAGATTCTGGTGGAACTGCACAACTGTAAGTTACCATCCATTCTAAAAACCTGCATGCGCCAACCGTGCAAATATGCAGCGCGCATCCTCAGTTCGGTCGTAAACGTACTCGAGAAGACGGAGAAACTTTCATCTTCCGATAAAAAGGGAAACCAAATGCATGCACCACCTCTCAATGTTTCTCCAGATCCTTGTGGTGTGCTTCCACTCAGCTGTCTACACTGCTCCAGGTCTAGGCAGTGTCAGGCAAGCCAGCGGCATCTCAATCATGATTGGTCCGGTAATCCCTTCAGAAATCACTGGGATTAGACAAAAATGGAATACAAAAAATGCCTGCTTTAATTTCGTCCATTTCTAGCGAACCCGTTGCAGAGTGAGCTCGTTGCGTAAGGCATCCAGACACACACACCCGACTCCCTGCACACATGCACACAAGCCAATGGAAAAATAATAAAAAAATGGGCTTCAGCGACATACCCACAACTGTCATTCCTGAGACAGTTGGATGGTTCTAAAGACAGGCTACAGTAGGCATAGGCAACGTGTTTTTAAGAATATAGCCTTAATTGTACAAACATCTGTCGGCTGATTCTTATTTGTCAACACCTTTTCCCTCCCTCTATCTGAGTTCATCCAAATCTGTCTCTCTCTCCCTCTATTTCTATCTCTCTCTGATTTCATACACGCTTAAGCACACACAAATGTGCTCGTGCACAGTCCGCCTAATTGGGACAATGTTCTTTGTATCAATTGTCACAATCCCCAGATGAACCAACCGGATCTGACTCTGGCACATGCTGCTCAGTTTTGGTGTTGTGGCTGTGCATGCGGCCCAATGTCCGTAGAGGGCGCCATTAGGTTGCACACACTTTGCATTAAAAACATCATGGACTAGCCTACCATTATATCCTGAACCTAATATTCCCTCAACATTTTTGCACACAATTTACATAAATCATACAGCCTTTCTTATTGTTAAACAGTTTGTACATTTGTTTAAATTATCTATAGGCCTATGTTTTATTGTAATATTTCTATGTTCTTAACGGTGACAGTAGGATTCTTCGCTTTGTGTATTTCCTTTTAATATGTTTATGTAGCCTATGCACCTACCACTAAGGCAAATTACTGAGTGTTAACGTTAGTTACTTGTCTAAAAATCTTATTCTGATACTGATAAGCACATACAGCCAGATCGCGCGCGCGCGCACGCACCCACGCACACACACACACACACACACACACACACACACACACACACGTACGTCTTGCCCAGCTAGCTGTAACCGGCTAGCGAGCCTGTTGACGACTCGAGTTGACACCCTCCCCAGACCTCGGCAGCAGCTAAGCTGCACAGTCGACATGGCAAGAAAATATCGCAACAATTTCCTAAAGAAAGATGAAAATCTTCCAAGTTTTTTGGAATGAGTGAGTAGAATCGAGACTAATCATATATCTGTCCTAATATAAACTAACTCTAGATGCTGAATATGTAGTTTTAGTCACATTTATGACGCATAGCTATGGTTAGTTGTAGCTAACACGAAGGTAGCTAACGTTAGGCTAACAAGCTAACCGCTGCTAGAGGGAGGAGTATGGTTTGCTCGCTAGGCTGTTAGCCTTCTATGCTCAGAGAAGAGTATTTGAGTTATCTGCTTCTCAAACTGTGATGGAAACACAATCTTAGTGTGATTCTAAAAACTCTGAACTCAAGTAGAAACATGTGCCTGGTTGGTGCATGCATTTGCAAAGCATTTGGGTTGCTGGTTAGTTTCGGATGCTAGCGTTACATAATCTCGCTGTTGCAAGTCTAATGGTGTCACTGCTTTTGCTCTTTCTCTAACGTTATCGTTTCTTTTACCAGTACACGAGATACTAACTAATGTTCTTGGTAGTGTACTGGATTCATAACGACGGCTACATTCCGAATATTGACTATCATGGCCTACCAATAATAACTTTTAGATTATTAAGTTGTTTTATTTTAAATCAGACGACGTTTGCTCGCTAGCCACCCATAGCTTAGCTTGCTATTAGTGAGCTAACGTTACCTACAAACAGCTAGCTCAGCCTCATATTAACGTTAGCTACAACATTATTGGGTGCATAACCAACAAATTAAAATGATTACAGCCAAGATAGCAAACTGTTTAACCAAAAATAAAATTGTTTGTAGCTTAATGTTTTCTAACTCCATTAGCAAACATTAGCCTCTTAAGTTAGATTGCGCAGAAGAACTCGGTTGTTAGCCACTTCAGGACCCTTTGTCCATAGTCAAAGTGGTTAGCAGCTTCTAAGTAGGCCACAAAGCAATTGTTTTGATCCTTCTCAGACGCTTGTTTTTCCCTGTATCTTACAAATATGTGCTTTATTTATTTAGGTTTAGTTTTGTGTTACGGCTGAACACCGTATAACCAGCGAGTAATAAAAGCCAAATAACACTTTCGATTATAGATTTATAATGTAGTAATGTATCAGTAACGTTAGTCCCACGAGAAACCTACTTTGTCATCCCACTGCCTTTAATGCATTTATTAACTACAGATGCACTCATACACAACACAACCATGTTTTTTTTAATGCACTTAGATAATGTTGAAATTATATCTGATATGATAAAAAGGATTAATTAGCTAATGTTAATTTGACTTGTATGCGCAATAATTTGAATTTAAATTGGTGATTGATTGCACAATTTTAATTCTCATTGTCTTTCTCTTTTACAGTATTCATCACGCAATGTGATACAAAATCCACAATGTGTGAGGACATTTAAGAACAATTGAGTTCGGAAGAAAAATTCTTGATTCCAGTGGAATCTTTCATATATATTATTATTAGTTTTTTTTTTCTCTGTGTTAAAGCTTAAATACATTTACACCCACTCGTCCCATCAACATATAACCATGCCAGTGCAAGCACCACAATGGACAGAGTTCCTGCTGTGCCCCATCTGCACACAGACATTTGAGGAGACTGTTCGTAGGCCCATCAGCTTGGGCTGTGGACATACTGTCTGCAAGATGTGCCTGAACAAGTTGCACCGTAAGGCCTGTCCCTTTGACCAGACAGCCATCAGCACAGACATTGAGCACCTACCTGTCAACACAGCCCTGTTGCAGCTGGTGGGAGGCCAGGTAAGACTCCTGTTTGTGTTTGTACACTTGCTTGGCAATTTACAAAGATCCTATGTTGATTATTTATGCAGAACTTTTGCTGATGCTAACATGTGATGAAGAATAATAGCTCATGGATGTGTTTGGAACAGTTTGATACCATTCCTATCTTGACATTATGATGTTTTCTGTAATAAGTGTTTATGGACTGTATTCAACTGTTACATACTAGTTATTACATGATGCACATAGCTTGGAGATTCCTTTTATGAGTCATACAACAGCCATTGAGCACTAACTTAAATGTTGTTGGTTTACTGAGTGCTGGCACAATCAGCGCACCTATATTTCTCTGAGGTGGTGATTGACCAACAGGGTGATGCCTAGTTAATGGGGATTTGGCTTTGTTGGCCAAGTTTCCAGGTATACACTGTATAATGTCAGTGTATTGACAAGGAGCCTGTTGTGTTTCTAATATAGTCATGACTGTGATGTCTTGTCTCTTAGCTGAGTGCCTTGCATGTCTGTGCTCCTACATATTAGTAAGAAAAAATGTACAATAAAATGAATTTTCCCTAATTGAAATGGAAGTTGTTGTGATAGTACTGTACCATTGTTGTTAGGGCTGTGCGATATGGAGAAAATAAAATATCACAATATTCTTAACCAAATACCTCAGTGTCAAAATTGCGACAATATTGTAGGGTTGACAATTGGTGCTTTCACAAAATACTTTTTACAAAGAGATTTTAGATAAATAATCATCAGTAATGTTGATTTAATGACTAAGTGGGTAAAGGCAAATAATAGAACAGCTAGAATATGCTGGTAGGTTCAGAAAATTACATTACTTTACTGTAATGCAGCCTTTGAAACCAGGAAAAGACAACACTTACTATATTAAGATATCCAAAATCTAAGACAATATCTAGTTTCATAACACAATGTCAATATATTATCGATATATTGGCAAGCCCTAATTGTCGTTCATTAAAATAATCTAATTCATCATTTGAAATGCCCAAGAACTGCAGGTTGTTTTCAAGTGCAGTATCAAAGCAAATGGTCTAAAGTGAAGATGGTTATTTTGATTATTTTTTTTGGTTAATAATTTCATTGGATTCCCGGTGGTTATTTAAATTGGTCCATTGCAAAGCTTGGAAAGTGAGGCAGCTTCAAAGCGCACAGCACAACCTAAGCATCAACATAGAAACATGATAAGAAATGCTTCACTCCAGTGTCTTGGCTCTTTTTTAAATAGTGATTATTCGGTATAAGGGCATTTCAACAAGCTACGACATGCAGAGAATGGAGTACAATGCAGTGATTTTTAAAATGTTAAATCTGAATTTCCTGTTGATTATATGTCCTTGCTTTTACCACAGTGTAAGTAGGTCCAGGGAAAACTGCATAAGTGGAGCATACTCTAGTCGTCACTTCTCACCACGCCTCTAATAGGACATAGGGCAATGTACATTAATATTTCCTTTATTATAAATTTCTGGTTTTGTTTCAGTAGTATGTGCTGTTTGTAGATGTTTGCAGCTCAAACTAATTTTATACATTTTACCATACCATTTAACTAGGTCCCCTTTCTGCCAAAATATACTTGTACACACAAAGAGGTATTTCAATATTAATTGCCACACTCAGTTGTGTTTAGCTTATTTTACCAATACATTAGAAAATTAAATGAAAATAGTGACTGTGTGGCTTCTGCTATTGCTATGGGTTGTCTTAATTATTTTCTTCTCTGTGTCCTGCTGCAGGTTCCTAAGGCTCAGCCAGTTGCCTTGATTACCAGTCCAGACGACTCGCAGCATTATGAAGAGGCCCGGCAGTGTGTGGAGGAGCTGGCCCTCTACCTTAAACCTCTCAGCAACACCAGAGGTACTGAAGACACACAAACAAACGCAGGCTTTTTACCTTTTATAGTTTGCTCTACCTTTTATAATCAGTTCACACTCTTGCTGCCTTTAAAAGAAACGCTGAAGGTTGTTTTTAACGTGGGATGTCCATTACTCAATATTCTTGACATTCAAGTGGTTTAAGATGGAGAATACTGCTGCTAGGTGACTGACAATGGACATGGCCTTGTTTTTTTTTAAAGTTTTCTTTGCATGTCAGTGACATGGAAGGAACAAGAAAAGGGTAGAAAACAAGAGCATTATAACAGAATTATAAAACTGCAGTAAATGTATTATGTACATTAGCAATTTCCTCAATCAATCCTTGGTCAAGGTAATCATTGAATATGATTGATTGTAATCATTGAATATGATTAATTGAAAGAATGAATCGTTAATTGATAGAAAACAAGAATGATTTAATATTGATTAACCGTCCAAGTATGTAACAAATGTATTTATGTTTGTAATTCTTAGGTAGTTAATTAAAACAAGGAAATTGAAGGTTACATTACGTAGAAATGCTTAGAATTGCTGCAGATGAAAGTTGAATTAGGAGCTCTCTAAAATAGTTTCAACAAAAACTACTCTTTTTGACCTTTGTCACGGTAAGATTGACTGCATTATTTTTAGCTTATAAACTGGCATCTTAGTGTGTATTCCCTTGGTTTACCATTTGTCCTGTCTAATCTCTTTCCAGGTGTGGGCCTGAGCAGCACGGCCCAGAGTATGCTGAGTCGACCCATGCAGAGGAAACTGGTAACTCTGGTCCACTGTCAGCTGGTTGAGGAGGAGGGTCGCGTTAGAGCCATGAGAGCTGCCCGCTCCCTGGGTGAGCGAACCGTCACCGAACTCATCTTGCAGCACCAGAATCCACAGCAGCTCTCCTCCAATCTGTGGGCCGCTGTGCGTGCACGAGGATGTCAGTTTCTTGGCCCAGGTAAGTTGTTTTCCATCACATGAGAAGTGAGTCAAGCACATTCCAAGACGTATGTTGGCTTTTGGCAATCCGCTGTTACTCATGGTTTTTATGTTTGTGGTTTTCCTTCCCCAGCCATGCAGGAGGAAGCTCTAAAGTTGGTTCTTCTTGCTCTAGAGGATGGCTCTGCTCTGTCCAGGAAGGTGTTGGTTCTCTTTGTGGTCCAGAGACTTGAGCCACGCTTCCCTCAGGCTTCTAAGACTAGCATAGGCCATGTGGTGCAGCTCCTCTACAGGGCCTCCTGCTTCAAGGTAAGTCACTGACAGAACTAGAAGAAAATTTCAAACACCATTTGTGGCAAATAGGATATGTCAAGTTGCTTTCTCAATTTTAGAGCAACCCTGGCTGGGCAGGTACCTGAGGTGTTTTTGGTTCTTTTAATCATTGCTTATCCAACACTGTGTTTGGTGGACATTAAGATGTTTTCTGCAAAAGAAGCCAAACAGAGTAAAAACAAAAAAATTCAACTCACTCTTTCCTTCTTTCTTTGTGGCTACCTAGGTGACCAAACGTGATGAAGATTCATCTCTGATGCAGCTGAAAGAAGAGTTCCGTACTTACGAGGCTCTGCGGCGCGAGCATGACTCTCAGATAGTTCAGATTGCCATGGAGGGTGGGCTGCGCATTGCACCTGACCAGTGGTCTTCTCTGTTATATGGAGATCAATCTCACAAGTCACACATGCAGTCTATCATAGATAAGGTGTGTGAGAGAAGTAAATGTTTGCTTTTGTCTGTATCTTGTGTGTTTATTTTGATATCATAGTACATAAAAGGCTAGATTTAGTAACTTTTCAGACCCTCTTCATTTCTAAAAGCGACTAGTAACAGTTTCAGACAGTCAGCCAACCCAACCACTAATCTTTATGCGAGTGAATTGTGATGATGTCACCAATATGCGCCATCTGGCAACTTTTAGCAACTTTTGGAGCTAGTGCCAGCTACTTTTATTGGAAAAGAGTTGGCAACAGCATTTGTCTGTTATGGTATACGTTGTTGTTGTTGTTGTTGTTTCTTAGCTCCTATATCCTAGATCGAGAAGTCCCATCTGCCCTAAACCTGGCAAAGCATTTACTCTTACTTTTTTTTTTTTCCCTGCTTCTGGCATAGCTGCAGACCCCGGCGTCTTTTGCTCAGAGTGTCCAAGAGCTGACGATTGCCCTTCAGAGGACCGGAGACCCAGCCAACCTCAACAGACTGCGTCCCCACCTGGAACTACTGGCCAACATTGATCCCAGTCCTGGTAAGAAACAAGTAGACTTCAAGAATCTTGGTTTTGTAACAATGTAAGGAGTAAGTCAATTACATGCAGTTTCATAAGCTGGAATCCAAACGGTAACCTTTGCATCTTCTCAGCCCTCTCGCTCACACATTGTGTGTTGTCCCAATATATAAGCAGCTGGGATGCCAGAATATGTCAGGATATATCTTGGTCAGGACCCAGCGGTTGCATTACAGTTTAACTCTCCATCAAAACATTATATTATATTATGTTAGATTTTTTTTCCCATAAATTATTTTGTGTATTTATGTTTTATCAGACAACTATCCTCAATTAAAGTGTTTAGATTAAAGTCAGTTCTTCTCGTCTTCTGTTTCCCCAGATGCCCCCCCTCCCACATGGGAGCAGCTTGAGAAAGGGTTGGTTGCAGTGAAAACAGTGGTGCATGGCCTGGTAGACTTCATCCAGAACCACAGCAAGAAAGGAGCTGACCCTCAACAGGTTAGTTTATCCATTAGACCACCATATCTTGTATGTTGCTTAATTAATCCAGGCCACACCCATGGGAAATTATAGTCCTACCACCACCATAATTTAAACAACTAATTATGGAATATATTTTGATAGGAAGGTGTTCATCGCTTGTAGAATTACACATGACAAGCTGTTAAGGCTTGTGGTGCTGTAATGTTGTTGTTTTTTCTTGGATTTGTTACACATCCTTATATCCACTTTGAGGTATTTGATTAAAACATGTTGTGACAATGGATTTTGTCAGTATCACCCAGCTCTAACTGTAATGTCTAATATCACCACTATTGAATTTTAAAGAAACACTATGCAACTTTTCTCTCTTCTGTCCCCCTGCAGGTTGTCTCAGCCGCACTAGCTTTAGTTCCAATGAGACAACCTGTAGGAAGATCGAAGAGGAAAAAGTTGCATAGTATTGATTTAAGCTTTGTTTGTTGTAATGCTAGGCAACGTCCTCAAATAGAGTTTTACCATAAAAAGTTGTGTTCTCAACTTCACCAATATTTGGTGTCTCAACAATACTTGATTTCTCTCTATAGCCTCCTCAGCACAGCAAGTATAAGACATACATGTGTCGTGACATGAAGCAGAAGGGAGGCTGTCCTCGAGGAGCCAGCTGCACCTTTGCTCATTCTCAGGAAGAACTGGAGAAGTGAGTCTGAATAATGTCAACATCTGGCATTTAGATTAGGTATTGCAATTGAACCATTTTCTCACCACCCAGCGTTTTATACATTTTATACTGCATGTCATGTTTGTAAGGTATCGTAAAATGAATAAGCGCCTGGCAGCTCGCCTCCCTGGCTCAGGAGGGCTCATGCCAGATGAGGGCCTTCCTCTCGATGTAGCAGTGACCCGGAAGCCTTCACCCCTCACCAACGGTAGTGGTGGACACTCTTTGCCCCAGCTCATTGCCCGTGGCACTGACACAGTCCCATATGAACTGTTGCGTAAACCCATGAAGATGGATGGAGGGAGTCCCAGTGCCCCAGGATCACCACCTGATGGGTCAGTATAAAATTTTTATTAAAATAATCGGCAGCCAAAGAACAGGCAATCTGTGCCCTGAAGTCTGCAGATTTTTCTAATGGGTACCAGCTGATTGCACTGTTCAGGGTTAGATACATCCTGAAATATAGTTTGGACCTAAAAATATTTTAAAATTAGAACTTGGATTCTTGAGAAATGTTGCATTCCTATAAATTAAGTTAAATTGAAATACTTGAAATTAAGTTTGCAGTATTCATCGAAGAGAAAAAAAATTGTACTTAAAAGTATGGCCTGTTATAAATGAAACGTTTTGAAATATACCCCACACACTTTTTTTGTTAATGTACAGTATTAACCGTGTTGTGTGGTATCTCCTCGCAATACTGCATTTATGAAGACTGGAATGTGAATACACATACACATAATACACATACCCCATTTCAATTAGCCTTTCTTTCGGTCAACTTCCACTATAATAACTAATTATCCGTAATGTTTGATGCTGTCAACACCTCTACCAAGTGCAAACAATAGTCGGTATTCAATTGGTATAGGTCAGTAGTTGCTAATGGCGTGTCTGCAAAGGAGAGGGTGAATATAATTTTTCAATCTGTAGAATAATGTTTGAATAATAGGTTAAAGACAAAAAAACTGTCTGCAGGTTAACAATTATTCATTAAGCATCAGCAACATTGCAGTCTCTGGCACATACCGGTAGTTAACTCGCATACTTGTTTGTGGCCTACTATGTTTTCTTTAATCTGACATTTATTCCTGTAGCATGGACCCTGGGCTACCCAAACCTGGTATGCCTCTCCCACCTCATGCCATGACCCACCAAAGGATGCCAGTGGACCACCTCTCTGGGGTCAAGCACATGCCTGTGGTAGCCAGAGGTTCACCAGTGTATACCCAGCCACCGCACCCTGAGATGTGCTATGACACCCGCCCACCACCTTCTGCTTCTCAGTATGACCCCCCACAATACTCCACAGGTAGGGCCCAAGTAAACTGTATGATGCATAATGAATGGTCTTCTGTGTTTGTGACTAATGGAAATGTTTTTTACTCATACTATAGGAAAGTTATATTAATAATTTTCTGCTATTTTTTTTTCTCAGGATACCCCTACCAACAACCACAACAGTATGTCCCCCGGGATTACATGCGTAACCCTCCTCCTCCCAGTGAGTCAGGACCCCCTTACCAGGACCCCTACCCTGGCTACGGTCCTCCAGATCGCCCCTACCAGGCCCCTCACTCTGGTCCACCTTTCTCTTACCCTCATCCTCCACACCATGACCGAGGTCGCCACGGGACCTACACTGGCCCACCACCTCCCCCACAGCCTTACCCATCTCAGAGGGATGGCCTGGTCAGAATGAGTCCCGCACCTCTGGATATGCCCCCACCATCAGCAGGACAGGCTAACTCCCTTTATCACCAGGAGCCCAGTGCCCGTGATAGATACCCTCCGGATGGCTATTATACACAGAATGCCCAGCCTCCACCCATGAGGGCCTATGGCAGGGTGAGTTTGTTTGGATTGTGCTGTTCTTCAATATACTGTTTGCCTTTAATTCTTTGTGATGCCAGCCTAGTTTCAAAACACAAAAATAAATGTTATATTTATTTATTGCAATATTTTTGTGTCTTTCGCAGGGGCCATCATATAGTGGTTCACAGCCTAGCCTGGACTACCTGCACCGACGTCGGCAAGAGCTGTTATCTCAGTTGGAGGAAAGGAAGGTCATCTCCCCTCCACCATTCGCTGCCTCCCCCACTCTTTCTCATCCCTTCCCCAGCGACTACCCTCCAGAGGTTAGCATTATGTGAATTTCGTACATCTCTGAGACTGGACAAAATCATACACGGGCATTAGACTGTAACATGTGATACATTTAAAGATTCAAGAACTGTAATTAAATTTAAGTATTAGTGACAACAGTCTCTCTGTTTGCAGTATGGTGAGGAGAGCTCCAAAAACATGGTGAAATGCAGAGAGCCTGACTATGCAGGGCAGTACTCTCCCTGGTCTTGTGAAACCATTGGCTCTTACATTGGCACAAAGGATGCCAAACCCAAAGATGTTATGGTTCCTGGTACCATGGACATGATGGTGAGTTCCGATGGATAACCATGTCGATATTTGAGGTGGGAAAATGATGTGTTGTGGTTCTTCCTTTAATCAGTCAGCATTGATGCACAAAACCTGAAGGGGACTATAAACTTGATGACTAAGTGATTGAAGTTCAAGCTAAGTTATTTGATTAGGTGTGTTTGACCAAGGGTAATTCACCAAAAAGAAACAAGTAAGTGTTTGTCAAGTAAATAAAGAAACATGTTGCCCCCCTCAGCCTTTTTCTCAGATCTCTCCATATCCTAACTCATATTCTCTATACCCTGTGACTGGCAGAATGCAGAGGCTAAGGGTCTGAGGGAACCATCGTTGGAGGCTCCTCGGAGGGGTGCAGAAGTCAAAGACGATGACCCTATTATCCCATTTGGCCCCCAGCCTACTGTGTCTCGCTTTGGTGCCATCTCCCGCACCTCAAAGATGGGCTACCAGACCACAGGCCCTGTGCAGGCTATGGCCTCCACCCCCCAGAACCCAAGCTCTAAACATATGACTATGTCAGGTAAGAAACAACATATTAATGTATAATCCTATTGATGGAGTTTGATTTCCGTCTTCTCGTGTCAAAAAGCATAAGTCAAATTTGACATACTAAAATATAACATACTACATACATATTCATTTGTACCATGTGGCTTTTTATACAAAAATCCTGTGCAATATGTAAAAGTGACAGCTAGTGTTTTAAAATAGTTACGGCAGTACAAATTAAAAATACTGTAAAATCGTCACCCCATCCTACCCAGACTCGAAGTTCATGGAGATTGCCAAGCTGAGACCACAGCATCCACAACAATGACGCTTGTCTCACGTAACCAAACAAACTTCACAGCACAGCAGCTAATGCTGGCTTGCTCTGTACCCAACTGACAGGCTCACTTTTTTGGCTTAGAGTTACAGTAGGAACCGCTAAAAACACATTAACCTCGCCGTCTTCTCCACCCGACAGACACACTTCCTAGGCTTAAAATAACAGTAGGAACCACCAAACACACAGCCCTCTCTTCTCAATTTACAGCCCCCTCTCTTGGCTTAAGATAACTCAGTTGTTTGCTACAGCCGCTGAACAGGCTACGTGTTGTAAACAGCCGTGGCCACCTTGCCTGGTCCCCCGGAAACGTTAGCGGTTAGCATGGTGGCGTTAGCCAGGATCACTTTACTGGCTGTGTCTCAATTGTTTTTGCAAGGAACCACTCGGATACTCTAGCTATATAATTCAATCTGTCCCTAGAAGCCGTCATAAATTAGCCTGAAGCTAATGCTTACCTGTTAAAGACGAAAATTAGCCAACTTGGCATCTTTCAAACAAATCTTCAACACTTAAGGTTTTTCTATGGTCACGCAACTGTTAGAAACATGCCGTATTTTTTTTTCAAATTGGGCAGACCCGCTTTCATGCTTTTCAGTACAGCTGTAGCAAACTGGGTTTATGTTTTTACAAGTATATCTGGCAACCACACCTGGCAGTTGATAACAAAACAATGAGAAAATACTGGCATTAGCATTGTTGTCAGAAAACTAGTATTTCAACTTAGCATGTTTCCTTAATATCTGACGATGCATTTTGGGATTTATTACAGTAAATATATTACATATTGACCTTTAACTTATTCATATTAAACTTTATTAATTTTGTCCACACTGACCACTTCTAACTCTTAAACCAAACTTTTGTAACATGTCTATTTCACATAATTGTGGTTTTTAATCATTACAGTTTGCTAGGAAAAAAACTCTGACAACCATTTTACTACCTCAGCAGAATACACATATGGGAGCCATGGAGGATGGGGTGGAGCTTCATACCCCTCCCACCAAACTGCCGCCTCCTCTCAGGGACATTTCAGTGAGCGGTGAGGCCTGCGATTGCTTTCCTGTCATCTTGTTGATAATCATATGATGATAATACTTATCACGCTTCAAGGAAAATAACCAAAATGCATGTATGAAAGTTCTTGATAATTGCAAAGCAGTTGTGTTCATGTCTTACTGTATCTCACCCTTACAGCCTACCTATGGCAACCACAGACAGAGAACAGTTAAAGATTGAGCTGCAACAGGTCAACCAGCAGATTAACCAACAGACCCAAATGCGAAGCATGGAGGTGTGTATGCTCTCTAACTAACAAGTGGACCTAGGAAGGTCTGGAAAGTACAGGAATTGATTTGATAAATTGATAAAAAAGATTTTGAAATATTTAAGTGTAGAAATTGTTTTTAAATACCAGAGGAGATGTCTTTGTTTTAAGTATTTATATCTGCTATCATTTTACATAATTGATGTGGCACTTTGTTGCGCAGCCTGGACACCAGTGTAAAAAAAAAAAGAAAAAAAGTTCAGTCAAAATATAAGCGGTTGGTTATCAGAATATTAGCAACACTGAATTATCAAAAACAGGTTTTCCATTTCACACTGCACTTCTTCTGAGTATTCCCAGAAATTTCCAAATTGCACAATCATCCTCTTCACTTCCTGCCTCGCCATTACAGGCTGCCAGTAACTCTTTACTGCTGCAGAGGGAGGCCAGTGCATTGGCAGGCCAGCCTGGGCAGCCCGGCCAGGGCCAGGTGTCAGTAGCTCAGCAGCAGGCCAAGTGGCCAGCAGGGGGAGCAAGTACAACAGCAGTCTCCAGTGAACAGCTAAGCATGGAGCTCCACCAGGTGGAGAGAGAGATTGGCAAGAGGACCCGTGAGATGGCTTTGGTAAGGGGGGTGGTCTGTTGAGCAACAAAAAGGGATACAACAATCTAACCATGTATGCTGAAAGAAGTTGGGATATGGCGGGGAATTATGGATGAGGGGAGGGGATACTTCAGGACATCCCATTAGGGACCCAAGAAAATTGATACTTAGTCTATTACATCACAATCTTTGGACAATACACAGGGTAATTTAATTTTCTTTAAGAATCCCTTTAGCTTCTTATGTGGCAGCTGTGTTACACCACCATTAGTCTATACCCTTGACGTTCAGCTTCCGGGATTGCTCCCGTGCAGCAGGAAATTCTGCCGGATGCATCTGTTTTCCGTTTCCTTCCGCTTTCTTGGAATGTTTTTTAAAGATTATTTTTTGGGGGCTTTTCCCTTTTTATTAGTGACAGTGGATAGACAGGAAAGGGGGGAGAGAGATGGCAGCAAAGGGCCGCAGGTTGGATTCGAACCCGGGCAGCTGCAGGACTCGGCCTACATGGGTCAAACGCTATTACTGGGTTAGCTAGAGGCTGCCCTGTGTTGGCATTTTAAATTCAGTGGATTAATGAGGACTATTATTGACTGCTCCTCAGATCGATGCATGGTAAATTGAGACAGCTAGGTAGACTATCTGTCCAATCTGAGTTTTATCTCGTACAACTATTTTGCAGCAGCTCTGTGCGGAGTTTAGCGCCGCCCATGACAATTCTGATTGGTTTAAAGAAATGCCAATAAACCAGAGCACGTTTTCCTCCCATCCCGGAATGCTATTGATAGTAGCCAGACCCTCCTTCAGCGCGCTTTGGAGGAGAGTCTGGCAAAGCGTGACTATACCACCATACACCTTATTATGCCACTAGTGCTATATAATAGTGTAGTTGTCTGGGCCATGGCTCAAGATAGCGACTGATTAGAATCATTTGGATCAATTAAGCACAATATTTTGTCAAAAACAGAACTTTCCAGCAACTAAGTATGTTTTGTCCATCTCCAAACCAGGAAAACCAAGTAGCCCATGAGGTTCAGCAGTACAAGATGAAAACAGCAGAGAATGGACAACCGGAGCACAAAACTCAGCTGGAAGAAATCTCCCTGGCTCTTGGGTGGGTAAACACGTACTTCAACATAAATATGTGTATATTCCCTGAACATAAATGTGTTTCATCAAAAGCCTCCCAGTATTACTTGTTCTCACTTGTATGTTGGTTTTCTCTGTCCTTAATTCAGTGAGGTGTCAAATGGCTCCAGCAGTCTGCAAGAAAGTGCAGTGGGCGGGTCCATGCTGTCACTGACCAATAAGACGTCTGCAATGAGCCTGTGCTCTGATCCAGGTGCCACTGGGTCAGAAATGCAGAAGAATGGCGTCGTCCATTCCTGCTCTTAGGCAGTACACACACACACACACACACACACACACACACACACACACACACACACACACCATGCACACACTCAAGATGCTCAATTGAAAAGCATGCACAGGCACACATACACCCATTCTATTTAGAAGATGAGCAGTATCTGCCGTGATATGAATTTTCTTTCTTTTTGTTCTGTGAATGAGCTTTTTTTAATGACTTTCCTTGCCTGGAAACCAGAGCATATGATAACATTTCTTGTGTGTGTTTAATTATTTTCTTTTTTTTGTACTGGGATTATAGATTAACAAGGCTCACAATAGATATATCAGGAAGAGACAATGGTGGTGATGTTGACAGTTGTACCGGTAATTTTGTTAAAAAATGATAGGCCTATTTCATCCTTAATAAACACAAAACATATTTGATCGATACTCTCCAGATAAGAATTGGTGTAGTTGTACCAGCATACATGGAGATGAAGGGTTAGATACAGAGGAGCAGATTAACAAGCATTTTTACATGCACTCTGAGGAACTTTTATTGCAATCTGGCGATCTATGAAGGTATTGTAGGAAGCAGCAGAAGTGTCACTTGGTTCTTGACCCCAAAATCGTAAAAAAAAAAAGAAAAAAAGTGGTTGCCCAGATGAAGATGGTCTGAGGAGGGGAAAATTGGTACAATATTTCACCAGTATTCAGCTGAAATGGAGATGCAAGGTGTTTCAGAAATCACTTTGCACCACATGCACGTCCTCACCTGCCACAAGAAGTATGGTTTTATTAGTGCATTTTATGAACACATCATATGTCCGTTTCATACTTGAAAGCAGTATATTATATATTTAATTGAAGCATTCTGTTTTAAAGATTGCAACAAGTGTTTTTGATAATAAGCTTTCCACGTTTTCTATAAGGGAATCTACTATGTGCTTCTCTTGGTTGTGATGTGACCTAATGTGGTTTGGTTACAATGCCTTTCGCCTGTGCTCCTTAAGGCTGCATTCAGTCCGATTGCGTTGTGAGATTTTTCACAGCATGCTCAAAAATGTAGATTTGTTTTGGGTGAATGCATACGATCAGGCTGAGAGGAAGTACATTTTTTTACCTTAAGAGTCAGGCGTATGAGTATCTTTATAACATAGGGTAAATAAGGATTTCCCTCCTCAGAGCTTCTCGTCCTGCCACTCAAAAGGCCTCCCCATTGGGATTATCTTGTCATTTGTTCTCCTAACTTCTATGAAGTTGCCTTCCCTTGTGTGTTTTTTTTTTTTTTTTGTTCAATTTTATCTTTTCATGCTTTACGTTGTTACGATTTGGGGTGTGTGGCTTACCTAGTGAAGGCTTTTAGAGCTTAGCTGAAAGCGTGTCCTCTGTGATGAAATGGTTGAATTTCAAGTGAAACTCAGACTTAAGGTAACTATTGTAGCGTTTTTAGCTACACAGTACATTTGAAATCATGTTTACAACTGAGGACATTTGTGTTGGTTACGGAGGGATGAACAAAACAAATGCAGATTTGATGAGTTTGTTCATATCGCATTGAGTATATTTAAGCATCTTTATTGGCAAGTATAACAATATTCTGTTTAGTATCACATTTTCCTTTTCACACCTTGATGTCATCATCACCACCATTACCACGGTTATTGCTCTTCCTCCATCATGTAAATTGTTTACTGCTGATGCTCAACATGGAGCTCTTTGCCTTTTGTAAACAATTGGCGTGATTGGCTACAGTTTTACAGCTCTGCCAAGAGCGAGCGAGTCCTTGTGTTTGAACGGTTGGATAGAGGAGACGCTCTGGGTCAAGTCATTTACGTTTAACGTTGAGCCTTCGTTCTGGTCAGACGAGGGGTACTGAGAAACTGATCGTTTGACAAATCCCTGATAACCGATGAGTCATAAATAAAGACACAAATGTTTTGTGTCTCTCATCTGGGTTGTTTGATGGGCATCTCTTTCAATTTGTCAGCGCCATGATAGTGGATGTTTGGGTTTTTCTTTTCTTTTTTCCTACCACACTTTAAGCCTCTGGCTGCTCCTTGCTACATTTATTATTTAGGTACACAGCTCACTTATACATATGAGTATGTATACATACATTAATATACTAAAGCACTATTAATGTGCCACCTCTTATTTTACTCGCTCAGCATTTATATTAAATGATCTCTACTTAGAATCAGCAAAATGTTTTTGTTTCGTTTCGTTTGACTTGTTTTCTGTCCACTGGTTGCCAACACAGACTTTATCCTTTCCCAGACGAAGGACTTCTGTGCGCATTGTGTGTTCACTTAATCTTTTGTGTTCAAACAAAGATGTTCTTTATAGACTATGCTTCCGAAGAAAAATTTATGGAGACGTTTGTGTGTGCTAGATTGTATTGTAGAAAATTTACCTTACTCTCCCCCTCCCCCTCTCTCAAAGTGTGCTGTACTGGGTGATAGTTCTGAGGTATTAGAAAAGTGTTGGGTTTTTCCCACCCCTGCCACCAAGAGGATATTCAGGAAGTCTCTGATGATAGGTTGGCCTTAAATCCTCTGGTAATGCTCCTTTACATTGTCTATGGGAGCACAAGGCAATCTCAAAATTACTAATTAACACTGAATTGGCATGATACAGAGTTCTACTGATGGACTCCACTGTAGTAGATCTCCGCCTCCCTTTTGAAAATTTTATGTAAAACAGCAACATGCAATAATGCAAATCTGTTGGGATTTGAAGCAAAACGTGTTATTTTTTTTCTAAGGAAATGATGACGTAGCTTGGTTTGTAGTTCTTTTCTCTCTCTTGTTTTCTGTTTCTGCAATAGTTGAGTGAATTTACTGACCTGCAAGTCTTACAGTCTTTAATGCATCATCTGATCTGAAAAAAAAGTCAACAGCTAAGAGTAAGACATTTACCCCCTAGTTTGCTTCTTCTTTGTCAAGTATTCACAAGGACAAAAAAAAGTGCAAGTCAAACAAAACTATTGATGCTGATTCTACCTGATAGGTCCCTACAGGTCTGAATGTGCCTAAAATGGCTTTGGCTCATAGAACTGACATACAAGGATGCATTGGGTGGTTTACTATGTAGTAAATAGCAGAGATGTTCATTTCAGTCTCCTGTGTGTTTTTGTTTCTGAGTGGAACTGCTGCCTCTGCCCCTCATTTACATAACCAGTTATCTCCTCCACTCCCACCCTTGACCACTGAACTCTGTTACTGCTGTTTGAGGCTCACATTTTATTCCCTGACTTTCTGGGGAAATTCGCAAATGGCTATTTTATATGATTACTCCCTTGTAAAATATCTCTTAAATTAAGGTACAGGTTTGATTTCAGCAAGAAAAAAAGAAGTTTTTATATGTATATTATACTCCATTAAGGAATGTCTAGAATTATCTTCCTCCAATGTGGATGTAGCCATTATTACGCCATTTTATGACTTTGTAAGAGAATTCACTGTGTGAAAATTGGTTTGCATTTTTGTATAATACAATCTGCTTTTTTTTTTTCGTTTGATACGAGAGGGAGGTCAAACTGGAAGTTTGAAGAGACAAAAAAAAATGAACCTGTGAAATTGAGAAAACAAAGTGTAACTTATGTACAACAGTGATTCTAAGCTGAGGGGAAAAGATTAAATGATATTGCTAACTCGGGATGTTTGTGTCATTGTTTTAATTGTTAACAGATCAAGAAAGTTAAGCTGTAGGTGAACAGTTTTACATCCTTTTTTTTTTTTTATATTCCCCCTGACCTCCAGCCACTTTTTGTATTCGAGTAAAGTGTGTTTTGGGTCAGTGCACCTTGACAGCATTGGTGTGTTGAGGGTGCAACAGATTTAACCAGAAGTTTCTGCTTCTGATATTAAGTGGCTAATATGTAACGTTTGTGTACATTTTTATCACATCAGCATGGACTGAAAAAACATACATACCACATCATATAAATT